>JAODUO010000754.1:172500-180000 GCA_025642075.2 Ridgeia piscesae | reverse complement strand
ACATACACATGACACATACACATAACATACACATACACATACACATACACATACACATACACATACACATACACATACACAAACTAACATACACTACACATACACATACACATCACACATACAACACTACACATGACACATACACTACACGACACATAAAACAGACACATACACACATACACATAACATACACATACACATACACATACTACATATACACAACACATACACATAACATACACACATACACACACTACACATACACACACATCACATACACACATACATACACATACACTATACTACATACATACACATACACGATACACTACACATACACATACACAACACACACGACACATACACGCGTACACGAACACCTAACTACAGGTACGCGTACACGGTAACACGCGTACACGACATACACGCGTACACCGTACACGCGTACACGCGTACACGCGTACACGCGTACACGCGTACACGCGTACACGCGTACACGTACGCGTACACGCGTACACGCGCACGTACGCACGTAACGCACGTACGCGTACACGCGTACACGCGTACGCACGCGTACACGTACGCGTACGCACAGCGTACGCACGTCGTACGCACGCGACACGCTACCACGCGTACGCGTACGCGTACACGTCACGTACGCTACACGACGACACGTACCGTACACGTACCACGTACGACCGACGTACACGACGTACACACGTACGCACGTACACGTACACCGTACCGTACACACACGTACACACGTACACACGTACACACGTACACACGTACACACGTACACACGTACACACGTACACACGTACACACGTACACACGTACACACGTACACACGTACACACGTACACACGTACACCGACACCGACACACACACGCCACGCACCGCACGCACGCACCCACGCACGCACGCACGTACGCGCGCGCGCACAACATTAACTATGACTTTTCTTAGCCGAGTCGTCAACCGTGTTTCGTAATAAATCTGTATTCATATTCGACATCACGACAACGCTGAAGTTGGCACGGTGCCAATGGACCCGAAGTATCGCTGAGGGCGACCCGTGTTATCTACTGGGTGTCGGCAGAAATACGTATAAACTTGTTGCGACATACCATTCACGTGATTCGTGTTTATCGTAATGTTGACTTCAGTAGTTGGTCTTAACATCAGGAACTTTTATATGTTAGGTGGGGTGTGTCGATAAACGTCACCTAAACAGTTCATGTTATGTTATGTTATTATGATCTCATGCAGCTTATCTACACAATTCTCACTTGCCTGGACGGAGATCACGCGTAACTAAACATAAGAACATTTGTTATCTTTAACATAAGCATGCAAACGTGTTCTTGCTAGCCGTATTAATGCAAATGTTAGTTACTGTATTTCTATAGTTAGACATAAAACATCGTTTTTCTCTGGCCGAAAACATTTCGTCCATTGAGAAAACCCTGCTGGCATTTAATCATATTTATTAATCACGCCAATCTTTTTTCGCTCTTGGTAGCGCCTTCTTTAGAAATGAAGATATGGTTTGTCCTGACTGTAGTATCAGCAAACATTCAATCAGATTCGTAAAGTACATGTGTGTTTTGAGATACAATTCAGTTCTGTAATAAATACGAGTCGTTAATAATGTCGTTAATATCACATAGAGTTAATGATTTTTGAGTTTGAAATAACTGGTATATGAAATAATTACTGAGCGTTATCAAAAGGTAATGGGAGATATAGCGATAGCATGAAGTGTGTAGATCGAATGCAAACCGCCAGCATAGCTGAAGTCAAGTGTCTCACGGATAGGCTTCAGTGTGAATGAATAGATCAATTGTAATTATGTTATAGAGTTCTTCGTTGTTTTCCATGGCGTCGTCGCTTGAACATTGCTCAACGACCACAATTAATGTATGTTATCCACCAATTTGCAAATGTTAGACAAATATCTTATGTCTGCTGACGACCTAACATTCTGGTTACCACATAAACACACGCCACACGCCCGCACGTATACACCTGATATATATGTTTAAGACGTACTTCAATATTGGCTTAAACTGTTAAATATCAAGCTAAGACGACCAACACAAAGAAACAAGCTCCATGCCCCCGCTCAGCCTCTCACCGCTGTCTAGTTCCAGAGACCCGTGGGTGTGTCACAATCTATGATCTCCTTATCCAGCATGGACTGAACATCTCCAGCATCTGTCTCTTCTTGAGCTACCGGTAGGTGTCGAGGCCGTTGGCGGATTGGGTCAACATCGTCAGTATCGATCCTATGTTGTGTAAGACCAGTCGTAGCCAACTGGGAACTAGTCTCGGCAACAACGACTGAATAACTTCGGAGTGTGGCTCGAACTGCAACTCTCTGAGACACATTTGGTTCTGCTGACAGTTCAAATGATAATGTGTCTAGCGCTGTTCAGATGTAGATTTGGAAAACTCCTGTCCTGATTTGTAGCTGAGTGTGAATAGGATGCACCGGAAGGAGATGGTTAGCGGCTATTCTCAGGTAGGTTTGATGATGGTCAATTAATGACACTACAGCACCTGTGTCCAAAGGTAGTGGACATTCAATACCATACATGCACGTACGAATCACCCAACCATCAACTGGTTTTATTCTATAAAATCGTGGGTGTACATTAATGTTACTGGTAGGTGGCACATGTTTTTCTCCTTTGTGCCCGGATCAATGTTTGGAGAAAGGCTAATATTTCCCGTGTTGGGGCTAGCCTGTCCCCGTTTGGGGAATCTGATCGTGTCCTCTTATGCGAATGAGAGGTGTTGCTGCGCCACTGTGTGTTAGCCCGACCATCGAATCGGGATCTAAAGTAGGTCTGACGACGACATGGTGCTACGCAATACCGTACAATGTGGCCCTATTCTATTGTCCGCAATTACAGCAGGTGTTATGCAAATGTTGAGTATCGCGGCTACTACCAGTCTGCTGTGAGACAGAGATTGGAGTGTTATGATTACACTGCTGCCACCAGCATGCTGCAGCTTAGCTAGAGATTGGAGTGTTGTGATTACACTGCTGCCACCAGCATGCTGCAGCTTAGCTAGAGATTGGAGTGTTGTGATTACACTGCTGCCACCAGCATGCTGCAGCTTAGCTAGAGATTGGAGTGTTGTGATTACACTGCTGCCACCAGCATGCTGCAGCTTAACTAGAGATTGGAGTGTTGTGATTACACTGCTGCCACCAGCATGCTGCAGCTTAACTAGAGATTGGAGTGTTGTGATTACACTGCTGCCACCAGCATGCTGCAGCTTAACTAGAGATTGGAGTGTTGTGATTACACTGCTGCCACCAGCATGCTGCAGCTTAACTAGAGATTGGAGTGTTGTGATTACACTGCTGCCACCAGCATGCTGCAGCTTAGCTAGAGATTGAAGGTTGTGATTACACTGTGCCACCAGCATGCTGCAGCTTAACTAGAGTTGGAGTGTTAGATTACACTGCTGCCACAGCATGCGCAGCTTAGCTAGAGATTGGAGTGTTGTGATTCACTGCTGCCACCAGCATGCTGCAGCTTAGCAGAGATTGGAGTGTTGTGATTACACTGCTGCCACCAGCATGCTGCAGCTTAGCTAGAGATTGGAGTGTTGTGATTACACTGCTGCCACCAGCATGCTGCAGCTTAACTAGAGATTGGAGTGTTGTGATTACACTGCTGCCACCAGCATGCTGCAGCTTAACTAGAGATTGGAGTGTTGTGATTACACTGCTGCCACCAGCATGCTGCAGCTTAACTAGAGATTGGAGTGTTATGATTACACTGCTGCCACCAGCATGCTGCAGCTTAGCTAGAGATTGGAGTGTTATGATTACACTGCTGCCACCAGCATGCTGCAGCTTAGCTAGAGATTGGAGTGTTGTGATTACACTGCTGCCACCAGCATGCTGCAGCTTAGCTAGAGATTGGAGTGTTGTGATTACACTGCTGCCACCAGCATGCTGCAGCTTAACTAGAGATTGGAGTGTTATGATTACACTGCTGCCACCAGCATGCTGCAGCTTAGCTAGAGATTGGAGTGTTGTGATTACACTGCTGCCACCAGCATGCTGCAGCTTAGCTAGAGATTGGAGTGTTGTGATTACACTGCTGCCACCAGCATGCTGCAGCTTAGCTAGAGATTGGAGTGTTGTGATTACACTGCTGCCACCAGCATGCTGCAGCTTAGCTAGAGATTGGAGTGTTGTGATTACACTGCTGCCACCAGCATGCTGCAGCTTAGCTAGAGATTGGAGTGTTGTGATTACACTGCTGCCACCAGCATGCTGCAGCTTAACTAGAGATTGGAGTGTTGTGATTACACTGCGACCGGGTTTCCAACACATTTAGCCGAGACATCAGCGCGTCCATCTCAGCATCGTCGCTGGCAAATGTGTTATGACAGTTCGTCTCGTGGCAACACGATGTTGCTAGACTATATATGCCGCCATTATCTGGTTTAACCACCGTACACCGGTTAAATTGTTCACTTTTCTCAATTATGTGTACCAGCCTTTCAAGAGGCGCATCACTCTCAATAGAACACAGGCGCTGAGTGAAAGTGTCCGTCAACGTGGCTATGAATTGTTCCATCACCAGTGACAGACGACTTTGCATATCGCAGTTTGTATATGCCTGTCGGGCCAGGTCATGCAACTCAGTAACAAAGAGTCGCAACGGTTCAGTTGCACCCCGTTTGCTTTGCCTGAACCTGTGTAGTGCAACTCCACTGCTGAACTCGCTGTTCTGCCACAACAGCGCCCCACGGAGAGAACGATATTCGTTTGGGTGCACAGTATTTACCACCAAGCAGTTATTCCCCGATGAGAACTATCTCCAACTGCAAGGCAAGTTGGCCATCTGTCCAACCCCAAATATCAACAGTTGTCTCGAAACGATTAATAAAATCGTCCACGATGTCGGCGTCTTTACTGCCCGGGAATATCGGTAATTTCGGACTTTTTTTCTTCAAATTCGGCGTGCCATAACCATAACTTGACTTCGTCCGGAGTTAAAGGGTTAACAGGCATGGTTGTGGACGGGACCGCCGCCGTTGTCGTAGATAGAAACGGAAGAGCGTGTGAAGCATCGTCAAAAGCTCGCGACATATCAAGGCGACACGGTGTCAGTCTATCAACAGATGACGGGAACTGAGGTGGGTCATAACGATAGGGACTACCCAGCCCATCAGCCCATCGATCGGCTGAATGCGCCATTTGCATTTGCCAAAAACACGACTTAACAAAGTTGGATGGAAATGACGATAAACAACAGTACTTCTCTGTATGACTGGTCGCGGCACCAATGTGATATATGTATAACGATGTACTTCAATATTGGTTTAAATGGTTTTATAACAAGTTAAAACTACTAACACAAACAAACAATCTCCACGCCCCCCGCTCTGCCTCTCGCCGCTCTCTAGTTCCGGAGACCCGCGGGGGTGTCACAATCGCACACACACACGTGTGTGTAGTGTGTGTGTGTGTGTGTGTGTGTGTGTGTGTGTGTGTGTGTGTGTGTGTGTGTGTGTGTGTGTGTGTGTGTGTGTGTGTGTGTGTGTGTGTGTGTGTGTGTGTGTGTGTGTGTGTGTGTGTGTGTGTGTGTGTGTGTGTGTGTGTGTGTGTGTGTGTGTGTGTGTGTGTGTGTGTGTGTGTGTGTGTGTGTGTGTGTGTGTGTGTGTGTGTGTGTGTGTGTGTGTGTGTGTGTGTGTGTGTGTGTGTGTGTGTGTGTGTGTGTGTGTGTGTGTGTGTGTGTGTGTGTGTGTGTGTGTGTGTGTGTGTGTGTGTGTGTGTGTGTGTGTGTGTGTGTGTGTGTGTGTGTGTGTGTGTGTGTGTGTGTGTGTGTGTGTGTGTGTGTGTGTGTGTGTGTGTGTGTGTGTGTGTGTGTGTGTGTGTGTGTGTGTGTGTGTGTGTGTGTGTGTGTGTGTGTGTGTGTGTGTGTGTGTGTGTGTGTGTAGTTCCTTCTTCAACTCAGCCGATGGCCGCGGTGTCCACTGCCTTGGTAGATTTAGGAACTGCGAAAAGTTCAAATTATTCAGACCACCAACACATTCGGTAAGATACGTACCAGGGGTACCGTAAATAAGTTACTACCCTGGCTGAGTATGGCGAAGAGGAGGGCCTTTGATGGAGTGCATAAAAACGAACTGTATTACACATAAACATCAATTTTCTCCCGTATCATTTTTAAAGGAATTATGGTTGCAATAACAGCATACAAAGAGAATTAGTCTTAGTCCAGACAATGGAAAGTCAAAACTATAAGAAAACGACAGAAGAGTGGTCAGCGTCGTCCGAGACCTAAACACGCCACGTGGTTGCGATATCGCATTTGCAGTTTGGATATAGACATAGCATACACTGTGTTACACAACCTGTGAAGTCTGTATAAACCTGTTTTAGTAATTTTTTATTAAGTTTCTGTGCAAAATAGTAAATACCCGTACCAATGGAAAATAACGTGGAAACTACTGCATACATAGACACGGTCTAGTACAGCACGACACAGAAATAATGCTAGACACCAGCAAGACATCCGACAAGTCAACTGTTGTAAGTGTATACAGGTATTTCTAAAAACAGATGCATGTGCTGCATATATGCTAAACAAAAAGTTGAGATGAATTCTACAATTTCGTTCCAGTTTAATTGTATCTAATTGCGTCAAACAAGTAGCCATTATTTCTGCGGTTTTTCCTTCATATGACTGTATGGATTGTAAGACCGTTTAGAGAGGAGTGGTGCGTTGTAAATAAGGATGTGTCATAGTTAGGAGGATAGGAAATAGACGGATTGTGGTCTAGATGCGATTTCATCGATGGATCCGTTGACAGTGGATTGTTGTTGTCGGTCGCTCTGCTCTGACGGCAGTCCTTCGGTCTACTGCTCAGACACCGAGAGACCAGGTTGACCTGGACAGCCAGAGACGTGGAACCGCGTCACGACCGTGTCAGTTGGCGGTCGCTGCAGTCAGCAGGACGAAACCACAGTCCACTACTTAGCGCACACTGCACACACACAGATCTAATCGCTCGCTGCCATACACAGTCGAAGCTCTGTGCAGAACATAATTATCCGTGAAACAGCATACACGTAAACAATCTACTGGGCCACATGCAGAGCTACTTATATGGCATGAATGGACAGTGCGAGAGATTTCTAACAGGCAAGTTTTGAAGACTACTTGAAGAACCTTGACGGGATAATTGGAGAATGTCGACCTAACCGCCCGGCAAGGGGCGGTTAGGTCGACGTTACCGTAGGTCGACGTAGAAGAAGACAGACAACTGTTGTAATATTGTTTGTAAAACGACCTTATGTTTTAAGCCGCACAATTTGGACTGCGTCTAATTATAGGTGAGCCTGGACCACGACACTTGTGCCCTTCCACTGAGAAACGTTTGACAGTTACTAGCATCCCGACGACAACCGTATTACTGGTTGTTAATATAAAACTTATAGTGCCAGCTTAACAGTATGC
>JAODUO010000754.1:150000-160000 GCA_025642075.2 Ridgeia piscesae | reverse complement strand
TAACTGGTCAGAAGACCGCAGACTGCGTGTCGGGCTGTAGGGAGAGAGAAGTGCTGACCATGGAGGCATTTAAAGGTGAGAAGTAGGGTCTTGAATGTGATGCGATACTTAACAGGAAGCCAGTGCAGCTCCAAGAGCATGGGCGTGACATGGTCTCGTTTCGATCGAATTACTATAACACGGGCACAAGCATTTTGGACGCGTTGTAGTTTTTCAACTACCGCCACTGACAGTCCATTCAGGAGGCTGTTGCAACAGTCAATACGTGATATAACAAGGGCATGCACTAGCTGTTTTGTGTGTCCTTGATCTAGATAGCGACGAATGCGTCCAATGCTGTGGAGATGGTAGTATGCTGTTCTGGAAATGTTTGTCACGTGTCGCTCAAGGGACACATTGCAATCGAATGTCACTCCCCAAATTTCTGGCGTGCGTGTTGGGTGTCACGTTGGTGTTACCGATTCTTACACTTTCGGGAAGAAGGTGTTGGTGTGCTGATTTCGGACGGATGATGAGGATCTCTGTTTTGTCGTCGTTCAGCTTCAGCATGTTGGTTTTCATCCACTGACGGATACTGATGACACAGCGTTCCATTTTCCTGATGGCAATCTCGGGTGAAGTGTTGTCGCTTAGGCTGAATTCTTGGAAAAGGTGTGTGTCGTCGGCGTATAGATGGTAAGTCATGCCATGAAGTTTAAGTATTGACGCAAGAGGGGTCATATAATTCGTGAACAACAGTGGACTGACCCTTGCGGGACACCACATGTCAGCTTGTGTGGTTTTGACTGCTCACCGGCAATCTACACCGTGTATTGTCTGTGTTGTAAGTAGGCAGCGAACCATGACAAGCAACGATCCTTGACGCCGATGGTGTTACTCAATGTGTTTAGAAAAATAGCGTGATCGATCGTATAAAATTCAGAGCTCAGATCGATTAGCAACAAAATCACACCTTTGCGTTCGTCGATGGACTGGATTACGCTGTCATTCACGTGTAGTAGTGCTGTTTCGGTACTGCAGTTTTGCCGGTATGCTGATTGTAACGGCATGTAGAGATCATGTTCACGCATGTGTGCAATCAACCGGTCCGGCACAACTCTCTCAAGTAACTTTGACAGAAAGGACATGTTCGATATAGGTCGATAGCTTTTCAACGTTTCACTGTCAAGACTTGACTTTTTCAAAATGGGTGTGATGATAGCAGCTTTCATCTCATCGGGCATTCCGTCTATCAAACACTTGTTGATAATGTTCGTAATTGGTACTGTCATGACGTCGTGACACTGTTTTACGAAATGTGTAGGCATCGGATCAAGTTTGCATGTCTTGGACGGTGACTTACTTAATAGTTGTGTGATTTCCGCTCGTGTGACTGTCGCGAAGCTTAACAGCTGGCAGTCAGTGTCAGGGCGATTTGCACACAGTACAGTCGATAGCACATGAGTGTGGCGTTTGTAGAGTGGTGCGAATAGGCTGGATCTTTTCATCGAAGTGGTCTGCGAACTTGTTAGCGAGTGATTCGGCACATTCATAGTTCGGTAGTGTTATTGTTTTGCGCCGATGCAGCAACTTGTTTGCGATGTTGTAGAATTGCGCATGACTGCGGATGTCCGACAACTTTTCTTTGTAGTGGGTCTTCTTTGCTTCAGCGCACATGGTCTTCACTTTGTTTCTTTGACATGTAAACATATCGCGGTGTACAGTTAGTTGTGTCTTCCTGCACTGATGTTCCAGCCGCTTCCACACGCCATGTGTAAAACGACAGCGTCCAGAAGAGTGTAATGCAAGGGTGAGAGTGGAGAACGTACAAGGAGGCGACCTGGAAGGCGTTGGGTGGATGACATGAAGGCATATGTACATGAAGGCTATAAGCGGGATATGTTGTGGCGACCTGCGAACGGGAATAAAGGATAACAGGACCGTGACAACTGGAGAACAGGACCGTGACAACTGGAGAACAGGACCGTGACAGCTGGAGAACAGGACCGTGACAACTGGAGAACAGGACCGTGACAACTGGAGAACAGGACCGTGATAGCTGGAGAACAGGACCGTGACAACTGGAGAACAGGACCGTGATAGCTGGAGAAAAGGACCGTGGTGACAACTGGAGAACAGGACCGTGACAACTGGAGAACAGGACCGTGACAGCTGGAGAACAGGACCGTGACAGCTGGAGAACAGGCCCGTGATAGCTGGAGAACAGGACCGTGACAGCTGGAGAACAGGACCGTGACAGTCACCAGGAATCCGCCTCGACTCTATGCGGCAAGGTGATAAGATAGTGTACAAAAATGTGTGTTATGTGTAATTTAATCGCTCTGGTACACTATAAAATACATGTTGTTATTATTACGTAACGAGGCACCCAATAATGTTTTTTAATTAATGGCTAGCAAATCCTACACTTTCATCATTATTTTTGTGTGTTTCACGAAGGGGTATTAACAACGCACTAATATGACGCAAAATTATATTTAACTGTTTGAACAAGTCAGTATTAGCACAACAGAACAGTAATTGCTTCGCTCATAGTAAACATATACTTAGGTTAATGAAACAAATAACACATAATATGTTCGCTTTGTATTGTACTAAAATAATATCACACCTGCATAATATAAATCATATTATCAGTTAAGTATTATATAATAATAATAATAATGCAAGGAAATTTGCTGCTGAACATTACATTTTCCAAGTAAACAAACGTCAATAACCGTGCACTATATTGATGCTGTGTTTTATACGTCACAAAGAAAACGTTGGCCTTGACGTAACTGCCAGTAGTATTTCAATACCTTTACCGTCTTATATATTCATATTTTCTTTTGGTGAAATACGTCGATGGACAAGCACGAGCTTAAACAATGGTGAATATTTGTAATATAGCCTATACTATAAGGCCTACAAAAACAAAGTAGTGATTCGTTATACACGTCAGGATTCTGACTGCCAACAGCTGGAGAGTGTGGACTGCACCTTACATCGGCCGACGTGGAAGCTCCTGGGAGTCTAAGGTGGTTTACAAGAAACAATCAATGTTTTGTTCAGTTCGCCTCGTTCTGTGGGTTGGTAATCTCCGTCAATTGCCACTAACTTGTGTCTGTCCATGACTGAAACAGGTTAATTTAGACAATGCGTCAAACAGTAACCACAACACAAAACGAACTAACTAAAATAGAACATGCGCGAAGCAACCCAACCTTGAACTATTTAACGACTGGTCTCACATTGATCTAGAACCAAATGAAACTGTTCTGCTCTGTGTGACTGAACAGTTGACGAAAACGTACGCGGACTTATATAATCACCCGACCGATTCTTTCAATATTTCTTATTTTAAACACCGTCAAATCAGGGTTGTGTACAATTTCGGTATGATTCTAAACATACATAAAATCGCATATGAGTTACCTTAATAAATTAAGGATTTTAAAAAGGAAAAAAAACTTTAACATAATTGACACGCGGTGATCTGAGTAAATTATTATTCACCCAATGCACAACACACATACATTGGCACACGAGCGTAGTCATGCTCCCGGCACATGCACGCGCACACACACACACACACACACACACACACACACACACACACACACACACACACACACACACACACACACACACACACACACACACACACACACACACACACACACACACACACACACACACACACACACACACACACACACACACACACACACACACACACACACACACACACACACACACACACACACACACAACATACAATCAATTACACAGGCTAATAAGCAAGCACAAACAACATTATGTGCTAGATGTATAATGTTATAGAGACTGACGATGTTCCATTAACACACTAACTCACCCACTCGTCTCGGGTGACCCGGCGATGCAGCATGTCCTCTGGTTGGTCGACGTTGCGTCGAGCAAAATTACGCATAACGCTCCAGTCCTACGACACGACACCAGGTTCTCGATCATGTCCTTGTAGAACATTGACAGAAATCGCTTGTGTACTTTACAGAAATTCTTTGGAACACGAAAATTATTCTTTAATGTTCCGCTTGTCAGATCATTCGTCACCTCGATGAGGTTGTGTTGCCACAACTGAACACATGAATGATGGATTGAAGTGTTGCATTTTAATACTTTACAATGCATATGTAGAACATCTAAGACAAGAACTAAGAAAGTCTCCGTAATATATTACAGTTCAGACATTGCATTTGTTTGTAGTAGATGCATTTTCTGATGAAAAGATGTTCTTTGATAATACAAACCTCTTCATTTGTATTACTAATTACTATTTATTAATCACTAATGATCATGATAATATATCGAAAAGAATCCCTTTCACGTTCCAAATAATAACTCCACGCATGCGGCGTTTCTAGGTTATGTTCCGCCCATGTTATCCGTATATGGCATTGTTATTAGTGGTTAGTAAAACATAAGACTAATGAAATAAAGGCATTACATGAAATAAGTACATTAACATGATTGTGTACATTAGAAATAGTGTAATGTCGTCAAAGAATCTCCTTTCATCATAAACTGTGACAGACAGGGAAGAATCACTTTCGGATTCCGTAAAGTCCCTTTAATGTGATAATGAATAGTTGTGTAGTCAGTAATGCCGTCGGTCTTTCTATTCAACATCGACGAAACGACACCGAAATAGATGAAGTCAAATGACTAAATGACACTTGCATACGTTAGCATGTACGGAATTATGCATGTTTTCCCCATATACAGTAAAAGAATAGTTGTGGATGTAAAAAGACTACGCACAACGTTTGCCACGTTCTTCATCGCCCTGCTGACCATGTTCATTCGTTGACGGTCGAGTCTCTGGGCGATATTAAGGTCAGCAGTGACCGCCAAGGAGCGGGTTTGCCAGATCATTCGTCGTTTCGACAACGTCGTGCTGCCACAGCTTAACACACGAATACGAAGTGTTGCATTTCAACTCGCATATGCAACTAAATTAACCGACCTATAATCAATGCAGCAGAATATTAATATATGCATCCATGTGTAGATAGGTTTAACCGATATCTCAACGAGTTTTCTATATTTTCATTCAATACGATCGTACCTTTACACAGGTTAACGTTGTCCTTGTAAGGTAAGCACACACTCCTAATATCGTTATTTAGATGAAAAGAAGTGATCTTGTTGTTAATATTATTACTACTATTAAAACAATGTAAAACATGCTATAATTATACGTCATAATTAAACCACCTGTCACTCAAATGTTTAATGTAGACAGGTTTATGTCAAAACAATGTACATAAGATGTGTACCCATAAATGGTGTCGTCAACATCCGACTCAGCGTCACGCTCACGTTGACACGTTGTCACGGTGTGAATGACGAGGCCTGCTGCCAGGAACAGGGCGGTGAAGCCTATGGCCGCGCCGAGCACCATAGGAAGCCAACTGACTTCTTGTAGTAATAGAGAAACACCGCCTTAATATAACGCGACACATAACAATATATGTAACAAACATAATGTAGATTGTGATCATGCCGACAGCAATGGTATTTTAATTTATATTAATTAATTTATGTCATTATGATATGATTTTCCATATGTGATCTGTCAAAATATGCTCGATCGGTGTATCCTAACATATTGTATTGAAATAATGTATCCTTAAATGAAATAAGTCATACCTTGTGGTTCCACTTCATTTTCTGCAAAAACAAACATTTCACTTATCAGAACGTCATTGTTTATCATCGAGCATTTCATAAAGAATTCTGCTGATGTCTCCACCATCTACACGCTGGAGAGCGAGTGAACTGTGTAGGCCTACACCTACACATGTACAGTTCTATGTGTAGGCCTACACCTACACATGTACAGTTCTATGTGTAGGCCTACACCTACACATGTACAGTTCTATGTGTAGGCCTACACCTACACATGTACAGTTCTATGTGTAGGCCTACACCTACACATGTACAGTTCTATGTGTAGGCCTACACCTACACATGTACAGTTCTATGTGTAGGCCTACACTACACATGTACAGTTCTATGTGTAGGCCTACACCTACACATGTACAGTTCTATGTGTAGGCCTACACCTACACATGTACAGTTCTATGTGTAGGCCTACACCTACACATGTACAGTTCTATGTGTAGGCCTACACCTACACATGTACAGTTCTATGTGTAGGCCTACACATACACATGTACAGTTCTATGTGTAGGCCTACACCTACACATGTACAGTTCTATGTGTAGGCCTACACCTACACATGTACAGTTATATGTGTATGCCTACACCTACACATGTACAGTTCTATGTGTAGGCCTACACCTACACATGTACAGTTCTATGTGTAGGCCTACACCTACACATGTACAGTTCTATGTGTAGGCCTACACCTACACATGTACAGTTCTATGTGTCGCCGCAGCAAACACTTGACAACATTTGTTAAGTTCGGAAAAGGGCCAATTGTTTTGCCGGATCAACTCACGGTAACTAGTAATAATTTAATTGTTTGATATGCTGTTTTATAACATTGCACGAATAAAACTAGCGTTACAAATATTGCTGTTTACATGCATCAAAGGCGAGGGTACCGCCCACACAAAGGCCACTGTTTACAGCGGTAGCGCCGTCTATCGATTACACGTTAAAACAAAACTATTTAATATCAGTCACATCGGTTTCGCCATCCAGCCATCATATACTAAGACAAAGCTGCGTAATATCAGTACTCAAAATAAAGCTGAATTGCAATTAAAAAAGCAACGTCGCACATTAGATATATGGTACGTCATAAGGCGGGGCGCGCATCACGCACACGTGCGTAAGTGGGTTAGAATCACCGTTCACTGTGACGTATCGTGTCGGTGCACGGACACACAGCGGCACTCTATCTCACCCACCTGTGCGGCAGTTAGTGCCGGTGTAGCCAGGCTCACACTCACACCCGTACGTGCCTCGGGCCTCGCTACAGTTGCTGCCAATCTCGCACGGATCACTGCCGCAGAGGTGTGTCTCTGAATCACACACAGACCGCCACAATGAATGTGTGCTTACCGCTAATGTGCTCAAACTGCCCATTAATGTGCTTAAGCTGCGCATCTACTTTTTTGTTGTTCGTTTCTGTGATTTATTTTGTTTATTATGTCTGCAGATTGACATCAACCAATCGTGAAGTGTGATAATGATGCGTGTAGTTATTTTAGTAAGTGTCACATCGTTAGCGTGTTTTCATATTTAAAATAAAACAACAATAAAATAGGGACCCAGTAAACAAATTAACAATGAGTTCGTGTAGAGCAAATGGACATTTTAGCAACAACGAAACCGCGAGTTAGTCTTAGGTGATCCAAACAAGTGTGTCGTCTTACCTGTCTCACACAGTCTGCCGGTGAACCCGCGACCACAAGCACACCTGTACGTGCCGAATAGGTACGTGCAAGTACCGTTGTTTCTACACGCGGTCTTACTGCAGTCGTCTGTGTCTGTAATAGTGGCACTGTAATTTAACACGCAAATGCTGGCAGCCAGTTGTGTCCTTTATCATACATAACAGTACGATACCATGTTAAAATGTTGCTCTCCTTGAGTTTGTTGTGTCTACTTGATATGTGTCTGTGCTGTAATTTTGGTAAGTATGTTGATAGCTCACGTGTACCTTTACGAGTAATACCAACAATGTGAATAATAATAATATTGTGATATATAATAGTTGTTTTCTGATATAAACAAAGCAATAATAAGATGTGTTTTGACATGTTTAATTCGTTAAGCACATGGAACGTATTGCCAACAGATGGTGAAAACACTGACGTAGGGGTTCTAAGAATACAGATCAGATTACACAGGAATGTGATAGCTTTTAATTATCTTCCACATTGAGAACCGATAAATGCAATGAACAACGATGAAATGAGTGTATCTGACGCGACCTATACAACACTCTACTATGTAACATTTTGCTAACCAATAAACGCAAAGAACAATGCAATACTAACGAAAATATCATGCGAAGTTTACATGGCATACCCTGACAAACCGTAGCGCTGTACTGCGTGTACCCGGCGTGACAGACACACTTGAAGGTGCCGATCGTGTTGCTGCACGTGGAGTGTCCGTCACACGGGTCGTTGACCTTACACTCGTCGATGTCCTCGCGACAGTCCCCGCCCGTGAAGCCGTCCGGACACTCGGCACAGCCGGTTGTCTCATTACACGCAGTGTCACTGTCACGACAGTTGCAGTCACGGAGACAATCCTCGCCCCACGTACCGCTCGGACACGCTGCAAGTAAAAATGACAGAAAGTTAAATGCGCTGCATAACCGGTCCTATTAAGCAAATAATGTAACACTATGTATTATTCAGCCGGGCATGCAATACTTGTTTTGCTACTTTTGTTTTTTTTGTTTCGTATTGACAGATTGTCTTTGTTTAATTTACTCCCACGTGAATATGTGTCACTTTATATCATATATAACTTACGCTTACTGTTATGACACTGGTACTGGAGTAAACTAAACGCAGTTGTCAACCACAGCAATTGCTGGATGGAAGGAATGGGCAAATAACAATGAAAACAAATAACGATAAACCAGTCATTTCCATTTGTCTAACTTACCTCGGGAAGCCAATGTAATACAATACAAAACAAATGGTACATGAACGATGCGTACTTTGAACTATAAATAGTTTGTAATGACTCGTCGTTGCACTTACATTTGCAACTTGTCTTGTCGTTCACCAGTTGGAAGCCGTCGTTGCAGCTGCAGTTGAATCCACCGTCGAAGTTCGTGCAGATGTGTGCGCATCCACCATTGTTATTAATACACTCGTCGACATCTGTAATATTATAATCGTTGGATAAATCCAACGGCGCATCGTGTACAGTTAACTTTTAGAACAACGAAGTTGAATAATTACTGTTTTGTAGCAGAATAAGGTAAACCTATGTTTATGGTCGAACGAATACACATAAATAATTTGTGTTAAATTATTGAAGTGATCGAGTTGCACTGATCACTATATCGGGAAAGGTATTAACAATATATTGCCAAAACTCCAGCGCTTCGAACCCACTCCACTGTCGGGTGTCATAGCGAACATGACGTCAACAAAGGGGGAGAGAGTGAACATGTTCCAAATTTGTTCAGATCTTCTGATTCTCAAAATACCTCAAATTACACCCAACAAATTCAGCCCTTCTCTAAATATTGGGAGGCGAATCCTACCCCTACCCCATTTAAGTATTAAGAGGCCTCAGCCCCAAGCCCTGACCCAACATACAACGCCAATGTTGTTACCTGAAAACTATTAAACTAAAAGAGTTACCCGTATTTGTATCAAGATATATGCTAACAGTTACCGAAGCAAGATGTGCCGTCATTGCCAAGTTGGTAACCAGATCTGCAGAAACACGCGTAAGTACCCGTGTGGCAGCCGTGTGAACAGTTTAGCGTGTTGCATTTCGTGTCGTCGTCGTGATCCAAGGAGCACGACACGTTGTCAGTGTTGAGCGTGTACCCGTCAAAGCACGAGCACGTGTACCGCCCGGCCGTGTTGTTACACACGTGCTCACAACGAGCAGTTCTCTCAACACACTCGTCTATGTCTGCGGTGTAACAGCACACGAGGTGTTGTAGTGGTAGTGATAGCAATAACAACAATAACAACAATAACAACAATAACGACAATAACGACAATAACGACAATAACGACAATAACAACAATAACAACAATAACAACAATAACAACAATAACGACAATAACAACAATAACAGCAATAACAACAATAACGACAATAACGACAATAACAACAATAACAACAATAACAACAATAACAACAATAACAACAATAACAACAATAACAACAATAACGACAATAACGACAATAACGACAATAACGACGATAACGACGATAACGACGATAACGACGATAACGACGATAACGACGATAACGACGATAACGACGATAACGACGATAACGACGATAACGA
>JAODUO010000754.1:132500-137500 GCA_025642075.2 Ridgeia piscesae | reverse complement strand
ATTCCAAACTGTTGACGCATTCCGGTCGGAACATATGATATATGAATTGTGTTATATAGAATCAGGTTGCCCGGGTTTTCACTGTTGTTTCTTTCACTTTTAGGGTAATATGAGTAAGTGGGAAACAATGCTGTTGATATTGTCTCGGGTGGCACCGACCTGTTGTCAGAGGAGTGTAGCCCTGGCAGTGGTCAGTCGGTCGCACCAAATAGAAGTATTCGCAGTGGTCCGAGAGTTTACAACACCACTGTTTCGGCAGGATGTCGTACATCTCGTGAAGTCTCGCATAGCGAGGGTGGTAGAGAAAGGTCTGACCTCCGCGGCCGTTCTCGGTGCTGATGAGAGAGCCGGACGAAGTGTAACAACACTCCTGTGGAGAGTCAGAAAACACTCATGTGGAGAGTCAGACAACACTCCTGTGGAGAGTCAGACAACATCATGTGGAGAGTCAGACAACACTCCTGTGGAGAGTCAGACAACACTCATGTGGAGAGTCAGACAACACTCCTGTGGAGAGTCAGACAACACTTCATGTGGAGAGTCAGACAACACTCCTGTGGAGAGTCAGACAACACTCTTGTGGAGAGTCAGACAACACTCATGTGGAGAGTCAGACAACATTCATGTGGAGAGTCAGACAACACTCATGTGGAGAGTCAGACAACACTCCTGTGGAGAGTCAGACAACACTCTTGTGGAGAGTCAGACAACACTCATGTGGAGAGTCAGACAACATTCATGTGGAGAGTCAGACAACACTCCTGTGGAGAGTCAGACAACACTCATGTGGAGAGTCAGACAACACTCTTGTGGAGAGTCAGACAACACTCATGTGGAGAGTCAGACAACATTCATGTGGAGAGTCAGACAACACTCATGTGGAGAGTCAGACAACACTCCTGTGGAGAGTCAGACAACACTCTTGTGGAGAGTCAGACAACACTTTATGTGGAGAGTCAGACAACACTTTATGTGGAGAGTCAGACAACACTCCTGTGGAGAGTCAGACAACACTCATGTGGAGAGTCAGACAACACTCCTGTGGAGAGTCAGACAACACTCTTGTGGAGAGTCAGACAACACTCATGTGGAGAGTCAGACAACACTTCATGTGGAGAGTCAGACAACACTCCTGTGGAGAGTCAGACAACACTCTTGTGGAGAGTCAGACAACATTCATGTGGAGAGTCAGACAACATTCCTATGGAGAGTGAGACAACATTCCTGTGGACAGTCAGACAACACTCCTGTGGAGAGTCAGACAACATTCCTATGGAGAGTCAGACAACATTCCTGTGGAGAGTCAGACAACACTCCTGTGGAGAGTCAGACAACATTCCTGTGGAGAGTCAGAAAACACTCCTGTGGAGAGTCAGACAACACTCCTGTGGAGAGTCAGACAACACTCATGTGGAGAGTCAGACAACATTCATGTGGAGAGTCAGACAACATTCATGTGGAGAGTCAGACAACATTCATGTGGAGAGTCAGACAACATTCATGTGGAGAGTCAGACAACATTCCTATGGAGAGTGAGACAACATTCCTGTGGACAGTCAGACAACACTCCTGTGGAGAGTCAGACAATATTCCTGTGGAGAGTCAGAAAACACTCCTGTGGAGAGTCAGACAACACTCCTGTGGAGAGTCAGACAACACTCATGTGGAGAGTCAGGCAACATTCCTGTGGACAGTCAGACAACACTCCTGTGGAGAGTCAGACAACACTCCTGTGGACAGTCAGACAACACTCCTGTGGAGAGACAGACAACATTCCTATGGAGAGTGAGACAACATTCCTGTGGAGAGTCAGACAACACTCCTGTGGAGAATCAGACAACACTCCTATGGAGAGTCAGACAACACTCATGTGGAGAGTCAGACAACATTCCTGTGGAGAGTCAGACAACATTCCTATGGAGAGTCAGACAACACTCCTGTGGAGAGTCAGACAACACTCCTGTGGAGAGTCAGACAACACTTTCCTGTGGAGAGTCAGACAACATTCCTATGGAGAGTCAGACAACATTCCTATGGAGAGTCAGACAACATCCTGTGGAGAATCAGACAACACTCCTGTGGAGAGTCAGACAACACTCCTATGGAGAGTCAGACAACATTCCTGTGGAGAGTCAGACAACATTTCCCTCATGTGGAGAGTCAGACAACACTCATGTGGAGAATCAGACAACACTCATGTGGAGAGTCAGACAACATTCCTGTGGAGAGTCAGACAACATTCCTGTGGAGAGTCAGACAACACTCCTGTGGAGAGTCAGACAACACTCCTGTGGAGAGTCAGACAACATTCCTGTGGAGAGTCAGACAACATTCCTGTGGAGAGTCAGACAACATTCCTGTGGAGAGTCAGACAACACTCATGTGGAGAGTCAGACAACACTCCTATGGAGAGTCAGACAACATTCCTATGGATAGTCAGACAACATTCCTGTGGAGACTCAGACAACACTCCTGTGGACAGTCAGACAACACTCCTGTGGAGAGACAGACAACATTCCTATGGAGAGTGAGACAACATTCCTGTGGAGAGTCAGACAACATGCATGTGGAGAGTCAGACAACACTCATGTGGAGAGTCAGACAACACTCCTATGGAGAGTCAGACAACATTCCTGTGGACAGTCAGACAACACTCCTGTGGAGAGTCAGACAACACTCCTGTGGACAGTCAGACAACACTCATGTGGAGAGACAGACAACATTCCTATGGAGAGTCAGACAACATTCCTGTGGAGAGTCAGACAACACTCCTGTGGAGAGTCAGACAACACTCCTGTGGAGAGTCAGACAACACTCATGTGGAGAGTCAGACAACATTCCTGTGGAGAGTCAGACAACATTCCTATGGAGAGTCAGACAACACTCCTGCGGAGAGTCAGACAACACTCCTGTGGAGAGTCAGACAACATTCCTATGGAGAGTCAGACAACATTCCTGTGGAGAGTCAGACAACATTCCTATGGAGAGTCAGACAACATCCTGTGGAGAATCAGACAACACTCCTGTGGAGAATCAGACAACATTCCTATGGAGAGTCAGACAACATTCCTGTGGAGAGTCAGACAACATTCCTGTGGAGAGTCAGACAACACTCATGTGGAGAGTCAGACAACACTCATGTGGAGAATCAGACAACACTCATGTGGAGAGTCAGACAACATTCCTGTGGAGAGTCAGACAACATTCCTATGGAGAGTCAAACAACACTCCTGTGGAGAATCAGACAACACTCCTGTGGAGAGTCAGGCAACATTCCTGTGGAGAGTCAGACAACATTCCTGTGGAGAGTCAGACAACATTCCTGTGGAGAGTCAGACAACACTCATGTGGAGAGTCAGACAACACTCCTATGGAGAGTCAGACAACATTCCTATGGATAGTCAGACAACATTCCTGTGGAGACTCAGACAACATTCCTGTGGGGAGTCAGACAACATGCATGTGGAGAGTCAGACAACACTCATGTGGAGAGTCAGACAACACTCCTATGGAGAGTCAGACAACATTCCTATGGATAGTCAGACAACATTCCTATGGAGAGTCAGACAACATTCCTATGGATAGTCAGACAACATTCCTGTGGGGAGTCAGACAACATGCATGTGCAGTCAGACGTGGGAACACCCCTTCATGTGATTTTAGTGTAATTGGACTAGCAGACACGAAATGTCATGAAATTATAGTCGTCATCGGTAACGAAGGACGAACGTCATATCATCATTGAGTAGAAAACGTAGATGATATATATATATATATATATATATATATATATATATATATATATATATATATATATATATATATTCATCGTTTTATTACACAATGATATTGACATATATATATATATATATATATATATATATATATATATATACGCATATACCAGTCCCTAGATTAAAATTACTCTTAATCTAGGGACTGGCAGATAGGGCTCGGTTGCGAATGTTCAATTGCCATTAGCATGACTACACCTTACACCTGATATGACGCAACATACAGATGAAGTCATAAAGTGAACAGTTCATAGAATCATTGCAAATGAAGACTATGGAAAGAAATGTCATTATACAAGTTGTCAGTATGTACACATTTACATTTGTGCGACCACTTATGTGCACGAATTAAATACATTTTAGCTTGTATTAATATTTAAAATGCATGATACTGTCTACATGACAAAGACGCGATGAACAAGAACCCTGATTGGTGTTCGTCCGTACCCGGGTCGATTGTGTCCAAGGTATTCTTTCATAGACACACCGCCTGTCGTTGCCTGTTTCATGAGATTGTCTCTCGTCAAAACGCCAGCGCCGGTCCATCATCGCGAGTCGCAGGTCACACGGACAAGGCAACATCAGTCCCCAGTAGGAACGTAAGGTCTCTTTCCGTTCCAACTCTCTCGCGAACCACTTGCGACACTTCTGTGCGTAATTGACGTGATTTGTGCCCGGCGCCACACGGAACATGTAGTGGCCTCGCGCGCCTGTAATGGAACACTCGGGGACGTGTTACTATGGTCCATCACATGCGTGTGCTGTATGCTCAGTAGCAGATCATGTTGACGTTGACAAATAATTATAATTCTATAGTAAAATCGTGCGTATTAATCACAGAGTTTTGTTTTGTTGTACTGATGGTAATGCTAGTAATGTCATGTATAATTAATTGTTTTTAGTTAATGACATTAATTATGCAAGTGTAGTAAACCGTGGTCTCGTTACGTTATAAGACATTGATACATATTTGTGTAATTCAGGTATAATGTCAAACACTAGTACGCTGAAACACACCGTGTTAATATGAATCAAATGTTCTACTAGTACAACTACAACTACTACTACTACTACTACGACTACTACTACTACTACTGCCATACTCTACTGACTCTACTCTCTTTACTCTGCTCTCTCTGCTACTACTGCTGCTGCATACTCACCACTACACTACTACTACTAGTAGTAGTGTAGCGTGAAATATCT
>JAODUO010000754.1:0-127500 GCA_025642075.2 Ridgeia piscesae | reverse complement strand
TCCACAACCACGACCACATGCGTTCACAACCTCCACAACCACGACCACATGCGTTCACAACCACCACAACCACGACCACATGCGTTCACAACCACCACAACCACGACCACATGCGTTCACAACCTCCACAACCACGACCACATGCGTTCACAACCTCCACAACCACGACCACATGCGTTCACAACCACCACAACCACGACCACATGCGTTCACAACAACCACAACCACGACCACATGCGTTCACAACCACCACAACCACGACCACATGCGTTCACAACCACCACAACCACGACCACATGCGTTCACAACCACCACAACCACGACCACATGTGTTCACAACCTCCACAACCACGACCACATGCGTTCACAACCACCACAACCACGACCACATGCGTTCACAACCACCACAACCACGACCACATGCGTTCACAACCACCACAACCACGACCACATGCGTTCACAACCACCACAACCACGACCACATGCGTTCACAACCACCACAACCACGACCACATGCGTTCACAACCACCACAACCACGACCACATGCGTTCACAACCACCACAACCACGACCACATGCGTTCACAACCACCACAACCATGAAGCTCCCTGTCATCAAGAATAACAAAACGCCAAACGATAATAAGTAAACATCCTCGCAACCGTTATATATTGGCCAAATGCACACGTTGTAATACGACGTTTTGCTCAACGCACAGAACTACATAACACTGGTTGCTAGGGTCGACAACACAATGCAACAACAAACGTGTCGTACCTTCACGCGTCTGTACTGCCCGTCGAAGATCTGCACTGTCGGGACCCGGATGACGTCAGACGAGCAGCTTCTGCCGCTTCTGTCGCAGTTGTGGCGGGGAACTCTGGCGTCACCTTGCTGCGAACCGTACTGGTAATGCGTGTGTCTTACAGCTGAAATATGAATCATTGAGTACTGCGCCTGGAATATAGCTTGGTTTCCTTATTGAATGAAACTATCTGTTAAACAAACGACAATTAATTATAATTGTGTTGGTATATTAGTTCTTATGAAATGCCTCACGTACATTGATAAAATATGTTTGTGTTTTGATACATCAGTAGTTGATGGACAAGAGGTCATTGGTCCAATGAGGCAAATGAGAGTAGAAATGGGTGAGCGGACCTAGGTACCCCGGAGAAGATGTACATATGATTATCCAAATTTAAGGAGAAAATCGTATTGACATTTGTTCAATTTAGGCAAACAGCTACTACCTATGTAATCGGGGCGCACGGAGGTCGATGTGGACACCTCGTGATATTGTTGCTTGCCCTGTTATTTTTCTAAACTTCAAACCTTCCTTAACAATTACCTAGAGGACAACTCATTCAAACCAGTGTACCTCACTCCGCACTTACAATACCGGCAAAAAGGCACGGGAACAGCAAGAAACAGCATTTGTTATGTTTCATATTGAAATAATATTTACAGAACTATTAATTTATTATTCATTGTTAACAATGTCAGGAATGGTGGCTGTATCATCGCATCAAGAAATTATTTACCTACATGCAAACTGAAATCTATAAAGTTGCTCAGAACATGAACAATGTCAGTGTCAGTTTATCTTGCTGTTCCCATGAGATTTAGCCGGTAATCCCATTTCAAATACGTGATGAAACTTCAGTAGGCGAGGTGTGTCTAACAATACCACGAAGATGTGGGACACAAGAAATAGTCAAGCAATAGCATGCATTAAACAGCACTTGTTCAACCCCGCACTGCAGATTCCAGCAACATGCTAAATACTGTCACTTGACAGGCAGCCACTGCAACCATCAAATGTCTTCTGGAATGTGAAACAAATTGCCAAGACTGAGACTCCGGAAATGTTTGAATGACAACTCAAAGAAAGTGGAAAAGGCAATATTCACACTTTTGAAGAACTGCAGCTTAACAACCACAGACTGACCCACAGAAGCAGAAGTGACAGTTGATCAATGAAGTTGTCATGCTGAAATGTCTTCTTCTGAAAGCTGTTAGGAAAGATGTCGATGTTGATGAAATCATCGGATGATATGAATGTCCTAAGGTACCACAAGCTTTGTTTGAGTGAAATGGATCGATGCGTCATGGCTGTAAGGCAGGATGGTTGATAGCTGTGCTGAAAGAGACTCACATGAAGATGGAGGAGACATTACCAGGATCTTACAAATCTACTATTGTGATGGTGGGATCCATGTGTTTCATTCAGCACCATCAATTTCTTGAAGGTGAAACACTTAGCCAGTACCACGAGAGACACTTCTGAGAAAGCTCATGAGAACAGCACCGGCCTATTGCAATATCTGATGAGATCCGTTTTGGCTACCATTGCACAAAATCATGCCTATGTCGCTGTTCTAATTTTACCACCTGCTATTGTTAACTATTCTCGCGCTAAATTCCAAGTGCCGTATTGTGTTGCATGCAAATGCGAAGGGAAATACATCTACTGTGGGCAAGTAATACCAGCCCGGACTCTGACAGTAGCTCTGATGGGAGTGCAACAGATGACTGATTGCAATGTTTACGATGTGGTTAAGTAACACCTTGATGTGTTTTTATTTTGAATAAAGCATTTTATCATACATTGTCTTAACAGATATGACATAATTAATCAGTAGTAGGTATTGCATCAGTACTTTGTCTTTAATTGTGTTTATTACCCTAAGTAACGTGATAATGATATAATTGATGAAATGCACACCGACTTGTGTTACGTTTCGATTAAGCAACATTTAGGGGGTGGGGTATATGTTTGTTTCGTGAATGTGCGTAGTTTAGCTCTATTTTACTATTGTTTTCCACTGTTCAATAGGTAAACGAATGGACTTCATTTTGATACATTACATAAATATATTGACTGCATATTAAGGTAACTATGAACCCTTTTGTGCGATGTCTACTGCGAAACCGCACTGATTGTTCAATATATTGTCCACTGTGTTGTACCTGGCTTCCTACAAAAATAAACGTATCAGTGCGATATTGCCGTTGTTATTAGTCCTTGTCATGCCGGATGTGTCGATACTACATCTAGGTGTGTTGCTCTGATGCGACTGTGAACACGTGGAAAGAGAAGTAAAGGCAACACTGTCATTAAGACACCACGTAGGTCTATTGTAAGTGCACTTTCAGAGGTACATCTGAGAGAGTTGCCTACTGAAATATTATTCGGCAAGGATTGCATTGTTTTTATAAAACACGGGACAACCAAACATAGCATGAGGAGTCCACTGTCGCCAAAATTAGGACCCGTGCATCTCGACTAATGACGTTTCTAACTATTATGTTCAAATTAAGCTGCGCGATCACTATTGTATTAATTGGAATAATGATTCTTAATACGTACTATGTTATCATAATATAATGCAAAATGGTATGTGTGTCTGAATGTAAGGATTGTCTTACCAGTAACTGTGGAAATCGTTGAACTTGTATCACTTGTAGTAACAGAAGGTTCACCTTGTTGCATTGTCGGCGGAGTCATCCGTGCTGTGGTTATAGATGATGTTGTTGGCCTTGTTTCAACTACGTCAGACGTGTCTCCTGATGCTTGCGTGGTCGACTCGTCTCTCGTCTTCCTTCTCGGTGTATTCCAATTGGACTCATCCATAGCGGATGTAGTCCACACAGCCGTGTTTGTTTTTGGGCGATGAGATCTTCTTGTTTCACTTGCAGTATACTTGTCCACGTGCTCTGTGGGTGCAGGAACTGTACTTGGTCGTGCAATTTTAGACGTGGTCCCATTAAATGCAGGTGCATTGTTATTTGCTATTGGAATGTTGCTAGTTTCTTCAGTTGTAGTAGGTGACACTGCGACCCGCTTGGTCGTTTGATGTGGACTTGTTTGAATCGATATGGTTTTGTCAGTTGTTGTAGACACTTTTCTCGGGTGCATGAATAACATTGCTGTACTTGGTGTTGGGATGCCAGAAGTAATTTCCCTTGGAGTAGTGATTCTTGTTCGCCGTCTGCTTTGCTCAATACGATTTGTTGATTGAGGTACCACAGTAGTCTTACTTCCAGAAACATATTCTCTTGGATTGTTAGTCAAACCTTCCGTTTGTGTGCTCGTTTTATATGTACTTGTTTCTATAATGGCGTTAATTGTTTCACTTATAGTAAGTAGGTTTGGTGGTCGTTTTGTCACTACAAATGTTGTTGGAACATTTGCAGTTGTTTCACGTGCAAGTGACGATTCGTTAAGCTGTGTGTCTGGCTCATTCGCACTCTTCGGAACGTCGACAATGTTCTCCGTTGTAGTAATACTTTGATCTAACTGTGCGGCTGGCATAGTTGTGCTTTGTGGTGCTGTAGTCCTACTTCTAGTAAGCAATTCTTCTCTATAAGCGGTCGTTTGAAACGCAGTTGTGGTTTGGACGTTAGAAGAAGTTTCACGTCTTCTAGGCATAACGTCCGACTGCGTATGTGGTTGAATACCGCTTATAAATGGGGTGTCTGTGACGTGTTTGTTCGTTGTTGTGTTGTATTCTGTCAGCATGGATGGCGTATCTGCATTTGTCATTCGGATGGGATCAGCAGTTTCAGTGACATCATCTGCAACTGCAGATTGCACATTATCGCTTTTAGTAATCATATCTTCCGACTGCGTGATTGGTTCGTCCGTATTTGGCGTCGTCGTAACGGATGGAGTATCGACCCCACCAATCACATCTACCTTCTGTCTGGTAGATAGTGTTGACACGAAGTTAGAATTATCTGTCGACTGAGTTGGTTGTGTTGCCGTACTATCTGCGATTGGCGTCGACGCTACAGAAGACAGTTTTGCTTTAATGATCACATTTCCCGACTCTGTTATTTCGTCGGTTGTACTTGGTGTGGAGACAAATAAGTGACGAATGATAACATCGGTCACATCTTCGGACTTCGTGTGGGCTTCTGCTGTATTGGCTTCTGTTGATTTCGAAACAACGTAAGAAGGTTTGCGTCGACTAGTCACATAGTCCGACTTCGAAAACGCGTCACCTGTGCTGGGTGTCGAGACGCCGGAAATATAATTGATTCCATCGGAAATGTATTCCGAATGCGACGCCATTTCATCATCTGATATTAGTGTTGACGCAACAGAATATTCGTTGATTCCAATGGTCGCAGATTCCGACTGCGTAATCGCGAGATCTGTACCAGGGGAATAGACGATGGGAGAAGTATCGGATCCATCAGTCGTTTCGTCAGAGTGCCTGTTAACTTGGTGTGTACTTGGGGCCGTCGCAGCTGAAGAAGAATCGGTCGGAGTCACGACAGTGGAAGAAATCTCGATTCCATTCGTCACATATTCAGAATGTGGGGTCGCTTCAACTGCACTTGGTGTCGAATCTACTGAAGAACCATCTGTTCCACTGGCTACGTATTTCGTCTGTGTGGTCGTTTTGGCTGTACGTGGTGTTGGTGTAACTGACGAAGTATCCGTTCCGGCGGGTACATACTCTGACTGCGTGATAGCATTGTATGTACGTGGTGTTGATGTAACTGACGAAGTATCCGTTCCAGTGGGTACATACTCTGACTGCGTGATAGCTTTGTCTGTACTAGGTGTTGGAGTAACTGACGAAGTATCCGTTCCAGTGGGTACATACTCTGACTGCGTGATAGCTTTGTCTGTACGTGGTGTTGAGTAACTGACGAAGTATCCGTTCCAGTGGGTACATACTCTGACTGCGTGATAGCTTTGTCTGTACGTGGTGTTGGAGTAACTGACGAAGTATCCGTTCCAGTGGGTACATACTCTGACTGCGTGATAGCTTTTTCTGCACGTGGTGTTGGTGTAACTGACGAAGTATCCGTTCCAGTGGGTACATACTCTGACTGCGTGATAGCTTTGTCTGTAGGTGGTGTTGATGTAACTGACGAAGTATCCGTTCCAGTGGGTAGATACTCTGACTGCGTGATAGATTTGTCTGTACGTGGTGTTGATGTAACTGACGAAGTATCAGTTCCAGTGGGTACATACTCTGACTGCATGATAGCTTTGTATGTACGTGGTGTTGGTGTAACTGACGAAGAATCCGTTCCAGTGGGTACATACTCTGACTGCGTGATAGCTTTGTCTGTACGTGGTGTTGGTGTAACTGACGAAGTATCAGTTCCAGTGGGTATATACTCTGACTGCGTGATAGCTTTGTCTGTACGTGGTGTTGGTGTAAATGACGAAGTATCCGTTCCAGTGGGTACATACTCTGACTGCATGATAGGTTTGTCTGTACGTGGTGTTGGTGTAACTGACGAAGAATCCGTTCCAGTGGGTACATACTCTGACTGCGTGACAGCTTTGTCTGTACGTGGTGTTGATGTAACTGACGAAGTGTCAGTTCCAGTGGGTACATACTCTGACTGCGTGATAGCTTTGTCTGTACGTGGTGTTGGAGTAACTGACGAAGAATCCGTTCCAGTGGGTACATACTCTGACTGCGTGATAGCTTTGTCTGTACGTGGTGTTGGTGTAACTGACGAAGTATCAGTTCCAGTGGGTACATACTCTGACGGCGTGATAGCTTTGTCTGTACATGGTGTTGGTGTAACTGACGAAGAATCCGTTCCAGTGGGTACATACTCTGACTGCGTGATAACTTTGTCTGTACGTGGTGTTGGTGTAACTGACGAAGTATCAGTTCCAGTGGGTACATACTCTGACTGCGTGATAGCTTTGTCTGTACGTGGTGTTGATGAAACAGACGAAGTGTCAGTTCCAGTGGGTACATACTCTGACTGCGTGATAGCTTTGTCTGTACGTGGTGTTGGAGTAACTGACGAAGTATCCGTTCCAGTGGGTACATACTCTGACTGCGTGATAGCTTTGTCTGTACGTGGTGTTGATGTAACTGACGAAGTATCCGTTCCAGTGGGTACATACTCTGACTGCGTGATAGCTTTGTCTGTACGTGGTGTTGATGTAACTGACGAAGTATCCGTTCCAGTGGGTACATACTCTGACTGCGTGATAGCTTTGTCTGTACGTGGTGTTGGAGTAACTGACGAAGTATCAGTTCCAGTGGGTACATACTCTGACTGCGTGATAGCTTTGTCTGTACGTGGTGTTGATGTAACTGACAAAGTATCCGTTCCAGTGGGTAAATAATCTGTCTGCGCGATAGCTTTGTCTGTACTAGGTGTTGGAGTAACTGACGAAGTATCCGTTCCAGTGGGTAAATACTCTGTCTGCGCGATAGCTTTGTCTGTACGTGGTGTTGGAGTAACTGACGAAGTATCCGTTCCAGTGGGTAAATACTCTGTCTGCGCGATAGCTTTGTCTGTACGTGGTGTTGGAGTAACTGACGAAGTATCCGTTCCAGTGGGTAAATACTCTGTCTGCGTGATAGCTTTGTCTGTACTAGGTGTTGGAGTAACTGACGAAGTATCCGTTCCAGTGGGTACATACTCTGACTGCGTGATAGCTTTGTCTGTACTAGGTGTTGGAGTAACTGACGAAGTATCCGTTCCAGTGGGTAAATACTCTGTCTGCGCGATAGCTTTTTCTGTACGTGGTGTTGGATTAACTGACGAAGTATCCGTTCCAGTGGGTACATACTCTGACTGCGTGATAGCTTTGTCTGTACTAGGTGTTGGAGTAACTGACGAAGTATCCGTTCCAGTGGGTACATACTCTGACTGCGTGATAGCTTTGTCTGTAGGTGGTGTTGATGTAACTGACGAAGTATCCGTTCCAGTGGGTAGATACTCTGACTGCGTGATAGATTTGTCTGTACGTGGTGTTGATGTAACTGACGAAGTATCAGTTCCAGTGGGTACATACTCTGACTGCATGATAGCTTTGTATGTACGTGGTGTTGGTGTAACTGACGAAGAATCCGTTCCAGTGGGTACATACTCTGACTGCGTGATAGCTTTGTCTGTACGTGGTGTTGGTGTAACTGACGAAGTATCAGTTCCAGTGGGTATATACTCTGACTGCGTGATAGCTTTGTCTGTACGTGGTGTTGGTGTAAATGACGAAGTATCCGTTCCAGTGGGTACATACTCTGACTGCATGATAGCTTTGTCTGTACGTGGTGTTGGTGTAACTGACGAAGAATCCGTTCCAGTGGGTACATACTCTGACTGCGTGATAGCTTTGTCTGTACGTGGTGTTGGTGTAACTGACGAAGTATCAGTTCCAGTGGGTACATACTCTGACTGCGTGATAGCTTTGTCTGTACGTGGTGTTGATAACGACGAAGTTCCGTTCCAGTGGGTACATACTCTGACTGCGTGATAGCTTTGTCTGTACGTGGTGTTGGGTAACTGACGAAGTATCTGTTCCAGTGGGTACATACTCTGACTGCGTGATACTTTGTCTGTACTGGTGTTGGTGTAACTGACGAAGTATCAGTTCCAGTGGGTACATACTCTGACTGCGTGATAGCTTTGTCTGTACGTGGTGTTGGTGTAACTGACGAAGTATCAGTTCCAGTGGGTACATACTCTGACTGCGTGATAGCTTTGTCTGTACGTGGTGTTGGTGTAACTGACGAAGTATCCAGTTCCAGTGGGTACATATTCTGACTGCGTGATAGCTTTGTCTGTACGTGGTGTTGGAGTAACTGACGAAGTATCCGTTCCAGTGGGTACATACTCTGACTGCGTGATAGCTTTGTCTGTACGTGGTGTTGGAGTAACTGACGAAGTATCAGTTCCAGTGGGTACATACTCTGACTGCGTGATAGCTTTGTCTGTACGTTGTGTTGGAGTAACTGACGAAGTATCCGTTCCAGTGGGTACATACTCTGACTGCGTGATCGCTTTGTATGTACGTGGTGTTGGAGTAACTGACGAAGTATCCGTTCCAGTGGGTACATACTCTGACTGCGTGATTGCATCGTAAGTTTGTGGTGTAGTGGTAATGGAAAAAGTTTCGATGTCATTACCTGACTGACTAGTCACATCGTGTATACTTGCTGTCGATGTAACGGAGGCCGACTCGTTCTCTCTGGGCGTATACTTCGAATACGTGGTTGTACTGGTTGTGGAGACATCAGGAGAAATAGCGATTCCGCTGGTCACCTTTATAGAATGCGTCGTTGCCTCGATTTCACCGGGTGTTGACATTGTGGAAGAATTATGGGTTCCGTTGGTCACATTTTCCGACAGCTTGGTTATGTCGTGTGTACTTGGTGTCGATACAATTGATGCAGTATCTGTCCCCACGGTCTCATATTCCGGCCGTGTGCTCGCGTCATCTGATCTTGGGATTGGTGCACTGGAGGATGTGTCGACGGTATCAGTCCCTCCTTCGGATGACGTAAGCGCCTCGTCTGTATTTGGTGTATGTTTTTCCATTTTATCACTGACATATCCCTGTTCCAATGGCGTGTCGAACGTGATTGGTGCCGATACTTTGGTAGTGGTTTTGGTGTTCTTTACCACATATTTCGGTTGTGGGGTTGCGTCGCCTGCGTTTGGAGTGGAGACAACGGACAAGGTATTGACTCCGTCGGCCACGAGTAGTGACTCCGATGTTGTGTCAGTTATTCTTGGAATGGACGCAGTATTAGACATGTCAGTTCCAATAGTCACGTAATCGTTCTGTGTGATGGTGTCGTCCGTAGTCGCGGTGATAGCAGTGGAAGGTGTGTCGATTCCACTGGTGACATATTCGGACGGCGAGGTCAGTGGAATGGCAGAAGCATCCACTTCATTAATTACATATTTAGACTGCGACGTTGCGTCATGTGTACCTAGTGTCTGCATTATTGAAGAAGTATCAATTCCATTAGCCACAACGGCCTGCTCATTTGTCGTGTCAACAGAAGACGTATCGACACCTTTGGTCGTATGTTTCCACTTCACGATGGCTTCATATGTACTTGCTGTCGAGACAGTTGAAGAAAGGTCAATTCCGCTGGCCATGTCTTCCAACGTCGTGGTCGATTCGTTTACATTTGGTGTCGTTATCATGGAAACCATATCGATTCCATCGATCGCATATTCAGTGGTCGTTTTTGCCTCGCTTGTACTTCGACTGGATGTAATGGAAGATGTTTCCATTCCGTTTGTCGCGACATTCGGCAACGTTATTTCATCACCTAAAACGGAAAACGTATCGATTCTACCAGTAACATATTCGTACTTCGGGGAGGCATCGCCTGTGTCAAAAGTTGCGGGTGTAAAAGATTCATCGGGTGCAGTGATCCCCTCTGCTGCCTGGGTGATCGCGTCGTTGTTAATTGACGTGGAACCATAGTTGGAAGTATAATTTGCATTGGTATTATATTCGAGCAGCGTGGACGTGTCGTCTGAACTTAGTGTCGATGCAATGCTCTCTCTGGTCTCATATTTCCTCTCCGTGAACACGTCGTGTGTGTCTCTTGTTGAGTCAGTTGAAGAGTTTTCTATGTCACTGGTCAAATATTCCTGCTGCACGATGCTATCCTCCATAGCTGGAGCGGTCGTACTCGAATGCGTCTTATACTCTGGCTGAGTCGTCACATCATTTGTATTTGGTGTCGACGAAATGTAAGAAATGTCGATTTCACTGGTAGTCGCATAGTCCGACTGTGTAACAGAGTTGTCGGTACTTTGTATTAGACCTGTAGAAGTTGGTTCAATTCCACTGGTGACTTTTTCGTAAGGTGCGACCTGATCATCTGCCTGTGATGTCGAAACTATCGATACCGCATCGACTCCATTGGTCCACGTGGTCGGGCTGGCTGACTTTGGATGCGAAGTAATGACAGAAGTATCGATTCCAATAGTCTTGTACTCAGGATCTTTGAACGATTCTTCTATAGTTGATGTCGAGACAATGTAAGAAGTATCTTGTTCACTAAGCACATAGTCCGGCTGCGTCATGGCGTCGTGTGTCCTCGAAGACAAGACCCATGACGAATAACTTATTGCATTAGTAACATCTGCCGACTGCGTCGCCATTTCGTCTGTAGACGGAGTTGAGTCACTGGAAGACGTATCACTCCTTCTGGAATTATATTCCGACTTCGAGTCTCCTCTACTTGAAGTTATGCCAGAGGAAAACGTATCGATACCACTAACCACATAGTCTGTCATTGTTGTCGCGTCAACTCCATTTGTAGTAGAGGCAATGTCAGAAGTGTCAATTTCTTTAGACACATCGTCCAACTTTGTGGACGCGACGTACATTGTTGGAGTGGAGACAACGGAAGAAGTGTCAATTTCTTTAGACACATCGTCCAACTTTGTGGACGCGACGTACATTGTTGGAGTGGAGACAACGGCGGAAGAAGTGTCGATTCCACTGGAAACACCGTCCAACTGCGCCATCGCGTCATGTGTAGCTGAAGCAGAGATAAACAAAGAGCCATGGATTCCACTGTTTGCATAATCCGGTACCGCTGTCTGTTCATCTACATTCGGTGTTGAGACAATGAAAGAAGTTTCGAGCCCACTGCTCACATATTCCGACTGCGTGAGTGCGTTTGTAGTTAATTTCAACACAGTGGTCGAAGTGTGGATTCCGTTTGCGTCATCTCCATGACGCGTCGTCATCTCGTTTATATTTGGTGGCGAAACAGCGGACATTTCACGAGTGATATCTTCCCCATCGTAAGTCTTTTGCGCAGAGGCACTGGAAGACGTATCGACCCCACTGGTCGTATCATTTCCGACTGCGTGATCGCGTGATCTATTATCGATGAAACAGTAGCAGTACTATCTATTTCTTTTGTAACCTCCCCAGATTGCTCGGTGGTACCGCTAGTACTTGGAGTCGACATACTATAAGAAGTACCGATTGCATTAATAACGTCATTAGACTGCGTGGTAGCTTTCGTATATAACTGGAGACATGCCCAGTCTACTAGACACAATGTCTGACTCCGCCAAAGCATCGTTTATAGGTGGTGTTGAAAGTGGAGAACCAGTTTCCAGTCCTCCGGTCACATATTTCGATCGTGTGGTTCCTGCATCTTTGTTTTGTGTAGAGGCAACGTATGACTGTTCGATTCTGTCAGTTACGACGTCTGACAGCGGGGCCTCATGGTCTATACTTGGGGCTGTGACAACAGAGAATTTATCGGCTCCAGCGGTCACGGATCTTGACTGTGTGACGATACCGTCTCTACTTGTGATCGTGTCAACGTAAGAAGTATCTTTTCCAGTTGCCTCATTTCGTAGCTGCCTCGTTTCATATTCTGCACTGGTAAGATTTTCTGGAGAATAGAAAGTGTATGTAATGTATATGCGGTTAGAATAGACTGGATACTCACATAATAGATCACTCATGACTTACATTTATTTATGTTTTCATCATCCTCTCGTTTTTAAGGACTTTACTCAAAACCGAATATATTCTCCACGTCCTATATTCGACTGACTTATGTCTACCAGCATGGTTTCATTGTACTATTTTATGAACAAGTATATAAACCTACGTTTTATGGAATAATTTACATTATGTATTCAAAATGTATTTACATGTTATAATAAATACTAATGTGAACAGTCACTAATTGGAGACAATGTTCTCGCATGAATATGAAGCGGTCTGTGAATCACATGAGCACTAACCGACAGCAGGTAGACATATCACCATGAGCGCCGCCAGGTGCCGCCACAACATCTTTCTGCGTCGTCCCACGTCAACTCTCTCGGACGATCTTTTTGTGTGTGTCTGTCTCTACCTGGACATTTATAACAAGGAACACATAATATTATGTCAAAACACATAGGACACATCTGGTATTATTTGTTAACATGTTAAGAATACTGTTACATGTAATTAGACCGTTCGCTCGAATATACGCACCCGCTCCTACTCAAGAACCCCACATACTATGTACTTGTTTCTGTACCGGTCTCTGTATCTCTACCTGTCTCTCTTTTTGTACCTGTCTCTGATGCTGTTTCTGTCTCTGTACTAGTCACTATACCATTATCAGCACCTGTCTTCTCTCTCTCTCTCTCTCTCTCTGTCACACACACACACACACACACACACACACACACACACACACACACACACACACACACACACACACACACACACACACACACACACACCCACACACACACACACACACACACACACACTCACACACACACACACACACTCACACACACACACACACACACACACACACACACACACACACACACACACACACACACACACACACACACACACACACACACACACACACACACACACACACACAACACACACACTCACACACACACACACACACACACACACACACACACTCACACACACACACACACACACTCACACACACACACACACACACACACACACACACACACACACACACACACACACACACACACACACACACACACACACACACACACACACACACCACACAAACACACACACACACACTCACACACACACACACACACACACACACACACACACACACACACACACACAACAACAACAACAACAACAACAACACAGCAATGTTGTGCATCTTATTAGTTAAATAATATCTCACTAACAGTCAAATAGAACTAGGGTGAGCAACCGACCGACCATCTCCCCGTGCCACCATTTCTTCCTGAATTAATAGCAGCAGCAATGACGTAAATTACACGTTTGGACAAATTGTGTTAATGTTATAATTTCTGAACAATATCACTACTACTGATTGTTATCGCCATACAGCTGGACTGCGCATTGTATAAATGTACGGATAACAACTTCATATCAACTATTACCTTACTGCCGCGAGTGACGAAACCGGCGCATCTTGTGTTGGTTCTTGTCTTGAGCAGACTTAATCATTGCCAACGTTGTCATCATTATGACTCCAGACAACTACTGCTCCAGCTGATACAACGAACGATCTACCCGCTCTGCGGCATATCGTCAAAGCTCACATCGGCGCCATCATCAAAATGGTAGCACAGCTGACGCTTGGACATTGGATACAAACACTCAGCACTACACCCCCAAGTGTGTTGACACGGACACACGTTGTAAGATGTCACCAGTAAGTAATCGTGAGAACATGTGACTGACGAGGACACTCCAAACGTCGAGCAGTTGTGTCGTGTCCATGGCAGTTAAACAGATATTTATAGAAATAAATGAATTCTATGGATTCTATGCTAAAGCGGAAGGCAAATTTTAGCATGTTTATATATGACTGATAAATACGACTTCCCGATTCAGTTTAGCTGTGTATTGTATTGTTTTCCGTATGTATTTATGTTCACTTATATAGCTATGCACATTTTTAATAATCGAATGTGGGTTAAATTAGCAAATTATGCATTGGTTTATGTGAATTAGCAATGAAAAGAAAGCGTCGTACATATTTGATATGAACAAATGTCTATGAGATTGTTGACTTGTGAAATGAACGTTTGGCTAGCTTAGACTCGATCTTCAAACACAGCCATTTGTCTCGCCATGTATCTATACAGAAAGTTTACATAATTCGGATATAGTACAATAAAGTAAAGTAGCTGAACGAAATAATTCCCAATTATTTCTTATATGCTGAATGAGAAACTGACTGAAATAAAATAGTTGTTTTTCGAAATGGATCGATCGGCGAATTGAGTTGTAAATTTAGTGTATTTATTAAAATATGTATTAATATATTTAGTGTTATCTTTTCTTGCTACCGACCAGGGCTTAGCCACCTTTGTGCATGGTTCACTACAAATGTATCAAAATAATAAGAGACGTTTACACTGAGTGTTTTATTTCACGGGCTTCACAAATGGTATACTATTTATCTATCTTAAAGTTGTCATTGCATTTTATTATTATACAGTTGCTATTAAAATAAAAACGTAGCCAACATGCAGTCACACAAGCTTAAGGCTATTAGCAGGCACGTAATGTGAAATCTTAAGATAATAAAATGAATAAATACAACAGCAATGGTTAAATGTAAATCACCTATTAAATATTATATAAGGCACCGTACTGGTCAATGATTTTGTATATGTACATCATCTCAACCCTATCAACATCAATGGGCAAAATAAAAAAATTGTGCATTCTTATAAATATCTGGGTTTAACAATCGATGCCAAATTAAGGTGGGATGATAACACAATTAATCTATGTAAGAAAGGCCAGCAATGATTGTACTTTCTGAGAAAACTCAGTGCCTTGCACATATACAAAAACATGTTGTTTGTTTTCCACGCTTCATTTGTGAAAGGAGTTTTGACTTTTGGTCTCATATGCTGGTGGGGTAACCCCTCAATCAAAAACAGAGAAAAAATTCACAGAATATACACAATTTCCTGCAAGATTGCTAGATGCTGTACACCCGATACCAGTCTGGAGCAATTATACAAGTCAAGAACACTGCAAATGGCAACGAAAATCTTATGTGACCCCACCCACTTCTTACACGACCATTACGACCTTCTCCCTTCTGGAAGGAGATACCGAATGTCAACTGTAAAAACCCAACGAGCCCTCAAATCATTCATTCCATCCTCCATCAATATTTGAACCAGCCACATAAAATCAGCCATTGACCGACATATCATAGTTCCTGCCACTGCCACTGCAATGTTGTTTTCTCACATTTATTTATGTTAAATACTGTCATATTGTTTGTAGCATATTTATTCCAGTATTTGATCTATTTTTACATATTTATATACTTGATTTTACTGTATACATGCTTTACTATGGGGTGTGATTTAAATATTGTGTTATTTTTATGCATCTTCCAAAGTGCAAGATGTTTATCTATTCCATGACTTGACAATAAAGTTATTATTATTATTATTATGCAACAAGATAGTTTTTTTTATTTACGCAAGATATAAAAATTCGCTTTGCTACAATTCCGGTCAGAAATCAGCGCGTACTTTCAGCGGAAGTGATGTAACTGTCGCAATGCGCCATTTCCGCCCACATCTAGCGGCGGCTTGTAGGATCTTCACTAAAACTATGTCAAGAGATATCGTTGTGGATTAACCCGGAATACAACTGCCCGTTGCACTGGACAGCAAAAGAAATGTAATGTAATGTAATGTAATGTAATGTAATGTAATGTAATGTAATGTAATGTAATGTAATGTAATGTAATGTAATGTAATGTAATGTAATGTATCATGCCATCTCCATCTCCATCTCCATCTCCATCTCCATCTCCATCTCCATCTCCATCTCCATCTCCATCTCCATCTCCATCTCCATCTCCATCTCCATCACCATCACCATCACCATCACCATCACCATCACCATCACCATCACCATCACCATCACCATCACCATCACCATCATCATCATCATCATCATCATCATCATCATCATCATCATCATCATCATCATCATCATTGCGTAGTGTCCCGTGGTTGGGCGAAAGCCCCAGCATGCTGTTTCCACATCTGCCTATCTAGCGCTGTCCTTTTTCAGTTTCAGATGGCGCCCTCCCTGTACTCGTCTAGTTCGTCTCTCCAGTTGTCTCACCGGTGTTCCTCTAGCTCCTTACCCTTCGTATGGTTCCCAGATGGTGATATGCGATGTTCGTTTCCGTTCCGTTTCTTAATATAACGGTTTTTATTTTAAATAAGTACCTATCAATCAGAGCGCTTCACGTATTACAATAACGTTTTTACTAAATGATAAGTAATAATTTAAAAAAATATTAATGAAACAAAAATGCTCAGATAAAAATAATAAACATGTAGATAGCTAAAAAATTATCTGCATCTTACCCAAACCCTAGCCGTGAACCAAACAAAGAAATAAAAACCCAATCAATGCAATAATCTATAAACCAGTCTCGTTTAGATGTAGTAGCAGTGCTTGTGCCAAGGCATGTAAAGCAGACGAATTAGTTAGGTTTTATGTTGTTTCCGGAAACCCGCCAGTTTTCCAACTGCTCGCTCACACTTCGGCTACCTAGTTCACGTTGATGGGCCTGTCACGACAAAGTTGCCCCGTCCGATACTTCTCTTTCACATCGTCACCGCGAGAAGTGGTGCGCTACTCGCCGGCCGCAAATCACGTGAGTTATCGCAATGTTCAGTTAGTACAGGGCTGAGCTTTGCAGGATCATAAATGTAAGAATATATATTGGAGGTGATTCTCAGTCTGGTAGGCAGCTAATGCATTGTCTGCAAAATCGGCTTTATAATAGATACAGGCTAGACTTCTTGCTGCTTGTGTAGGTTACAAGGTTAGTCCAAGTAGCTCCAAGTTGGAGCTGCAGCATAGATTGTGCGGTGACTGCAGCACGATGAACTGTGTCTTGTTATTATTCAGTTTGAGTTAATGCATCAGCATCTAGACTCTACGTTCTGTGATGCACTGGATGAGCAGCTGTTTCGAGTGGGCCAGTTCGTCAGACACCGCAGGGCTGAAGTATAGCTGGATGTCATCAGCGAATCTGTGGAAAAGCACATGATGTGTCGTGCACTGTCAGAAATGGGTGTCGTATAGACGCTGAAAATCACTGGCATAACGTGATAGATGGGGTCTGGGATCGAAGAAGACGGTCATGATCTGGACATGCTTAGTTAACTTAAATGGTATTAGTTTGTCGCTTCGCATGTACTGTTTGGTTTGGTAGACCTCTATTTTCGTTGAATTCATACACCATTATATGTGTGGTTTGCTATAATCGGTAGACAGCATATTTACTTATAGGTGCTAGATCTGAACAATGCATTTTTAACAACATTATTATTACCAAGACCTGGTCGTGTAACAACCAACCCGGTCCTCCTGAGATACTCCTGCGGTACACCAGCTCCCGTTAAACTTGTGCGGCAGACTAAGAACATGTGGAGTGGAACATCGCTGTTGAACTCACCATTGGGACTTGGCACACGTGATCGGAATGCTGAGGCGACCGTATTATCCAGACTAATGTTTCACACCTTAGTATTACACCGATAAGTTGTAACTCTCCTAGGATGTGGGTGGATGTATTGCCGAGAGGTGACTTTATTACCGAGGTGGCTATATTGTCGAGGTGGCTGTATTACCTAGGCGGCTGTATTACCCAGGTGGCCATAAAACGAGGTTCAACTGTGCTGTATACTGCGTTGAAAAGAAAGGTAGTGGATCCATACTGGTGTGATGTGTGGTTAGGAAATTTGCCAGTCAGAATACAAAGAATACAACAGAGAACACAGGTCAGTAGTGAAGTAAGAGTCGGCGTTAATTATAATGCTATATTTACCTTCAGGCTGATTGACCGGCCACGTAAGTATTATAATGTAGCCTTGCAATCTGTGACTCTATTGGCACGGCTGTGTGTATCAGTATAGCCGTATTAACTATTCAACCCATAGCAGTTGTTCCAAGGTACAGAGTTTTACTTAAAGGCAGGGTGAGGTTGCAAGACAATATAGTTAACGTGACAGGGTGGTTTCGACGTGAAATAAGAAGGAAACACGGGTTGCTGACGTATGAGAAACGTGATATGACCGCAGTGATACATATTTGACGCAGATCATAATATATACTCAAGTATGACTTGAGTGAATTGCATACTGTCAATATTGTCAAGAGGTTTCATAAGGAGTCGCTGCAGATGAAGTACGTTTGTTAAATATAGCGCAGGCAGCGTGTGGATATGTGTAGTTGTAATACACGTTTCAATTAATGGTGATTACCGAACCAAAAACAAGTTACATTATTAACTTCAGGAGTCACGCTTTTTGTGGACATGTAAGAATCTGCTACCTTTGTCACATACTATGCCAAATGCACTGGTTAACAACTCCGCTAATTTGGTTATTAATGATTAACTACTATGGTACAGGTATGATTATACGAGTTATGACTATTGTTTTCCTCCGATATATTCCGAGCAGTTACGGTTGACAATTAACTGGACACATCATTCATGGTATTTCTTTCACAACGTAGGCGTATACTTGTGATAGACTTCCTGTAGGCAGTGTGTTGAAAGTTACCGAGCCATATTCATAGGCGACATCTAGCTAAGTGGTGACCTCTAACGGATATGAGCGCGTATGTGCGTGCGTGCGTGCGTGTGTGTGTGTGTGTGCGTGCGTGCGTGCGTGTGTGTGCGCGCGCGTACATATGTTTAAAAGAGTTAACTTGGTACGCAGTATTCAAACATCATGTACACTTTGGTATTCCATGTCCGTATGTGAATTACATTCATATCCAAATAAAACCATTAAGACAGACGTGGGCTTATATGACCACTCTCCCTTTATTCTCGGAACCAGCTAGAACGACGTTGGCCAAACCATCATTTCAGGTTATAAGACATTTCATGAGAGTTCTTCTGTCTGTATGGTTTGTATGCCACGTGATTACTTATTGGCCGATGCTACAGACAATCCAATAGTGTTGGCGTCCATAGTGAAACGTCGCCTGTCAATTCGTCATGCATAAATACAATATAAAATATATACCAAACCTCTTAGTAAATAACATGTGCACAAAGGCATGCTTATTGCAAAGTTGAATGTAAGAGTTGTAAATAACATTTTAAAGTTAAAATGATTGATCAAACATACAAAATCAACATAAATTAACGAACATACAGTTGAAAAAAACATTAACTCAATTAACAACGACAAATGTAAAACAGACAAACATAGACTGTGAAACAATACACTCGAAGAACAAACTTTAAAACAGACAAACACAGACAGTGACACAAGACATTTGACAAACAAAACTAGGTGACAACACTATACAAGCCACGTCCGTTTTGGTATGTATCGATCTATTTAAAAACACAATTAGTCGTGCACCACGACGCAACATAGAAAGAAATGTGGTAATAGCCACACACAAGATAAGTATATAATTGCAACTTGAATAATGTGCGCTTTTTATATTTATTACACCACACTACACAATGCTTATCGTACCCCATCAGCGTTGCGTCGGACATATTTAATTTTTTTTAAATACGTAGCAGTACTATATTATTTTTAAGGGTAAAACACCATCACAATTTGGCATATTTGTCAACTGTTACATTACAAACACGTACGTTAATATAAAGAACACATTATCAAATCTGCAATCGATTACTACGTTTTGTACCAGTGCCCTTGTTAGTAAACCCTTAACGTCAATTGTAACAGAAACAAAACGAATCAACAGTACATATTTATATCTAACGTTTTATCGTTTTGCGGTATTTTCGTTGTTTATGTATTATTTAATTTGCCACGTCTGGTGATGTAATCCTCGTTTGTTCCATTGGCCGGTCACCTCTTTTCTGACCACACCTGCGTGAACACAGACGCCGGTTAATAGTGTCAGTACATAGACCATTTACAACATGGACGACACGTACGCACGCATACACCAGATCAAACGTCACATGCTACACGTCACACGTCACGATCATACGTCACATGCCGCAAGTCACACGCCTTACATTACACGAGTCACACGACACTTTGCACATGCTACACGCTACAAGCTGCTTGTCATACGTCACACGCCACACGCCACACGACACGCATCACATGTCACATGTCACACGTCACACGTCACACGCCAAACGCCACACGATACACGACACGCATCACATGTCACACGCCACACGCCACACGCCACACGCCACACGCCACACGCCACACGCCACACGCCACACGCCACGCATCACATGTCACACGACACGCACCACATGTCACACGCCACACATCACATCTCACACGCCACACATCACATGTCACACATCACACGTCACGCGTGACACAGTACTCGCCACATAACACGCGTCACACGACACGCTACACTTCACACGCCACTTCACACGACATGTTTTAGCGTATATCAAAGTGTTAATACCTATGCTAATCAAACGTGTTCATGTTTTATATCCAAAATCAAGATCTTTCTTTTTACCTGTAGAGGTAAAAAGAAAAAAGAAAGGTCTTGACTTTGGATATGAAAAATGAAAACGTTTGATTTGGAAAAGAACTATCCTGAGAGGTGTTCAGTAAAGTTAATGCCTATTGTTTTCATAATTACTTGATAGACGCTATACTATCGGGCCTTGATTTGGAAGGAAAGTTTTAAGAAGAAATTGATGCAGAGTAGGTTAAAATAAGCCGGTTATGTGGAAAGAATGGGATATAAAAATAAAACGGTCAAAAATAAGAAATGGAGGGAAAGGGAGGTTAGGAAGACCGAGAATGCGGAAGACCGAGAACACCAGCACATGATAGAAGTTGGATAATGCTGATAGAGAACCTAGTGAGAGAAAAGTGAGGAAAGAAAAGACGAATAAAAGACGACGGTAACCATAGCCAACCTCACCCCTGACGACAGGACGCCAAGAGGCAAACAACTATTCCCTTGGAGTTTGTTTGCCTGTTTGTATAACGCATACTTCAGATAAATATTGTTGGCTACCGGTTCATAAATAAACGGTTTGGGTGAATGCACATGCTGCCAGTATGCACAGAAGCAATACAAGGACACTGATGGTGTGTCTTATTTCACAGATACTTGTGATCAGCGCAGACAAAACGTAGCTCATAAAATGCCATTTCTTATATGGTGTATTTGCTATTCTGTAGGTGTTAATACAGACATAAATTAGAACTTACCCATTCCTCACGTTTGGTCACAGCTGGGTAGACTATCGCAGGGGTCGGCGGAATAACGCCTTGTTGTGTAGGGTTACGCTGAGAAAATTTCCGCATAACGCTCCAGTCCTACATAATCAACATAGATTAGAAACGAGAGCGCATTATAAGTGCAAGTTAGTATTAAATGTGCATCAATTAACTTGTTAAATAGTTTACAAAGATATGAACAAATCAATATACTAAAATATTCATTCATTCTTTCACATTCTCATCTTTGAACCAAACTGGCAGTTATTGTCGATCGTGTTATTTCTAGCTGTATCATAGCGTACGTGTGTTTGGACAAACCCGGGTTTGGACAAACCCGCAAGCATTAACACTGTAGCTGAGGCATCAAGCACTCACAGCATCAGCGTCAGCGTAATCACAGCACTCATGCGTGATCATTGCACATCTACTTACGATGTTGTCCACTCTTCTGACGGCGCTGGAGACGGCGGTCATTCTCTCGCGTTCGTAACGCTGGACAGCACTAGGGTCGACAGCAATCGCTGGTGTGCCGTGTAGCCAGAACATAGGTCGTTTAGTAACAGTCGGGCTGCAAGACCAATAAATGACCGTTTCATCGCATTCTGGCCCATTTTAAGAATGTCATGATTATATTATGCATTTTGGAATTGCCTATATAATCATGACAATGTACAAGTTCAAGGATCGAATGTCAGTCGGGGCATCATATGAATATCACATTTGTATAGTATTACTTTGTTACAGTTTCACTTTGTATCAGAATCTATTTACACCGTCATTACTAAAACCATGACAACTATAAAATAGTCTCCATGACAATAGTTTGCCCTTAACAAGTATTCAGTACATCATTGCAGAAGTTGCGTTTAAATTGTGTTAAATGTTTATTCATAAAAACATTTTCAAAACCAACAGTTTAGGTATTTCATAAAACCTTTATGTTATCACCCTCTTAATGTACGTGCTCAGAAAGTATTTTAATTCAAACCGCGATGATCACCATCGATTTATTTCAAACACACAACATGAGAAACAAAACAAGTAAACTAAATAACTACTTAATAATAGGTCACGTGTTAATATAAAAAATACAGAAGAAATATGCTTTTTAAAAGGAGTAGAAAGGAAGGTATACACTTTTAACCCAAAAAAAATCTGCCCAACCTCTCTGCACCGCGTTGCCACTCCTCCACTCGGTGCAGGAACTTCATTCATAGAATAGAAATTTCGCACTAAATAAAAACATCGCTATATGAAGTTCGGCTAAAAATATCTGCAATAGCCTTTGCTACTATTCTTTGGTTTCCGATAATCCGACATCTACACCCAGATAATGAAATATATTAGCGATTGTTTCTCAAAACCAACAGAATGTACGTATCACGTTTTTATTACATCTCCCAGAAATATGCACTGATCAGAATACCTGTAGTTGATGGTACTGTCCGAGTCTAGGCACTCGTGGTTCGTTCTGTAGGTTCGCACAATGTAGATGGCAAGAACGACGATGAGGACAAGTAGTACCAGGCTTAGCACGGCGCTCAGGATGGCCACCAGCAACATCGTGTCTGAATCTGCATAACACGTATAACAATGAGTTATCTGAATCACAATGTGGCCATTGCCTATCACAACTGCCTTAACTAAATTAACTGAAAATTTATTTACGTTCTTTTTCGTGATGCCACAATAGTAACAATAATAAAACTTGCACTTATCTCAGATATATGAAGATAGTAAATTCGTGTTTACACCAACACACGAAACAAAAGACAAAGCTATCGCCTTATTCGAACGTAGTGATGCGGTTTCTTGGTTCATGTTATTTAGTAAATTATTTATCTCACAAGAAATTATTTTCTCAGTATATTTGGACAAAATTAAGTCCGCTGAAGAAGGCTGCGAGATGCAGCCGAAATAATCGGAGTTTCTTATGAGATAAATAATTTACTCAATAATGTGTTATCGCCTTTGTATTATTCTATTGTTTTAATTGTTACTGGTGCTTTCTGTAAGAGTCACTGCTAATTTGTTTAGATAGGAAACTCAAAACTATCTCGGTACATCTCCTCCGATGCACCGAGGTAAAAGGTAGCGTATTTATACGTATACATATACATATACATATACATATACATATACATATACATATGTATATATTATATATATATATATATATATATATATATATATATTATTTCAACAGTTCAGATTGTAAGCATGGTGCAAATATTACCTGAGACTGCCAGCGGGTAGTCTGAAACAAAAACGTCAACGTATATACTAGTACCATAATACAAATGTCTACTATGCGCAAAATTGTGTAAACACCAATTTGTCTTTGTCACTATGCTGTCAGCCAAAACCAACTATATTCTCCATCATGATAATGTGCTTTCCCACACACATTCTATCGATAACATTAACACAAGGCAACGGTATCGCATTATCAACCATTTTACCACACAATTATCATCATAGGCTGAAATCTTGACAACTACGTTCATCACGACGATCAGTTTGTTTTCCATTAATTGTTTTTAATTTTATGAAATAAGTCACTTTATTTTATTGTAATCATATTCCTATCACTAAGTACTAGTTAACTTGTCAAATTCACATATCCATGCAAAACACCAAGCAAGAGCCACCAGCAATACTCGTGAAGTATGCAAGGCACTTTTTGCGTCGGTAGCCTTTAACTTCGCGAAAATAGCAACAAGTAATGTAATTGGTAATTGAAAGCGTAGCCTCGTCACGTCTGAGCAACACCTGTAATTATACACCCACCTGACACCTTAACACTCTGCAGATTTACAGCTTCGCCGCCTAGGGTGAAAGTATTTAGGTACTTGATGACGTCTCTTATCACCGCCTTGTTCTCGAGAACAGCGTCGACCCACACAGAGAAGTCGACAACGACGCTACCTTTCCTGAAACAATATTTACGTTGACTTATTCCGCCATCACTGGTTGCCAGATCAAATGATTGTGTAACTGTTGTGTTTGTTTAGCGACCAGTCGTACTGTATTGCGTCCATAAACATGAAGCTGTGAGGTGTTCCATCATGCTTGTTGCTGATGGTCCAAACATTTGCCTTTTGCAACAAAAAGCTCAAGCAAAGCTGGTAAAACGAGAAATATGTGCGGGAAATTCTGAAATGAACGACATAATGCATATGTAAACTTTGTTACTAATTTGATACTTGTCGGGTCTCCCGCTCTCATCGGAGATTGTGACGCCAGATAACGATATGTTACAGAACTAGTGCTACGATTGGAGTAGCAAAATCTTACGTACTTAAATATGATGTCCGTCACTGCGATCAGTTTTGTTCCAACGGTGGCATTTGTACGGAATGCGCTCTCCAACTACAAATACAAGTCATGCTTGTTATCGTTATATAACATATGCTACTGTCATATGAAGTACTGCCCAAGTAATGCTGTGTAACATGGCGAAAAAGGAAACAGTCGCCTGCTCAGAAACTGCATTAAACGATGCCCACGCATAACGACAATGTTACTATTTAAATGATAAGTTATACAGTTCCTATATCATGCCATGCCACACGCTTGCAGAAACTGTTCTACAAAACCAATGACGACTTACAGCCATTTATTTAACTATAAAATCAGGCATAAACATGTTTACTATGAAAACAATATCGAATATTAATTCGTGTGGTAATAATTACTGCCATAATACACACCTTAGTCTTAACTTCTTCTGCTAACTTCTTATACTTCAAGGACGATGTGATAGCGTAATCATTGTCATATACAAGTAGCGGCACCCGCAATTGTCCATAGTATCGCACAATCGCAACCACTAAAACACAGTAATATGCAGTGTGTAATTGACGAATAAAACCTCTGCGTTGGCATTTTTCAACTTTTTATTTGCAAAAAATGTTGGATTAAATGAGAGAATCGCAATACTATTTCGACATGACATGTATTAGATCATACAGTCCTGCATACAGTTGGAACCTTAAAAGTGTTACCTTATTTGTTTGCAAAACATCTTTCGTAGCCAAAGTGAAATGTATATAACGGTTTTAATTACAAATTACATAAAAAGTGTAAGTATTAATTGGCCTGTGTCTACGCAACAATGACGTAAAAGTAATTGTTTATTGTTTATGCACTAAATGTGTAATTTGATTTGATTTGATTTGGTGCAATAGTACACGTGAAACACAAACTAACCTAGTAGCATACATACCTGAAGCACCGACAGAATCTGGGTCCATATCATATCCTGCGAAAGACCCGTTGAGATTCTTGATCCCGTCGACAATAGCCGCTAGTTGCGTGGCTGAGTTTTCTTTCGGGATACTGAGTACGTAGTTGACAACAACACTGCCAGCACTGGAACACGGCGGTGTCATTGAACGACGGTCATTAAGCAGTGTTGCATGTATTATGTGACAATTGTACCATGGAGAAGTCATTATTTAAAAGATACATCGCATTTAAGTATCGGGTGCGCATCTATATGTATATGCATATTCACACATGTCCAATCAAGCAAGCACACAGAGGAACACTCGCGCATTCACAGAGACACACACACACATTTATATTATAAAAAAGTTATATATACCTGAATATGACATCGACAATTACATATCTTCCTGCGCCAAGTTTCTTATCGAGGATGTCTTTCATCTGGAAAGTTTGAACAATTGTATTAGCTTCAGCTGACGCATCTATTGCAGGATACAAAGCGACAAATCATATACAGGGTGGATTTAATACAATGTATAACAGCCAGGCAGGCAGATCATCAAGGCGAATTATGATATTATGATCAATCGTAATTTTTCTTACCTCGTCAACAACTTTAGTTTTCAGGGCTTTATATTCGTTCGACGTCTTGATGCCGAGTGCAGGTGAGAACGATGTGCTTGTCAGCTTCACTTTGACGTCCAGTCGTGTCAACTGTGACGGCGGCAATGTCTCCGAAAAACCTTTCAACAGAAATTCAACTTAAAGGAGTTGTGCAAACGGTTACCATATTAAATGTATCTGAGCGTGGATCAATTGAAAACCAATGTAATCGAATCATCATAGTGCATGGTTTATCATCGAGCAGCTGCCAGTTCAAATGAGCACGCCTGCGTGAGTTTTGTCGAATTCGGATTTAGTTAGCATGATACACGGCTTGTTGTTGTGTATATGCGTGCGTGCGTGCGTGCATGTGTGTATGTGTGCGTGTGTGTGTGCGTGTACGTGCGTGCGTGCGTTCATGCGTGTGTGTGGAGGAACGGCTTGCTTGCGGTGTGTGTCCGTGCGTGCGTGTGGTGTGTGTGCTTGCGTGCGTGGCAGCACTGGGTGACAGTGACCAATCGAACAACTAAGATACAAAGGGGACAAATGACCGATTGTACGACTGAATGGGTGAGTGATTTATTGTGTAATTTGGTGACTTGGTGAATGAGAGTATGAATAAGTCAGTGGTTGAATAACTGAGCAACTGCCGAGCGAACGTGCATGCGTACGTGATAGCAAATGTGAATATGTTTGTAAGTAGGCGTACGTGCGACCGTGTGCATGCAGAAAATACATTTTATATTCGTATTACTTCGTGTTGCAAACACATTCAAATAGTGTGCAGGTAAAAAGGTTTCTTCCAATAACTACAAGATCACACTCACTTTGTTCACAGTTCTCCCCGGAGAAGCCTCCGACACATTTACAACTTCGCACCTTTCCTGACTCACTGCAAATGCCTCCATTTTGGCAGGGTGCCGATTTACAGAGGTCACCTTAGAATAGAAACAGTACATATACACCATCATAGCAAATAGTGTGGTTAGCAATGTCTGACAATTGAGTTATTTAGTTGACACTAGAACTGTAACTATATTTTGACGATATTGTACCAACATATTGTATTACTGATAATATTGTTTTCGTTTGATGACGAGAAACATATAGCAAATAAGCATTGTAATTGTAGAAGTCACAATATTTATATCAGGATAATCTAGTTATGTTGTAAAATTTTAATATTAGGAATCGTTCTAGTTTCTAAGAGTTTATATATTTAAACGTTATGTCATACATAAATAACACACCATTCATTTTAAAATACATACTCTACTACATCGTCGCGAGTCCCGTCAAAGTCGATATGCCGGATCGCCGTTTTGACACTCAATAGTCACATACTTTTTACCAGTAAACACGTTCCTGTTCTTCTTTTTATCCATTTAACTGCTAAAGCTACATCTACTAATGCTATTGCTGCTGCTACTATTGTTACTACTGTTACTACTGCTACCACTGCTGCTATTACCATTACTACTACTACTGCCCTTATTATTATGACTATTCTTTGTATTATTAGTATTAACATAATTACTGTAGAATGACAGTGACATGCAGTCTATTTGACATATGCTAACTACATATGACCTATGACAATATTCAAATTCATAGTTAAACGACACCCTATAATTATTTCGTATAGCCTGCTGGTGTCTTGGAAATCTCTATAATTATTTTACATATCTTTCTCGGGCTACATAACAGTCGAAAATATCGAAAACAAATAAAACAAAATATGTTTATAATATTATTTCATGATTGCTGATCTCATGAGAACACTTACTTTTACAACAAGTGCAATACATTATGACAACAAAAAGCACTAGATCTCGCAACTAGCGGACGAACACACAACTGCACTTACCACGTTCACAGTTCGTTCCATTGAAGGAGGATGAGCAGTTGCATTCATAGCCGTTGAACTTCTCCATGCAGGTGCCACCATTTTGACACGGAGAGCTACTGCATTCGTCAATTTCTACACCATGAAAATAGTATGAACAAAACTATGACTCCTGAATCAAAGAATATATTCTAAGTACTCACTGTTTGTTATAAGCCGTAAACCGTCAATGTCCATAAAAATTATAAACAATTGTGCAAAGTATATAACTCATTAACAGACAAAACGACACTATCCCCCAAATATATATATATATATATATATATATATATATATATATATATATATATATATATATATATATATAAAACACCTTTTCGTATCGAACAGTCATGTTGTACTTTATCATACATATCTCTATTTATTCTACGCATGGTTTTATGGATATAGGCACACTGACTAGATTTTCTGTTATTGCAATTTGTGTGCATGCATTCTAACTATGCCCGGACTATAATTTGCGTTATTAATAGTTGTATATTGCCAAAATATGCCTCACTGCCCTGGTGCAAAGAAACAATATAATTATACAATGTTGCAATATAGTTTATATATTGACGTGTGTTATTCAAATGATTGCAATTTGGTGTTGGACGTATGTATTCAAGTGTTGGCCAGCATGCGCCTGACATACGTTACCTGTCTGACAGGTAGATCCCTGGTATCCAGACACACATTTGCAGGAGAACATATTCGCTTTCGGCGTGGAACAAGTGCCGCCATTTTCACACGGGTTGCTCAAACATTCGTCGATATCTGTAACATAAATATCTTGACTGGTATGTATGCGTCGGAACTCGATCACAGAAACGTGGGGCTCGACTGAAACCTAAAATTCACCACCATACGAGGTTGTAAAAATCATAATGCTCTCCAAACTCCTCCATTTGTATAACGCTGTGGCTCACCAAAATACATCCAGGTTTTCATAAAAGTAAGTGCTTTCCCTGAGGCTCGCCAAAAACCCACATTGGGGCACTAAAACACAATTCGAACCCTCCATTTTAGTCTATTCACTAAACTAAATTGCATCCCAAATGTTTCACTAGCTAGAACAATAAGTATATTGCCAATGCCGAGTTGTATGGCTATGTTGACAGCAGCAGTGACTACGTGGGCATTTCGACGTTGCTAGCAACGACACGGTTCGTTAGTGCGTGTGGATCACCCACCTGTCTCACAGGTTGTCCCGTTGTACCCGGCGGCACACTCACACCTGTACTTCCCCATGTCCTGGCGACAAGTAGCCCCATTCTTGCAAGGAGTGCTGTCGCATATGTCGATCTCTGCACAGAACGTGTCATTGAAATACATTTGCAGATTATCACCATCTATTTTCACACTTTTGCTTTTGATTTGTTCGAGTTTCGACCATTATCAACGGGATTTAGAATCACAGTAGAGTATCTTTTGCAGCGACTACATTTATATATATATATATATATATTTCTCATAATATTTAGCTGGAAATGGTGTAGTTGGTACGTTCTAGTCTGTGTGTGTGTGTGTGTGTGTGTGTGTGTGTGTGTGTGTGTGTGTGTGTGTGTGTGTGTGTGTGTGTGTGTGTGTGTGTGTGTGTGTGTGTGTGTGTGTGTGTGTGTGTGTGTGTGTGTGTGTGTGTGTGTGTGTGTGTGTGTGAGGGTGAGTGTTTTCGTGCGTGCGTGCGTGCGTGCGTGCATGCGTGGGTGTGTGTAGATTCCCCGTGTACCACGTATTCAATGAACATGATCCTATTATTACAATCAGAAATAGTCATTGATATTAATATTATACAATGTTATACAATTGTGCAATTACGTTCGCGTTTAAAAATAGACAGATAAAAAGAATAAAACATTTTATTTAAACAATTGGATATGTTAATATTGAATAGAAAGTGTCATCGAGCATCTACTAACCAGTTTCACAGGTTTTGCCGACAAATCCAAGAACGCAGCTGCAGCGATATGTGTTGACTAAATCTTTGCATGTTCCGTTGTTTTTGCACGGTGACGCCTCACATTCGTTAATATCTGCACACATCAGAGTTTTCGTAATTTTGAAATATATGCAAAATATAACCATAAATATTTCAGAAATAAAAAAAAAACTTGGATGAATCCATTGATGGATGTTTTCTTTTTAAAATTCAACATTGAACAAGAATCAAAACCCAGAACGGGTATGGTATATTTGTTTATAAAACATGAGTGTCAGTACTGTGATTTGTCGTATTTCGGTGATCACATGAAAGACAGTTAATTCCGTCTTAATTTGCCATGTAAACCAATCCAATGAATCTTCGGTTTCAGAGAAAAGGGATATTTTCTTCTCGTAAAGGCAGAGTCGTGTTTGAATTACACATAACTTCTAACATCTAGAAATACAAAATGAAAAAACGTCGTTATTACAGGAATTGTGGTAGATGTTGCTTGTTCCGTCTGTATCTCAGGAACTACCTCGAAGGTACCAACCTGTTTCACAGTGGATTCCTTGGTATCCGCCCGCACAGGTGCACGTGTATCCGTTGTCTCCATTGTGACACTCCGCGCCATTCATGCAAGGGTCACTTTCACATTCATCCAGATCTATAGTACCAGAACATGTACATATGGCAGCATATCATAACACAATATCAGGGCATGGTTTAATTGACATTTACGACGGTGCGATAGTGAATTATGTGTTGTCAACAGCAGTTGTGTGTCAGGATTAAATCACCCCAGTAATTAATACAAATCGACCGAGTCAGAAGCATCGCATACTGTCTGTAACACACCGTAACTAACAGTAATTCAGCAAACAGTCTATTCATACACAGTATAATGTATCTTCACCCCCGCGCGGCCAGCATAACAAAATTTAAACTTGTAACATAACACGTGAGAGCCGATTATTAAATATTCTAAACATCATAAATGCGACATATTGTAAATATAAATAATATAAATATAAATAAATAAAATATAAAATAAAAACAACACGCCCTCTAGCGTCGGTAGTTCCCTAATTAACACTAACAGGAGCTGATTGGTTGAAGCAGAATATAAATATAATAACTGAAATCAACCACGGGACTATTGTTACTGACTATTCAGACAGCAGGTGATGTAATGTAATGTAATGTGATGTGATGTACCCGGTCATTACTACTCGACTATAATTTATAACTATATGACGTCATACCTTGACACACGGTGGCGTTGTACTGCGTGTACCCGGCTTGACAAACACACTTGAAGGTGCCGATCGTGTTGCTGCAGTTGGCGTGTTCGTCACACGGGTTGCCCTTACACTCGTCGATGTCATCATGACAGTCCCCGCCCTTGAAGCCGTCCGGACACTCGGCACAGCCAGTTGTCACGTTGCATGCAGTGTCACTATCGCGACAGTTGCAGTCACTAAGACAATCCTTGCCCCAAGTTCCGCTCGGACACGCTGCAGTTGAATATCATGTGTATGCGGTCAACACTAATTACAGTCAGGTTTTGCTAATAATAAGATTCATGCTGGAAAATCAAGCTCTTGTGTTTCACACAGATCAAGTTCGCATTGTTTAGTATTTTACCGTGAGGTGATACTGATCACTGGATTGACTTAACATTCATAATGTTAGATATGTGAACTGAGTTTTTCATGCAAATCGACATTCACAGAAGTTGTACATTGTGTACATTAACTGATATAAAAGACAACAACTCCATGCATGCTAAACAACGCAGAAACGTTTTATACAAACGTCATTTATTTGCGGAAGATTACATTTTTCACAATTCCAGAAAATAAAAATTATAGTGTTATATCTCTCACCGAACTGTAAACAAAACCTCGCACAAGAACAGGATAACATAATAAACCCTACTACTACTGGTAACGAATTAATATATGTGTATTAAACAGTTGCTATCCATTGGATTTGTATGTGTATGCGTGCATACAATGTGCGTACATGGGGTTGTATTTTACAACGGCTCTGATCACGTACGTGTGCATCCTTTCTTGTCGCTCATCAACTGGAACCCGACGTTGCAGCTACACTTGAAACCACCGACGGTGTTGTCGCAAGAGTGTGTACAACCACCGTTCTTCGTATCGCATTCATTTTTATCTATCGTCAATGTAAGAAAAACATTAACAGTGCAGTAGCACATTACAACTTAGGAATTCATGGGTAATATGTATATAACTTCTCGTTCGTCCTCTTGTCCGTCTATCTTTCTTGACAGAACAAAAACATATTTCTATCAATATTTCCATAACCGTTCAATATTGTATATACTTACATCCCATCTTCCCTCAATATCCTATTAGGCGTATTCAATTACTAAGATCCCTTATTCTTTATACTGGAAAGTGTACAGAAGAGAGCAACCATATCTTTCTTGCCATATGGCCTACACCCTTAAATACCAAATTCTAAATAATGATAACTACTGTTTTGCGCAGCGGTATATTCTTCTGTTTCTGTACACGCTATATTTCGCCTAAATAATCCAGGGATTTGATTTCCCTTCAAGCTGCAATTCGTCACTGCCTTCATATCGACATTATTGTATATTGCGTCTTGAATCAATTCACAGGGTAATTAAGTAAGCATAATACAAACACTACCTTCTTTCAAATCGGCAATGCCGTTACTACATTTCATTAAGGTGGCTGGATGGACTGCATGCTATTTGTCTCTCATTGCGGCTGTAGTTATTGCTCAATAAGGTGGACGGACTTAATTAAGATTACATATATATATATATATATATATATATATATATATATATATATATATATATATATATATATATATATTCACCCACACACATATATTATACAAGAGAAAGTAAGAGAAATAAGACTACGCTTGTATGGACACATGCAGAGAATGGAAGAAAACAACGAAGTGAGAGCAGTTGTTGACATGAGAGTGCCAGGAAAACGCCATGGGGGAGACAAAGAGGGAGATGGATGGATAGTGTCCGAAGGGATATGCAGGCACTGCGGATCACCCCGGAGGAACATTCTGGAAATCAAGAATTTGGGCCGCTGACCCCACATAGTTGGAAAAGGCGAAGAAGCAATATATATATATATATATATATATATATATATATATATATATATATATTATATATATATATATATATTATATATATATATATATATATATATATATACATGTATAATATATAATATATATGTATATATATATATATATACTTATGGTATATATATAATCATGTATTATAATATATATATATATATATATATATATATATATATATATATATATATATATATATATATATATATATATATATATATATAATAATTATTCCGGATGTTTCGGCTTACATAGCATATTAAAATAGACAATCTACGAATTTATGATACAATATCACATTATTACTAGTATGCACGAGACGAGATGTTGACGGGTGTACAGTCGAGGTGATGACAATGTTCCTTACCTTTACATGTCTTCGCGTCACTGGCGAGATCGTAGCCAGTCTTACACATACACACGTGATTATCCGATGCGTTTTTCTTGCATCCATACTCACAGCCTAATGAAGCGCATGAAGTTTGTAGTGTGGCACCTAAACACAAAGTAGGCACGTTTGTTAATGTTAATTGAACAACGATGTGTCGAGTCAATGCTGAGGGTTTGCATGGTAAATGTTTATACTATATGTATACAATGTAACTAGAATGTCTTATTATTTGGGCAATGTCCTACAATATTTGTAGTAGTGATATATTATTCACTATACATCACAGTTAGCCACAAGAAACACATTGCACACCATCGTGTTTCCATAGTCCCATTTCCATCGTAATGTTGCAAGCGTTGAAACTAAGATATTATGTTTTTGGACGTCAGTCAAGTAAAGAACGAGTTGTAGCAAGGTAAATGTGATACCTGCAAACAAAAACAAAACCATGCATTTTCTACTGCATAAATAACTAAACTAAACTATAGAATCTCCATTTTTAAATACAAATATTCCTTATGCATAAATCTAATAAACATGTTGTAGTGTAGAATCGCGAACACAATCTCAGATAACATTATGAACCAGAGCAAATCGGAACTTACTATAAAACATTACAAAGGCGATATAATATACGTTTTTATTGGCGTCACTATAAAAATTCAATTCAATGTCGTCAGACTGTAAGTTCTTACACTTGGTCACTTTGAATACATCTGATGACTTACTCATGTTGCACGTCCTGTTGTCAACGTTGAGCGTGTAGCCCTCTAGGCAGGAACAAGTGAAGCCACGATCTGTGTTTTTACATTTCTGTTCGCACCCGGACGTCTCCTCTGAACACTCGTCGATGTCTGTAATGTTTATAATTATATATTTTATTTTATTTTATTTGTTATAGCGCCAGATCCACCAATGCTAACAGTTGTGTTTTGTTGAAATTTTAAACTGACAAGAGTGTCCGAAGGTAGGATTGTTCCAAAGTGTTGTAGCGGCCACCGTGAACGAACTATCACCAGCTTTGAACCGGGACACAGCCATTTAAAATCGAAAATATACAAGATTTAACAACACAGATTTGTCAAGATTATTCCTAATTGTCCACTGCACACATGCATGCATTATAAATAACTGGACCGGGCAATCATGGTCATGCCTTTTGAAATAATAACAACACGGTAGCAAAATACATAACTACGTACCAGTACAGTTTTTCTTATCACTCTTCAAACGATAACCATCCATGCATGTACATGTGAATGATTTTGTGTCATCGACGCAGATCTGGTCACAGTCGTGTCTTGAGTTTGCAGGGTCACACTCGTTAATCGCTACAAACAATCCAAACAATATTACATATCATTGTGTAATTGCATAAGTCGACGTACAGCATAAAATATATTGATGGAAAACTAGTCAATAAGGAATACTCACGTAAGCAAATGCCATCACTATCTTCTGTTCCTTCTGGACACGCACTGCAGTTGTACAATTTGTTGCTGGCGATTTGTTCTGTCGGTGTGAGATCGGTGCAGTTCGTGCCCTCTGTACACGGGTTGTCCTGACATCCGTCCAAGTCCGACTCACAGTAATGACCTTTTGACAATAGAAGATGAAGCTCACTGCAACTGCAGTTTTGTTTTGTATTTTACTCATACATGCAGGATGTTTAGCCCCATATATTTTAAACTTATTCATCGCTTGTTTTTTCTTAGCTTTCAAAAACTGTTTTACATAATAGATCCCTGCGGAGTGCTGGAAACCAATAGGACAAGAAGATAATAATTGTTACATGTTATCTTTTATTTATTTTATTTAAACAACTACCGTTTTAGACTTAGCGCTATGTTGTGGTTTGTATATTCTATTTTATATACATGCATTCAAATTCGTTGCTGCATTAACGACGACCTGTTTCTAGTGATAAAAGTCGTAGCAATATTTCCATTAGCAATGCAAGCATCCGGTATGATACTCCCGTCCACATGTTCTTCTTATTCATGTTTTACTTCCGAGTACACACCTTCCCAGCCAGTGGAGCAGTTGCACTGGACGATCCTGAATGGTTGCTTCAGCTCGTAGCCGTCGGCGAGCAGATCAAACAGACACTCTCCGTGGTCGCCGGAACAGTTGCACAGGTTTATGGCAACTTCGGCTGTTGCGACACCACCTTTACCGTCGTTTGCAGAAAACCTGAGTGGGTATAGTGCATAATGATTACATACGTGTCGCCCATGTATATATATATATATATATATATATATATATATATATATATATATATATATATATATATATATATATATACATACATACATAAATACATACATTAGCACTTGTTGTTGTGCGTCTGGCACAATTGGTGTGAAGTAACCATACAATTTGTAGCGTGGTCAGATTAATGTAGATACAAAGACGAATTTTTCTGAAAACTAACAAATACTATCTATGCCAACAGAAGATGTGAATTGGTTTGCGACATATTACGGAAGTACTAACACGCGTACGATCGAATGTATAGGTTTTAGCACGAATTTCTACTACATATTATATAATATATAACCTATAACAAACTAATCATTTTAGAAAACATATTAATTTTATAATAATAATAATAAAACTCTGACTGTATTTGCCTGCGCGATAAAAGCATACATCTTATTATGAGAAAAAAATTATTCATACATATTTAAACATTACATTTCACCATTTCATATTTAGTAAACTTCGGTTAGTGCTAAAACGGCACATGTTAATAATGGAGCCATGCTAACTTACGATATATTGACTGGGTCCATGGAAGTAGGCGTCCACGTGTAGGTCTTGTCTTTGAAGCTGGCACCACCAGGAAGGTCAGACAAAAGAGTGACACTGACGGTGTCACCGTCTTGATCAAACACCGCCACTTTGAGTATGTTAACTGTATTCACTGTCACTTTAAAGACTGCATCAACAGTTATATTGGGGCTTGCGTTCGCTGAAAATGAAATCGTAGCACTACATAGTAAATGTATTTAAACACCTGACATATGAGACAACTCATATCTATTGAAAACATCCTCAAATCGATGTTTCTACTCTACTAATGTCTCATTTCTGGAATAATTATGTAACAAACAATAACATGGTTGTTCATATATTCACATTTCTAGATTAACTTTCTTAAAGTCAACGGAGCAATAATTATGTAATTATAGAACGAATCCGGCATAATGTGGCCAACAGTGATGCGGTTTGGTATAATATAAGGTTATTCACGGTTGTAATAAAGCTATTCTGCATGTTAAGTTATTAGCGTATATTGATCAAACTTGATCAATTGACATTGAACTGGAATTGTGTCTACAAACAGGTAATTGTTAGTATGTAGACAGCGGTAGATGTTGTGTTCTCCCGGGGGTGAAGTGAAAAGTGAGTGCTTTAACGTTAAAAACATTAACCGTTATTTTGCAAAGAAGGTGTTCATTTGGGGGTAAACACGAAAACTGTCAAATGTAATTATATTAATCGATCGGAAACATATTGACATTACTGATATGTAATCTAAGCGTTAGCATTATACACATTGTGTACAATGTATTGTCTTACATAGTGATTCAGCATCTTTCTTGTTCTTCGCGTCTGTTGCTAAAGTTGCTGCAGCGGCGTCCTCTTTGCCTGTAGTAAACAGGACCATTGTTAGTGCGCGTCTACATCATGACTCTCGACTCTTATTAGTGCTCACTAGCAATTACAACTGGATTGCAGTTTTTTGTATATTTCATACAGTACCTCTGTGCAGATGATTAATGCTTACGCAGAAGACACCGCGTGATCTATCCAATGAACTAATTAAGCTAGAACCAACTAGGCTAGTGTGTGAGTTATCTGAATACGTACGTTTATTGACAACATTTGCAAGTTTATGAAAGAACAATGACATCGTTTTGGCTAGGTTGTAACCCTTGTCATATAAAATAATTAATGAAACACATATTTTCCTGCTACGATTCATTCTCGCGAGATAAGGAGCGCTGAACGTCTCCGCAAACCATGGAAGTGACCGAGCCGAGTGCTGTGTCAGCCGTGGGAACAGAGCATATGTATTTTTTCAAAGGGATGTTCCAGGGGTAGTGAAGGCTGGTACTGACGTAATCAGCAGCATCTGTTGCGCGAGGAAGCTACAATTTAGCATACACGTTATCTATACGGTAATCAGTGAGTCGTAAATGGAATGACGTATGGATACTGCGGAAGTAACAAAGCAGATGTGTCCATGTGTCGCGTTGTAAGCTGTCACGATGAACTAAGATAGGCAACATCGTATACCCAACGCAAACGATATGTTTGCGCTTCGTCTTTAAATAACTGACCTGTGACGGCGAAATCAAAGAGACATTCTTTGTTGTCGCTACATATCTCCTTAGCCTTGTCTCGCTGTTGTGCCGACATGCTAGCGAGGACGTCCTCAATGAAGAGCGGTTTGAACTCAGTGTGAGCGAACGTCGCATGACTCTCGCCGGACGCGTAGTGGAACACTGAGTTAACGCTTTCGATTCTCCCTTTTAAATGTATTCAGATTTAACAACATATATCAATCAATGTGGCATTAAAAATTGAAACATAAGTGCGTTTGCAGAATAAAAAACGTAATATATTGTACCTAAGTTCGCATTTGCTAAGTGTTAGTATAATATTATCAATATAGCTTAGAGCGACAGTAGCACTGACAGAACAACAACAACAGAAACTGCAAGTCTGTTAACAAATAGGGTTAGACGGTTGACAAGAACAAAGAGGATAGAGAGAAGAAAGATACGAGGAAAGACAATGTAATACAAAGCAGCTTCAAGAGTTTTGGTGAGAAATCGGTCACATGGAAATATGTCAGCAGGACAATTGACAAAGATAACCAAAACACAAAAAAACAAGGACACAGAATAAAGCCGCAGCTGAGGCGGGGGGACTGAGTGAGGAGGAGGTCAGATGAGATGGAGAAAGGCTACTGGCCACAGATCACTATGGAAGCACGTAATAACAGAATGATTAAGCAGTATTTAAACTGACCCACAAATCTGTGCAACTGGGAACAAGGGGAACAATAGAATAAAAACTTAATTCTTTACAATAATGTCTCAATATCACGCACATTTTTCACCAAATTCATTGAATATTGTCTTCTCGGAGGAGCTGTTTGAGAGCGCCACGGCGTTTTCCCCCGGCGGCAGGAGGTCGTCCATGGGGTCGCCATTGAACACTCCCATCAGGCCTTTTGTCTGGTTCTTGAACTTGTCCGAGGCTCCGACCGTGATGTCCAGCTGTTCAGCGCTTACCCCAATCGTTAGCGAGAAGCCTGCATCGGTAGTAATAATAATAATTTGCATTTAGTAGCCACAATTAAGATACAACTGTGGTAAAATATAATCGTAATAATACCATTGCAAATTAATTAAACACATAATACGAAATTTAAATTTACGTTTTATATCAATAATTTAAGTGCAATATAATATCGGCTGAATTAAACATCGTTAAACAAGACACACAAACACACACACACACACACACACACACACACACACACACACACACACACACACACAACACACACACACACACACACACACACACACACACACACACACACACACACACACACACACACACACACACACACACACACACACACGTATGCACACACGCACACACGCACGCACGCACGCACGCGCGCGCGCGCACGCACGCACTATACATTGTTGTTGTTTTGATAATAATGAGACAATGGATTGAAAATATATATAAATTATTCTGAAATAGTCTATGTAGTTTTTCTCAGTTTACTCTAACGACTGCATGATGAGGGTATAGAAACGACGGCAAAATATTACTCTCACCAGATTTGAAAGTCACTTCAATCTGAGTTACGTTCGTCTTTTTCAATATGACGCCGGTGTATTCCGCTTGGGCAGTCAAGTTAGCCGCATTGAACCACGGAGTAACGTCATCATTATCAACAAAAACGGCCACACCTAAAGAGTCGCATGTATTTTATTGGCAATGGTCATGATGCAAGAATAATGTTCTTTTTCATACGATATGATTATCTTTACTGTACAATATTGCCTACATATAGTAAAAAAATCAGTATAGATGTTTAACAAACTACATTTTAACATAGTGGTGATGATATTATATGCGTAAATACTGTATGTGTATATCTAATATGATGATGGATATATATATATATATATATATATATATATATATATATATATATATATGTACTATGAAATAATAACACAATGAAAATTAGCGTCACATATTTGTTATGCAAATATATAAATTTAAGTTATCTCTTAATTTCCTCAATTAGATTAAATTAGCCATTAATTTAAATTCCGAGTAAACAATTTTGTCAATTAAACAACGAACAGATAATTACCGTAAGAAAGTTAAGTGATCAAATTATAATAATCAGTTGAATGTTAACTAATTTAATAAATTTAAAGACTGTTCATATATTTTACTATTTTAGGTATTTATTTATTTTACTATTTTAGGTATTTATTTATTATTTTATACACAATGCAAATGAATTTCCCTTCCGAAATAGTAAAGTTTTATTGTGTTGTATATGTAGTTTCTCACATTGTACGTATGGGTAGGCACTCGATATTAACTAAACTGTTGTTATTATTATTATTACTATTATCATTATTACTATAAAATAAATTAAACATTTAGGAAACTACAGATGACTGCAGGGCCTAATCGATATTTGAGTAGAGATTCTCAAAATTGTATGATTTTGTTTATATATTTTTCAACGTGAGGATAACAGTTTCTGTACGCTGTTCATCTGCCTAGCATAAGTCTCATTCAAATGGCTTGACTTCAGTCCGTGGCGGACGATCACATACCATTTCGTGTAGCATTCATGCCGATATGGACGGAATCTGAGTCGATGTCTTTAGCAGCGAACGCGCTGAAGATGGTAGCATCCATTTCTTTGCCTTTGTCGTCGAGAGCCTTCGCCGTGCGGCCCTGCAGTGTGAAGTTGCGGTGTGTCGTCTCTATGAGTGTGTACTCGCCCAGGCCGTTGAAGGTGTACTGGAAGCCGTCCAGGGTGCGGATGTGTGGGTCTCCATAGAACCAACCTGCATCAGACAAACTCGATCGTGTTAACGTATCTTCAAAAGGGCAGCACGTTCATGACGGATCAAAACAGTCTCCAACATTCCTACGTGCAGTAAACACATATATGACATTAAGGGAAAATTCGATTACAAAGAGAAAATTATGCAATCAGCACGTGTACATATTACATGTACTAATTAACTGAAGATGTATAGTTATGATGTAGCAAAAATTCTCATTATAATAAAAAATGCGATAGTTAGGCAACATTGTATCGTCCACGTACAAAGAACGAGTTTAAGTGGCTGGCGCTAATTTCAAAACAGGTCGTATAATTATAATTTTTTAAGACATTAACTTACTTTAGAGCATAACTTTGTAAAATGTACGACGTTTCGGCACATCAGCTATAGGTCTTGGTCACGTAATGTTGTCACGCCATGCTCCAAAGTAAGTTAATTTCTTACAAAATAACAAAATCTTGGAGACGTGAACAATATATTATGTATCATATAATTATTACATGATCATAACGCAATGACGCATTTAAGTTCTTCAAAAAGATTCACGCAAACAAATACTCTCAACTAGTTACATATTGTGTTTGTCGTGATACATCTCGTTTCAAAATAGGACTACTGTTTGAACACTGCCTAATGTGTTGAGTGGCTGACATACCTATAAAGAGCGGAGTGTAGCCGCTGCACTTGTCCATGGGACGCACTTTGTAGAAGGAATCGCAATTATCAGTGAACTGGCAGCACCACTGCTTCGGCAAGACGTCAAACTTGTGGTGTAGGCTCCACATGCGGGGGTGGAAGAAGAATGTTGAACCACCGCGTCCATCCTCCGTACTGATGAGGGACCCGAACTGTGTGTAGCAACACTCCTGCAATCATAAATTAGTGTTGTCCAACAAATGTCCATTAGAAGCCTGACAATCTTAACGTGTAAATACTAACTATTTCTGCATAGTTTATAAATACATTTACTTGACATGTCGCAAAGATATCGCTATAGTAATAATTAGGTTTCTTCATGTAGTGTTTTATCGATATAATAATAACAATCAGGTTTGTCCCAAATTTGCACTGTCATTTAGACCATTGTCCTGACCACCAGTCATGTCGGATGCTGCTGTTATGCCTTTTGTGGATGATACATGGTAGGCGAAAGACTGGGTTAATAATGTTTGCAAGGAACATGGATGCGAATCATTTAACCTATGTGGGACATTAAGAAACAAGGACATAAATTATCACGTATAATTATCATATATTAATTATTGAATAAATGTTATTTCTATAATGTTTCTTGTGTTTTATTATTTAGAGTTATTGAATAACGGTTATTTCTATAATTGTTCTTGTGTTTTGTAGTGTTTAAAATGATGGGTTAATACGGTTTTATTGAGTGCCTCAAGCAATGTCAAAGAGTGTTAAATGTCGCGCCACTGTGCGTGATCTTCGAGGATATTGGCGCATAAGGAGTCGTTGTTATTAATATATTATTATTACTAAATACCGTTGATTTAGAGGAAATACATTCCGCAACAAAAACAGAAACTGTGACAATACCACAGCTTCGATAGACCCAATAAAGTTTACAGCTGTTAAATTTTTGCCTCTGTCGCAATAGTTAGGTATTATCTTCCCGTGGTATATGCCTAACCCCCTCCCCGGGTCGCTGCCCGCAGCTGTAAACAGGCTTGTGAACGTCAGTTCTAGGACAAGCATTTAGATGAACGCATCTACCTGTGTCGACTGTCCCCATGGCATGCGTTCGTAAAAGCACCGCCTCTCCAAGTTCGTTGCGTACCACTGCATCCAGTCGAATGTCCACCGGCCGTCCAGCTTCGCCAAACGCATGTCACACGGACACACCAACGTCATGCTCCAGTAGTCACGTACCGTCGAGATACGGTTCATCTCGTTCGAAAACCACACTAAGCATTTCTGATCGTAGTTGACCTGCTGACTGCCAAAAGCCACTTTGAGTATGTAGCGGCCGATCTCGCCTATAACAAAACTTCTGTTATGTATATAGCGTGCCTATGATATAGTTACTACAAAGTTATGTTTATCTGAAAGCATCATCCACACAAGCATTAGGTAGTTGTCATTAAAATGTGATTATTCTCAGTGATCTCGCAGTTGGTTCTATTAATCCGTTTTCCCTTTAGTCGGGTCACCCTACATATAATTCGCAAACTAAAGACCACACTAATTAATTACTATTTTTCGATATTTTAATCTCAAACCGTGCATAAGTTAAGTCGTGCATAATGCATCATTTTACTCAGTTGTTGTGATGATGGTAATAGACACACCAGTGTTTCCTTGCTTAGTGTGCAAGCGGAAAGCCGTTGATTTCATTGAAGGAGCCAACTGCGTGGTTCTCTCCTCGTTCTGCTTGTATTGTAAGTAGCCAATCATGCTGCGTCGTACGGTGTACTTGTCATCCCAACCCATGTCCTTGTAGATGTACATTGCGAAGGTTTGGTACCGCGACGGGTCGTAGGCGATGACCAACTGGAAGGTGTTGGGCTGCAAAGGAAACCGTGAGACACAGACGATAATTAATTGCATATTATCTTCGTAATATGTTAATGTACTGTTTAGTATTCACACTATGCAGAAGACAAATAGATCGTCAAAAAAATTAAACTTATCGTGTTTTCGTTTGTGAAATGGAACATGTTAGTGGAACTTCACAAATGAATTGTTTCCATTACTGATAATTTAGTGATAACGCTGGTTAGCAAACAAAAATTAAAAGTTATTAAACGAAAAATTACCTATATCAAAGAAAATGGAGATTATATTATAAAAAAGTATTATTTTTCAGAGAGAACAATGAATGAAATTTTCTACTAGTGTAATTACAAACAACTGACAAAACAGATCAACGTTGTTATTCGTAGGATATGAATCAGTGATACGCTCTATCTGCACAGATGAGCAAAACTCTCCAGGTTATCTCCGATCAGTCGAACTCACCGAATCGTACATTGAGCGATACATGCGAGGCACCATATCTGTCCACGTGACCACCATCACCCACGTGACGTCAGTCACAGAAATACCCCCGTAGTTGGTAACATCACGTTTGGCATGACCAATGGCATGCTGCAATCACAAAATACTAGCGGTTAGTTATTTGGTTATTATACTGAACGGCATGTTCCCATTGACAAAATTACCGAGGGACATACTGCAGGTCATTTATTGATATAGCCACAAGTTGTATGGAAAATCGCAACAACAGAGTTCACTGTGTTGTACCATAATGTAACATTAATAGTTAAAATGTTAATATAACTTACTCGCACACGAGCTTTATCGATGTCTGTTGGTCCGAGCCGTGTCAAGTCATAGATTTGATAGTAGATAGTCCCCGTCCTGGCGTCATTATCCGTCCACAGAGGTGCCAACATAGCAAAACCTTGCATCTGCGCTATTCCGCGCTTGGCGTAACTCAGCATCTCCTTGCCGAATCTATCTGGGTACCGATTGTCGTAGTTTAAACCGAATGTGACGTACCCGTTTGAGTAGATCTGAAAATCATATCCCATGTATTACAGCCAACTGTCACTAGAAAGCAAACTAAAATTGTCAGATCAATATCAGGCCAAACGTTTGTCAAGCTTTTACGAAAATTTGCTCATAACCGTGTCTTCAAATAAAACATTTCTGCAAGTCCAGTGTTACTTATCACAGTTTCATTATCATGAACACAATAGTGCGAATGACAATTAATACCAAGTATGCTAAATAAACCCTAGAAATATGGGTTAATTACGGAACGAATAACTTGCCTGCGTTCCCTTGTATATGCCGTTGAAAATCTGCAGTTTGAGTGTAAAGGGTATGAACTTGGACACGCAATTTTTTTGGCTGGAGTCACACGTGTAACCCTGATCCTTTCTCAGATTGATATCGCCTTGGGTTGGTCCGTATTGGTAGTAACTGTACACAATAGCTACAAGCATAGTGTAGTAAAACTTCATAATGTAGGTTTCATAAATGAACACTATTGTATAACCGGTGTGATATTTTATCTTCAGTTGTCATAAATTAAATTATACATATGTGATCGATTTTTAATTACAACAACACGATCTTTAGTTGAAATTACTACAAAATTATAATTGTTATGTTACCATGAATTTGGCTTGCACAAGCCAGCTTGAAATCATAAAAAATTATTTTCAAACAAACAATAAATCCTATATTGTTTCGTTGACAGTTTAAGTGGACTACCAAATTAGATATCAAATCAATAGAAAAATCATCGTTACAATTGCAACGCACTCACCAGTTTCACACGTGGCACCCGTGTAGAGGTTTGTAGCGCAGTCGCATGTGTAACCGCTGTATCCGTTCACACAAGTTCCGTAGTTCTGACATGGGCTACTTTTGCAGTGGTCGATACCTGCAACAAGACAGTGGAATCCCAAACGATCTAGTCACAATCAAGAACAGAACTACTATCACTCAATGTCGTATGATGTACTGGTCTAGTTGTATGAATTGTGATAATATTTCAAATGTTGAAGTAGTTTTCAAGGTATTGTTATACTATACATATTTACATAATACAATCTCATGCGTATGTGTACACGATTGTCCCAGTGTGATTATCTGGAAATAGTATTATGAGGTCACAAAACGTAAGGTTAATTTATATATTTTATAAATAAGCCTATATCTATAGATAACTAAATACATGACCGACAATGCAAATGGACACGATTTATAGCGGTTGGAGTGTGTGATAAATTCCGATATAACATATTAAAGCACGCCAATATCCGAACGGGTACTTCCAGCATAGCATGCAGCTGAATATTTCACCGGTGTTGGTATTTATTGGCGATCATGAAATAAAACCACAAAATTACGCTAGAATGATATACACACGGATAAGGTGTGGGGCAAAACAATAATTATAATAGTACCCAATGGATGTTAAACTGCCTATGACACGGTTAGTGAAAGTCCTGGCTCTTTTTGAGAAACAAACTACTTTGAGCTATATAAAATGCATTCAGTGTGTTACAATTGGAATTGGTAGAGCCGACATATTCACAAATAAGTGTGTTATTTCATTGTGATCACGCAGTTGGTTCTTATACTCTCTAATGTGTGACATCAGTGGGGGATGGTTTCCAAGTCGAACCAATCACAACTTAGGCGTCCTAAGCTACCACACGTGTACGATGACATCAGTCTGAAGCTGAAGAAGTAACGTTACATGAAAGCCACTACAGATAAAAAGAAAGATCTTGATTTTGGATGTGAACAATGAAAACGTTTGATTTGGAAAAGAACCATGTTGAAAAATGTTCAGTAATACAGTATTTATAACCATCGAGTAGGTTGCAGTATTTATTCCACTGTTGGAAAAATATACAAGGTGGTCTGAAATAGTCCGGGCGGATCTGTCGCGTATTTAGGTATACCCATTAAGACATAGTCGTGTCGGATGTGTGCGTGCGTGCGTGCGTGCGTGCGTGTGTGCGTGTGTGCGTGTGTGTATCGTAGATGAATGGGTACTATGTCAATTGTTATACTGTAATGTCTCCGAATGCGTGTAACATGAAGAAAATCTGCCGTGGGCGTTGGATATTTCTTATAGTTATGTCAATATGCACGCAGTCAGTATAGTTTTGTGAAGAAAAAACATAATTTAACAACTAGAAGACGTAACGTAGAATCTCAACAGTTGTATGTCGGGTGTTGCTGAGGAGGTAGTCGTCTGGCCAGCACGCATGTCTTATAGTGGTTCAGATTACGACATCTAAATATACCGGACGACCAGGGCACCAAGCGAGACAGAAGCCTAACATTATACTATATACTTCATTAAAACGTACCTGTTTCACAAGTCTTGCCTGTATAGCCAGATGCGCATGCGCATGTGTAACCTACTTTTCCGCTCTTGCAAGTCGCTCCATTCTGACAAGGATCAGTGCTGCAGAAATCTGCGTCAATCCAAAAGGAAGAGTTGTGTATTGTTCAGTTAGACAATCTTTCTTAACAAGTATGATTATTAACTGGATTCACAAAGTAATTGCTACTATCGTAATCCCTTTAAACGAATTAATTTAACAACATGCTGGATGTTTCAGAGATTTAATTTGAACCATTTTTATATCGATTTCGTAATATAATCAGTGGACAGTGATAACCGATCCGATTTCTCCACAACAACGTTCACCAATTAATCGCGGTGTCAGTTAAAACGACATAAATAAGTCACATGTCAGCAAACTTGATTTCGAGAAAACACCGTATGAACATTGCACGGCGATATTTAACGATTTCGAATTTCCGTCACCAAAGCTTTTCTATCAACTGGAAATGCATATTTGCCATTTATATTACTATTTAGTGCATTTTATAACCTTTTTAGAAAGGCTACGTAACATTTCACGCATGAATTTCGTAAAACAAAACCGATAAATCGCACTTGTTCGAGTCGCATTCTTCGGGGTTTAATTTTAGCCAATAGGAACGTTTAACTGAGACACTTATCTGTAAACAAACAGGCACAGCTCATAGCGTTCCCCTGATTGGCTTAAAGCTGCGAACGCATGCGTAGTGCGCACTCGCTAGCCGTAAACAAGTGGAATCGATCGGATCGTCGCAACGAAACATTGCTAAATACTCGGATTATGTTGCGATAACCGCAATAAACAACTTGCAAGACATATCTTAGACAATAAGCGCGACTGGGGTGCGGGTTTAGAATAAATCAAAAGGTGAAAAGAAGCAAAACATCTGAATTATGAATGACAACGCGCTCGATCGTGTATTTGCATGACCGCGAACTTCAAATGCGATTTTTTCAGTTTGAAGCTTTCAACCCAGGGCATGTTCATTGTCGAATAACTTTGGCTGTGCATGAGCTAGCTCCATAATTTTTGCACCGTTGGAAAGCTTAGTAAATATTCGTTTTCTACATGTGACTCATTTCGTTAGAACAGATCACTAACAGACACAAAGTTGCTAAGAAAGTTGACATCTTGATTATATTTACAAATACGTGGCTCACCAGATGCAGATGTTGTTGTTGCGTCCGCGTGTGCAGATTGCGAAGTCGTCCCATCTTTTATAGCCAATGTTGTTGCCACATCTCCTGTTTCCGTGTTTGCTGCTGTGTTTACAGACTGAGAAGTCGTCACACCCGTTTCCGTGTTTGCTGCTGTGTTTACAGACTGAGAAGTCGTCACACCCGTTTCCGTGTTTGCTGCTGTGTTTACAGACTGAGAAGTCGTCACACCCATTTCCGTGTTTGCTGCTGTGTTTACAGACTGAGAAGTCGTCACACCCGTTTCCGTGTTTGCTGCTGTGTTTACAGACTGAGAAGTCGTCACAACCGTTTCCGTGTTTGCTGCTGTGTTTACAGATTGAGAAGTCGTCACACCCGTTTCCGTGTTTGCTGCTGTGTTTACAGACTGAGAAGCCCCCCTTTTCCAAAACCCCAAAATTTCCGTGCTTGCTGCTTTTTCCGGGGGTGTTTTTTTTTACAAAAACTGGGGGGAAAAAGGGGTCGTCACAACCGTTTCCGTGTTTGCTGCTGTGTTTACAGATTGAGAAGTCGTCACACTTTCTGTTGCCGGTGATGTAATGCTTGAATATTGCGATGATAGCGACGTCGTTGCATCTGTCGATGCCACTGTGGTTACTTTAGGTTCTGCAACCGCCATGTCCACATTGTTTAAAGACCTTTGTGTTTAAACGTTTGTCTGCGTGTGTATGTGCGTATTTGCTTACTTCAGGGTTGGAAGTGATACATTAGGTTTGTAAGTGGCAAAGACATTGTGAGTGAATGTATTTAGAGGTGTTGTTACATGGCGAACTAAACATACCACAGAAAAGTCAATGCATCTTCGTAGCTGACGTATAAATACAAATGTAATATATTTGTGTTAACCATCGACCATCGTTCCATCTATCCAGCCTCATAATCAGTAATCTGCCACTCCATTCATGTCATCCAACCCACCCGACAACAAGACCAGGGTAACCTCCCAGCATGTAATGTCCCCAGTTACATCAATTTAACCATTTTCGAAGCATATATTCACTAATCTTCATTCATCCAGGTACTATTTAATTCAACGACAACCATCAAATATCGTATATTTTCTATATTAATAAATAATATATAATTATATATATAATATATATATATATATATATATATATATATATATATATATATATATATATATATATTATATCCAAGGAGGTGGTTCTATTACTAGAATAGGGTGTTAACAATAAATCATTCCTGTGTCAGACATAGCAGAATATAACTTTACAATATACATAAATTTAAAATGTAACTGTGTTGTTAGCAATATATACCAATGCTTACGTATTTCGCACAAGTGTCCGGTGTACCCGTTGCTACAACTACAATTGAAACCTCCAACCTTGGTCGTACAGTTGCCCTCATTGTTGCACGGGTTGCTTGCACAGTCATCGATCTCTGCTCAAACAAAAGTCGCATAAAAACATGTTGACAGATTCTTATAATGGGCAAGCTTTGAGGCTATACAGTTAACGTGACGTATTCCTGACTAAGCTAAACACATCTAGTTTGTTATTATTATTTTAGGTGTTCACTATTTTATGAACGGTTTCACTTCCCATTGCGAGCACGCTAAACGTCGTAATTTCCAAATACCTAACTGTTTTTCGTCGCAAGTGCACACCGGGCCCATTCACGCAATCATTCACCAACACACGCGCACTCACGCGCGCACACGCACACGCACACATGCGCGCGCGAGCGTACGAGCGTGCATTTTATACACGGACGCCTATTCGTGTTTGTGTACTACATATATTTAGTTCAGCTCAATGAAATTGTGTGTCGGTATAAGACAATACATAGGTAAGTAACTGCAGCGGAATTTGCTGCTGTTCGATATGTGGTTATATGTACCTGTCTCGCACGTGTAACCCGGCGGACAATCGCTGGAGACTATAACAAGTTAAAAAGGTACAAGTAAGTTTTTATATAGTACAGTATCCAATCCTCAGAGTTGCTCAAAGCGCTTTACACTTTACTCCCTGGTAGACCTGTTCAAACGAACACCATCTCAGCTTCTATGGGAAGCATTCAGCAACGCAACAATTAAGACTACTCGTACACAAATATTCACCACTGTGTACAGCTAGGTACTCATTTACATAACTAGAGCAATGTAGGGTGAAACAACCTGCCCAAGATTTTATATGGCAGCACAGGATTCGAACCTGGGTCCTCTTAGTCGAGGGTCCGATGCTCTACCCCTGAGCCGCTGCGCTACTATGTTGATGTATTTAAAAGATAGCTCCGCTCTGACGAGGTTTGCTTGAAAAGTCGTCAATATTTGACTCTTTCTTTGCAAACGTTATTCCTACTGCGTTAGTCAGTAGTAGACTAGACTATTATAATTCCCTATTTCATAATGTTGCCTTTAAGGATAAAAAAGTCTTCAGAATTCCTTAACAAGGGTTATGACTAGGTCTCCGCGTTCTACTCAATCTGTGTAAGTGTACAAGCCAATGAGACATCATTTAACGAGCTGTATTAACGCCCCCGTCAGTTTGCAAAGGTCGCAGAGCGCCACTTCAGCCGACTTATTACGGTACAAGCACGGACTATTTGCGTGAATTACCATGAAATACGTCTGCACGGCATAGTGTTGGAAATAAGGACATGGTATAATTATGTCCAGGTCAGGTTATACTTGTCACACGCACCTGTATCGCACGTGAGATCAATATATCCAGTCGGGCAGTCGCAGCGGAAACTATTTACAAGGTTGTTACATGTTGCGCCATTCTTACATGGGTGACTGGCACATTCGTCAATATCTGAAGAATAATTATTGCAATAAATTATTTATATATATATAATTTTCATATTATATATATATATATATATATATATATATATATATATATATATATATATATATATATATATATATATATATAATACATTATATATATATCATTTGTTATATATATATAGTTATATATATATATATATATATATTATATATATATATAATATTATATATATATATATTATATATATATATAATTATATATATATATATATATATATATATATATATATATATATATATATATATATATTGCAGAAAAATTTCGAATTTAGCTAGTCAAAGCCGATTTGTGGAGTTGGATAGAAATCATACTCAGATAACACTGTTATTGAACATTCCGGCTAAGCACGACATGGCGGCAGACAACCATTGATTCAAACAATTGCATAACATGTCAATGCAAGTTATTTAAACAGAATATGTCAGTGCTATGACAAATACCTCCTGCAAAGTTGTTACTTACAATACATTACAATATATAGGGCTATTTGAATCGCAACATACGCTTTGCATTAGCTTGGTTCAGTGACGAGACTAATCAATAATGTTTTATTAGTTAATACATGTTTAATACTGAGACAGTACAACGCACGAGTCGAACATCTTTCTTGGTCTTATGGAACACAATGCAATCGCCGCATATAACTCGCTCACTATGCTAGATTCGGCTCCGCCCTTTTTCATAACTCAAAATTTGCTCGTATCACAAACTGACCTGTTTCACACATGGTACCATTGTACCCGCCTGTGCAATTGCACTGGAAACTGTTAATCAAGTCTTCACATGTGCCGTTATTGCTGCAAGGGTTGCTAGCACATTCGTCAATATCTGTAAGAAATATATATATATATATATATATATATATATATATATATATATATATATATATATATATATGTATAATATATATACATATATATATATATAATATATATATATATATTATGTTTAATATAAAAAATCATAACATTTAAAATATTGAATAAAATAAAATAATATATATATATATATATATATATATATATATATATATATATATATATATATATATATATATAATTAAAATAATTTAATAATTTAGAGAGCACGTTTGAAATCAATATTACGCTGATCCTATTTTTGTATTATCATTGGAAATTGGTAACTCCCGTCTTGCATATGTGGGAACATGATGTAGGCAAGGCAGTAAGTCTGCATATGAATCGTACACATGCCTGTATCGCACATGGTTCCGTTGTAGCCAGCCAGACAGTCGCAGCGGAAACTGGCTATCTCGTCGCTACACGTTGCACCATTCATACATGGGCTGCTATCACATTCATCAATAGCTACAAAACAATAACGTATATGAAACGTGATACACACAGTGCAACATTAAATTATAGTTTACTTATTATGGTAATTACACATTAGTTATTAGCATTAGTTGTTTAGTTGTTATTTCGCTATCGCTAATATTCCATGGGAATTCATAACACTGCATGTGACTATAAATACGTTTTTAAATTTATGAGAGATCGATGGGTATGAAAACAATTGTGTACAACAGCGATGATACGATAACCGTTCCATAGATTACCATAACATGTATATAAATGGATTCACTAATACAAGCATAGGTACCTAGAATATACTTACTCCCTGCCAGATTGAATAAAAAATATCTGAAAGACTGAATAGTTTGAATGCAGTGCCCCCAAGTCATTCGTACTATAAACAAAACAACATGTAAACAATTATTGTTTATTATATTGATAGATTATTGGTACATATTTAGCTTTTAGTCAGATCCATAAACCCCACAAAGTGGCATCCGTGCAGTGTATTTTCTTAGTGTTTGTAGCTTAATGACTGCCATGATATGGGAGGATCATTTCAAAACGAAATTGGAAGAAGACGCGTGTTCCTTTTTCGCAATCAGTGAACAACGGCGAAAATATGGAGAATGCATAATTGTGGTAGGTATCGCACGTGGAACCATAATATTCTTTCGGACTGTTGCAGAAGAAACTATTTACACGGTCATCGCACGTGCTGTTGTTCATACACGGGTCGCTGTCACGTTCGTTAATATCTTGATATCTTAATATCTTCGTCAAATCGTGAGAGTTAGCGTCTGTGGATAAAAAAAATGTATTGCCTCGAGACAGAGATTCCAATGTTGTTAGATGTATGTGAAAATAATGTAATTTAAAGATGATTTGGGAATATCGTTTCTTAACTATCTAGAAGATTAATATATTTTTGGATCAAGACGTTGAATAGAATCTGACCATGTTTTGACAGGTTCGGGAACCGAGTCTCTGTGATTGGTTAGATTGCATCAGATTTAGTTATTGACCAATTTCACTTCCTGTGATGGGTCGCCATTAGGGTATTTAAGAGAATTACGAAAATTTTGCGTCAGCTAACCGCAACTGCATAGCTTCGAAACACTTATCACGCTCGTCTCCAAAACGTGAGATGTGAACTTTTCAATCCAAATTTCCAGGTGGTAACTTCATCAGTTATGTTATTCAAAGAGTCGCGTCTGAATTGAATATTTCAAATATATCGGTTATAATTGACGCCGAGTTATCGTCAAATTACTCCATTATCGAATCGTTGATTGTCCGCTATGTCGCGAAGTGATCGCTACTCCGCTACGGCGTTTCTTGAAACGGTGAAGCTTCTCGAAGTTTCCGTGAAAGTCCGTTAAGTGACGGGGGTACACAGGGATTCATTAATGTGGCGATATACTGATATACGGTATCTATGTGATTGTTGTAAGAAGATATGGTTGTATTGTTATTGTTATGTATTATAAAGTGTATTGTTTAATTTGCATATTATATATTAAATTTTAGATGGTTCTATGTCTAGAGAAATCAAGTATCATATGACGTGTTATCAATTGCGGGCGTAGCACGATTAATGTCATCATTTCACATTGCCATTTGGCCAGCGGATGTCAATTCATTCAGCCGAAGACAACGATAACTATTCCACGAAAACATATTGGGCAAGACAGTGAGGTCGTAACTATAATGCCACATATTATTACATAGAATAGTATACAACACACTATATTTTATTAATAATATTATTTCACTGTATGCACAGTTTACCTGTCTCGCATTGGGTTCCGCTGTAACCCGGCGGACATGCGCACGAGAACATGTCCGGGTGTGGAGTTGAACAGGTTGCACCGTTGTTACAAGGGTTGGTTAAGCATTCGTCAATGTCTACAATGTACGAGTACATTTCTAGAAACCTATACAATTGAGATGCGTGTTGTACAAATCATATGTGCTGTTTCATAAACCCAGACGCAATAAGCTAAATAAATGAAAACAATACTATCATAAATTGTGATTAGTTTTGCATCATGTTTTGTTCATTCAAGGAGGGATGTTGACCTCGAAGATCACAATAGTACAGGAATATGGTAAATGCACGAAGAGGGCAGTGGTTAATTATTTATTATGACAACGTGAATGTCTTAAAATAAAAATTCTTATACGAAACATTGCTGGACTAATAGTAATCTGATAGGTTCCGAATGTATCTATGAAACATCGTGATAACCGCGAGGCAATCTTGTTAAATCATGTGAAATAATATTTAGCACACACTACCAAAGACGTTAATGCACAAATACATAAGCTGACGGTAATGGTAAAACCTCAACAGAAACACATCTACATTAGTCATCTACCATTAGTCATTAATCAGAATGTTACATCTGTACTTTAAAATATAGGAGATATCTTGCATGATAATTTCAATTTAAGACATCATTTTTTTAAACATTTCCATGCTGCTATAGTATTATCATATTCTTGATGTTATGCCGATGTTGCTCTTTTTGTAGCAAAACCGTTTGCAACAGCACTTGTTTCTAGCATATTTGACTATTGTAATTCGAATATTTCATCTCAATCTTTGTGATTTTGAACTCATTGTCCGTTTTTAGATATTAGATAATTGTGCAGATTCATATTAATTACTTATTCTGGAATGCAAGTCTATCCGCGGCTTCGGCCATCTAGTTCTTGTTTAGCACAAAATATGGCCGAATTGTGCGTTTTATGATTCAGGCATGAAATGTGGCACACTTTTAGAGTACCTAATTACACAAATATATGGATATAGGGCCATCTCTGGTTTTGCCCTGGAAGGCGTTGGCAGCCAAGTATATAAAGTGTCCTGGCCCTGGGACATTGAATGTACAAGGTCTGACGAGAAATTGGAACAAATGCGTTCTGTGTCAGGAAGACACAACGGAGGTGCTTGGCAGAACTGCTTATTCAAAATGTGACGCAGATGGGATAGGTTACAATACTATCACTGCCAATATCATGAGTTTCGACAGGATTGGTTGATTGCCTAAGACAATCAACTTATCAATGTTAGATGGTGTGAGCATTGAGGCAACTTTTCGGCAGCATAAAGCCAAATGACATGTAGATTGCAATTCAACAAGTCAACATTTCATCGACCTCTCAGGTTGATGATCGCGTCAGACAGTGTGCTGTCAAATTACAAGATACTGCCCTTCTTGCGAAACTAATTGCTGGGGACAGAATAGCACAAAGGGCCAAATACCATACCTAATGCTTGGTCTCTTTGTACAACAAAGCACACGAAGTGGCAACATGTGATGAACGTGAAGTAGATTCTGATTATCATGGCATCGCACTTGCTGGACTCTTCTCATATATCGAAGAAGCCTGCATGGACAGTCTTGTTGTACTCATTTGTTTCTTAACTGACCGACCTGGCAAACATGTACAGTAACCGACTTCAGCAAATGAAAAGTGGTGTAGCGGGACGTGTCCACTCCACAAGGCTGCAGAAGAGAATACTTGCTTACTTTCCAGATATGGAAGCTCACAAGCGAAGCCGTAAAGTGGTTCTCGTTTGCAATAAAGATGGATCGCCAATACGAAAGGCGTGTGACACTGGTTCATTTGATGCCAAATGACAGGAAGAGCCTGTGTCTATTTCACTCTTGGTATTATTAGGGTGTACCACGGTGTTATTTTTGGAGGGATGGGCAGACGGACTGCATGGGACATGTGGAGTGCCTATGGAGAAGTCAAACGTAATCTATTTAAAATTGTTGACCCCATAAAGATATGTTTAGATACCAAAACGACGGATTTACTTGACGTAGTTATTAAGATATGAGAAAATAGGTTTCGGCGACTATCTTGAAAAATGGCCGCCAACACCTTCTAGGGCAAAATTTGAAATGGCCCTATATACAAATATTTGTTGTATTTATATGCACATTTTTGCCAAGTTATATGCACATTTGTTCCAAATTTCATGCCTGTATCATAAAATGCACAATTCATACACTACATGGTTGGGCTAACTTACATTTTCTTCAGAGTGTCAGTAGTTTTGGAAGTAGGGTTTTCTGTTGCTGCGCCGTCTCTTTGGAATTTGCTACCTCTTAATGTTAGATTAGTTTCAAAGAGTACACAACGCCGCCATCATTTAAAAGCTTATCTTATGAGACTGAGTGACCGTTTACTTGGATTTCGAGGATTTAGGCGCAAACTAGGCATGATACTAACGTACGGCATTCACCTGTACATCTGCATTTTGTGTGGCAACATTCTTCATACGAAGAGTAAAAACCGTCGTCCTGAACATACCTGTTTCACAGTTGTCTCCTGAGTACCCGCCAAGACATTCGCATGTGCGAACGCTTAAAGACTCTATGCAAGTTCCATTATTGTTACACGCCCTTGCCTCGCACAGTTTTCCTGAAACACATGCCATCAATCATTATACGGATTACGTTGTCTTTGACGTTCTAGTTTATTTAGAATACAAACCCGTTTACAAGTGCGTCGTTTGGAGATTGTCTAACCATTAGGCTTACTTAAACAGCTGGCGACACCTGAACACATTGGGCTGCAGCCCATCTCAGTGCCATTTGCTTTGCGATTCAAAAAGAGCGTATATGTTTGAATACGACGTTACAAAGTAGTTTCACCACTCAATTTGTCGAAACCTATCCCATCTTGACGCATACGGAACATATGTTTGAGGTGTTAATACCGCCAATATAACGCATCAGACTTGCTGAACCAAGTATACTAAGATTAATGAGACGACACCATGCAAGTAACTCAGTTCAGACGTACCGATGTTGCACCGTTTACCCTTGTACCCGCCGGTGCAGTTGCAGTGGTAACTGCCTATCACGTTTTCACACGTGCCATTGTTAACACATGGGTTGTTATCACACTCATTAATGTCTGAAAAATATGCATTTATATATCGGACAGAAACTTTACATAACGTACCATTAGAAGACAACAAATGTATACATTACTATGTTACATTACATGATTAATCATACCATATACAAGTATAGCATTACACATATTTTCTTATTATAAACGAATTAAAACGACGTTTTTACCAACGTACACACACTATTTACTGTAACATTTGTTGATATCATTCAAGGTTGAAACGTAAAACAGGCGTGTATTTCGATGATGTGACAAATACACCTGCAATGTGTTCATTTGTTTTCTAAATACAAAAAGAAAACTTTTCTAATGATATGCATGAATAAATGGAATGTGTATACTAGTCATGTGTAGCTTAGTGTCTGAGTAAATGCAAATTAATGTGCTGCACCAACACATTGTCCTGAAATAGCATGTTCCAGGTAGATTGAAAATCAACTTAAAACAGACATGTTGCCGGTAAGAACAAGATGAACACTTCCACGCAATACACTTGGCACACGGGTTTTGTCGTTTTACTATGACTTCACAAATTTGGAAAATGCATTACTAAATATCGTCACGTTCGGTGTAACGGAAATAGAAACCGCATTTTAAAAAGGTTCCCCACTTCACACCAAACCTACCTGCATCGCAATGGGTTCCGTTGTATCCGCTCGCGCAGTCGCACTCGTACTTGTCTACACGGTCGTTACAAGTTCCACCATTCTCACATGGGTCGCTGTTACATTCATTGATGTCTGAAGAAATACATACGATACCCAGACGATATATTTTCAATTGATATAATGCAACGTATATACGCAATGCTGGTTCTGAGCTTGTTGTATTTACCTAATTCAGTTCGTATTGTATTGTATTGTATCAATTGTTTTCTTAGAACATATAATATTAATCTCATTATGAATAATTGAAACATTGTTCTAATATAAATTTCACAATAAATAATATAATAAATGACAAGTAGTTAGTAAATATGCATTTTTATATGAAGCCATTTATTAGCTATGAATGGACGTTAATGTGAATAGTATATATTAATTTCCAAATGAAATCCTTATCAATGATATGTACATCATACATTAACTATGGCCCACTACATACCAGTTTCACATTGTGAGCCCATGTATCCGGAGACGCAGCTGCAGTTGTAGCCATTTACATGATCCTCGCAAGTTCCGCCGTTTTCACATTGTGTGGTTGCACACTCGTCAATGTCTGGGCCGGCGAACAATGATATGCAACCAGTTAGCGCGTGCGTGCGTGCGTGCGTGCGTGCTTGCTTGCGTGTGTGTGTGTATTTATATAGATTATCTGGGAGTTCATCTGCTAGTGTGCGTCTGCCCATAACTTCTTACTGACTATGACTCATCGTCATCATATATCACCACTTTTTATAAAATAACAACGCATACCAATGCATTATGTTGAAATATACGTGTATCAATGAGCGCTGTTGAAGACAGTAACTACACGCATCTTGTAGCATTTGCACGTACGTATTTTGGTTTCGTTGATGACGTTCTAACTGTAATATCAGTGTACCTGTTTCGCAATTTGTTCCGGTATAACCAGGCGGGCACTGGCAGGAGAACATGTTCTCTTAGGGGGTCGAACAAGTTGCTCCGTTTTGGCAAGGATCGGGTGAACATTCGTCAATGTCTGCAAAAATTTGCAAATTTATAATTGATAAAATATTATAATACCCAGAACTAAAATTCAGTCTACGGCTATGGCGATATAATGAATGTTTTCTAATAACAAAAATTATAAAGATAATTGTTTGTCCAGTTTAAGTATCACTGATCACTGAAAAACTGATTGCCTTCTAAAGTAGTAATTGTATACTCTATTCCATGTATATTCTATAACTTGAGTCATGGTGTTTCCACTGATATATATATATAACATGAGGTTTCAGGCCCTGAATAACAAGTATAGCATTCAATTGTGTAACTAAGACATGGCTACAGCACTTAACTCGATTAAAATGTATGTGTTAAATGTATTCTACTAAATATTTAGTAAATGCTAACTTCAATTAATAATGTGCTGTTACATGCATACAAATATTCAAAGGTGATATATTGGGACAAAACTAACTCCGTGCATGTAGTATCTATGTTTAATATAATGATTTATGGTGGATAATTAATATTAATGTAAATTCACCAGCCAGTTATGATCATTATATTTCGTATATATATATATATAATAGGGCATTGTGTACTGTTGCCTTCTTTCTTCCAGCAAATTCCAGCATCAAATGTAGTCAGGTCTAGTTCCTGCTATTTGACTTTGTGATATTTCTAATCGCATCACAAGCTATTTTAAGGCGAAAATGTTCTTGCATGCATCAATGATTTGATGAATTAATTTAATCCTGATAGGTGACGTCACAACTTATCCTGCTGATACAGTTGTATGTCGCAGGGAGACACACTGAACAAATTCAACTTCAACGGGTGTAAACTGCATGGTAAAATGCCTGCGTATAGAGTTGTATTACTAGCACGCATTAGCGTCTAATTTTACGTACCTATTTCACAAGTCGTTCCATTGTATCCCGGCACACAGTCGCAAGAGAACATGTTGAAATTTGCTGTGAGGCAGGACCCTCCGTGTTGACATGGGCTTGCTCGAGCATTCGTCAAAGTCTGCAAATTAGGCAAGACAACTAATATACAGGGAAGTAAGTCATTCATGAACAGTCTGTATTTCCTTTGGAGGAGCAACATTGGACAAACAAACGCGAGATCTTTCTTGTAGTCCTTTATGCGCCCACTTATAACGTTGTGTAGTAATGGTTACTTTTAATGTAATATTTATTCCATTGCTGTGTACGTTTACAACGCAAGCGATTGGGAGAAGGACTACCATATGACCACACTATTCGTGTATAAATACCTCAACATGTAATGTGTTTTCATTCAATTGGGAGGTAAATTACTTGAATCAAATATTTATGTACGTTCACTAAGAGAGAACCGAGTACTTTCTCGGTTCTAGTCTACTCCACGTCGTTTCTAATTATATATATTGCCATTTAATGACACATATCTATGTTACATTCATTGTAAAGTTTACAATGTGTAAATCTAAAACAGCAAACATTTGAACAACTACCATAGTTGCATTCATAACTTCCCTCTGACTTTATATTAGATTACAAAAAGCTTACAACGATTGTACATGTATTTATATCAACACATACATTAGTAGAGTAACCAATGACACTACCACACACATTTGTTATAACAATTATTACTGCGACCAGCACCACTAACCAATGTCACAGTTGAGTCCAATGTAGCCAGAAACACAGGTACAAACATATTTGCCCTTATCTTGGGTGCAGTTTGCCTCCTTCTTGCAAGGGTTGCTATCGCAAATATTGATCTCTGGAAACCATGATCAGGGCAATTAAACACATTGCAGATAACAGCAGGAATGTGTAACAACGTTTTCAGTGAGCCTATTTAATATATTAAGACATCATGCATAATTCTATTTAAATATTAGTGTTAACGGTATCATACATGCCCTCGTTCAGCATGAGGCATATATGGGCGTAATATGGCAGTATGATAACATTCAGTAATAACAGTTAAAACTGAACCAGTTGGATCATAAAACATTCAATCATGTGAAATGCCAGCAGTGCCTGTGTGGATCCGGACGTTTCTGTAACAGAATACGTTTACATAGTAATACCTGCATGATTAACATTGGTTGCTTGAATACCGAGATGGCACAATTATTTCCGTATTACCTGTCTCGCAGTTCTTGCCCGTGTAGCCCCGTACACAGGTGCACTTGTATTTATTGACGAGATCGAGGCATTGTGCTTCGTTTTCGCACGGGTCGTTACTGCATTCATTATAATCTAAACATATCAGTAATTCACGTTCGCTTTGAATAAGGTATTGTCTAAAAGTAAAAACAATCACTCAGTAATAATCATCATCTGCCACTTTGTATTTAATCGATATATATTGTGTAGTATTTGGCATGTAAAAATGTATCATGTTGCTACCCTAAACAAATAGACTCTAAACAAATAATAACTTTATCTTATACAACGCAATATGTCCATATATCAAATATATTTCAAAGGCACTTTAAAACATTGCTAACAACTTAATCGCTATAATACAATAATTATTTTATATATATATATAAAACATTATAATTTAAAATACATGTATAAACAAATAAATATTATATAAAGAATGTTAAAATGGTGTTTAAAAATATATGTTTTAAGTCGAGATTTGAACTCATCCAGAGTCAGCGACATGTTTAAATGCAGCTCGTTCCACAGATGTGGCGCCATCACTGCGAAACCTCGTCGACCGTATTGCATGGCACAGTCACCAAAACTGGCTGTTAGCGGAACGAAGGCGACTCGTGAATACGACGAGATGATGTTGACAACGTAGGCGGGCGCAAGATCGTGTACCGCCCGGCAGGTCAACAAAAGAATGTTGTAGTTGATTCGCCATTTTGCCACGGCACCCAGTGAATAACAAAGGGGCCGCTGAAGTTTTACCATTTGCAGATTCTGGATTAAACGCTCAGTTACTATAAAAAGGACGTTTCTACAAAGGCACTTGATTTTGAACTTAATGCCTTACATTGTCTGCCCTAGCTCCTACGATATGCATGGACGTGTTTTTATCAAATGGTACATATTATGCATCGCCAATATCGTCAAGTATAGGAGTTACATTTTTATATTCATGTGTACATTTTATATTTCACTGAATATATGTGTTAGTGCTTACCTGTTTCGCAATTAAAACCAGTGTACCCAGCTGCACAGTTGCAAGAATATTGATTGTTCCCGTTTACGCAGTCGCCTCCATTCCTGCACGGGTCACTTTCACACTCATCGAAATCTACATTGAAAACGTATAAGATGTGATCATACAATAGCATAATATATATATATATATATATATATATATATATATATATATTTCGTATATGCATTATTGGCATTGTGCACATTATCACAATTACAACAATACGGAATAACGATAATAATCATATATGAGAATAAATATTTTATTATAGTTATAATTATTATATTATCATCATCATCATCATCATTACAATATGTTAGTTGATATTAATATATTTTCAAAAAAATTGAATAATGTCAAATAAATTCAATGAATAATATGCAACTCAACTTAGCCTCCGTCGTGTAAAAACACTCTGTAACGTCTACTTTATACATATTACAAACCTGTTTTTCATTTATCAATTCACTCGTGCTTGTTTTATTATCGACGTAGCAGACCATCGAAACTCGCTCCACATATAGCGTTAACGTTCAGGTGTGTGTAGCTAATTTAAAACAAACCATACGGAAAACATATGCAGAGATTCATGTTACGTACACGAATTGAAATAATGAACTGATTCTTGCTACGCACTGAATGGAGTCGAGGCATTCGATCAAGCACAGACGTACCTTCACAGACTGTAGCGTTGTACTCCGTGTACCCGGCGTGACAGACACACTTGAAGGTGCCGATCGTGTTGCTGCACGTGGAGTGTCCGTCACACGGGTCGTTGACCGTACACTCGTCGATGTCCTCGCGACAGTCCCCGCCCGTGAAGCCGTCCGGACACTCGGCACAGCCGGTTGTCTCATTACACGCAGTGTCACTGTCACGACAGTTGCAGTCACGGAGACAATCCTCGCCCCACGTACCGCTCGGACACGCTGTACCGACGTAGGGGTGAGATATAAAGCGTTCATTGAAACTGATCTAATCGACACTTATGAACATGTCGCTTAGGATGAGAAACCCCAGTTAAAATGGTATTTTTTCTAAGAAACCATTCGGCATTCCAGCAGTGTTGTATGGTTACTCTCAATAATATGCACATGTTCACCAATTACAAACACACACCACACACACTACAGACCACACACTCCACACACAGCACACATCACAGACCACACTCACCACACATATCCCATACCTAACAAATATCACAAAATCACACACCACGCATAATACACGCACCACAGGCATGAACGCACTCATATCACATACCATACACAACACACATGTCACACATACACCACACATACAAACACATACACACATATCACACGCTACACATATACACACACGCACCCACACCCACCCACCCACACCCATTTTGGCAAAATACTATTGCAATTTTCTGGAAGTAAACAAGCTGCTTTGGTTGATTTTTACCACCGAAAACATAAAGGCTGTAATATATGATAACTTACGCTGGCATCCCATCTTGTCACCCATAAGCTGGAAGCCGTCGCGGCAAGTGCAGTTAAAGCTGCCTACCATGTTATTGCACGTGTGCGCGCAGCCACCCTTATTTATTGAGCATTCATTCACATCTGAAAAACAGCATTTTGTTTCTACAGAAAAGAATGACAAGTTCACATCTTTAAACAAGTGTTACATACAAATAAAATTAATGTCATACTAAATAGCTGGAGACATGCCAACTAACTTTTTATACATTAACATCATTTTTTACTACAAATAAATTGAAAATAAATTATTTAATCATAGTAATATATCACCCTCGTTCTATCGAATATATTTGCAATGGTAAACGTGTGGTGATTTGTACAGTTGAGGGCAATAGCCTATTTACCTGTACAAGACGTTGCTTCAGTAACTTCGTAACCAGATTGGCAGAAACAGACATAGTCTGCGCCTGAGGCTTTGCAGCCATAACTGCAATTGACACATGCTTCAGGCATTGTGCGTTGAGTATCTACAAACAAAAACAATCACGCTTCTCAATATCATGTAGTATGTATATATATATATATATATATATATATATATATATATATATATATATATATATATATATATATATATATATATTATTATATATAATATATTACACACATCATCCACGCACGCACGCACGCACGCACGCACGCACGCACGCACGCACGCACGCACGCACGACACACACACACACACACACACACACACACACACACACACACACACACACACACACACACACACTAAATAATAATGTATACAATAATAATTAGTGACGATTACGCGCGGAAACACGCAGGCATAACAATTTTGCATCGTTGAAAGTTAACGTACTTTTAAGCCATGCAAATGGCGTGTGTATACTCCTTGTGTGCTGTAAATATAGTGACTAAGTGACTTACCGAATGTGCATGATTTATTGTCGGCGTTCAGTTGATACCCATCTAGGCAAGAACACACAAAGGAGCCCTGTGTATTCTCGCACTCCTGCTCGCACCCAGAGGTGGATTCCGAGCATTCATTGACGTCTACAAAGGTAACAGATGCAACATCAAGACTATACCATAACGAAACAGTGAATACCAGTGCAGCATGCTTACAGCTCTAATGTCGATTCTAGCGCGAGCGCCGTGCACGATTATACCTTCTGAGTATTGCATGATGCATGTCTGAGGTCAGATTTCTCGAAATATGTCCGCAGCAATGTTAATTTTAGTTATTATTAGTAGTAGCAGTAGCAGTGTGTTTCCTGGTATAATAATTATTATAATTATTATATTATGTTAATAGCAAATGACGGAAGACAACTAGAAACGAAATACCTGAGCAGTTTTTCCCGTCACTATCCAATCGATATCCATCGTCGCATGTACAGGTGAAGCCGTTTGTTTGGTCGATGCAGACTTGGGCACAATCGTGTCTTTTATTCGAAGGATCACACTCGTTGATTGCTAGAAACACATTGCATTGCGACGAATTACAAGATCCATAACGCTCAAGATGCACGGGACTACGATGTCAATAAACGTACCTCGTTAAGTAATATACACGACTTTACCATTGAATGATTACATAGAAGTAATATTTGTTCATGCTTCGCAGTCAATTAGCAGCGTGTTTCTTCACAAAGGTTCCATCAGCTGATAAGTTCGACGTTGGTGTCAATACATATTGCTGTCACAGGTTGTTCAGCGGAGGCCCTCAGTGGTGACATCCACATCGACGCGGATGACACCAGGAGGCACGATGTCTTTGTAAAGAGGCTACTTCAGGTCCAACACGACGCTTTCCAGGCATGTCTACAGAGCGCTATCGCCGAGATAAACAAAAGGGTAGACCACTTCATACGGGAAACGACAACCTCGCTGACTGAACTCCCGAGTCAGTTTCCAATATTCACAGACGCAACTAGACGAACGTGCTGCGAAACACTGACACCATCGCCAAAGTCGAACGCACTTCGACTATCAGGAAAACGCGTCACGACGGTGCAATCTGCGTTTCGACGGCATTCCGGACGCAGAAAACGAAACCTGGGTGCAGACGGAAAAAACGTGCGCCGAGAAATGACGACTTCGCTCGAACTTTCCGAACCTCAAGTGCGCGCCATGACGATCGAGCGGGCACACCGAACTGGCCGCACCGGATCGAAAGCCCGGACCATCGTGATCAAATTTGTGCAATACAAAGACCGCGAACTCGTGCTTGCGGAGCAGCGATTCACCAATCATGGAATTGTATTATATTGTATTGTCTTTACATTTATGTATTGTATTATTTTCCCATAATATGTTGTATATTTCTGTGTTGTTGTTGTTAAATAAACTTTCATTCATTCAATCCAATGGACACGGCGTGGGTTATTCGTCATCAATTATGGAACCCAGTATTTGTCCATTTATGGGTTCATATTATCATATTATGTTCAGCATCTACGTGTCTTTATAAAGCCAGTGTTAGTGTACGTCTACTGTGAAACACGAGAAGTCATTTATTTGGAAAAAAGGTTTTACTAATTTCTTCGTATACGGTGAATACTCACGTAAACATATTCCTTCGTTGTCTTCTGTTCCAGCGGGACATTCGCTGCAATTATAAGACTTGCCGTGTATGACTTGTTCTTCCGGAGTGACGTCACTGCAGTTCGTGCCCGCTGTACAAGGGTTGTCTTGGCAACCATCCAAATCGAACTCGCAGTGATCACCTACGAAATATCGCATTAGACCCAAGTTCAAATAAGAATTGACAATATATCCATTCAGTAGTAGTCGTGATGGTGTGGTGGTGGTTGTAGCTGTGGTTGTGGCAGTGGTGGTGGTAGTATTAGTAGTGTTATTAGTAGTAGTGGTGGTAGTAGTAGATGTGGTAGTAGTAGTAGTAGTAGTATTAGTAGTTGTTGTATTTGTTATTGGTGTTACTGTTGTTACTGTTTTGTATTGTTGTGTTGTTGTGTTGTTATGTTGTTGTGTTGTTGTAACAGTAATAACAATGATATTTGTTTTTGTAAAAATAATAACAACAATAACTATAATTAAAAAGTAAAATGTTACAATAATACTATTAATGTATTCAATGATATTCAGTTTATTAAATATATTAAATATCTACATATACACGCGCGCGCTGGCGCGAACAAACACAATTTATAAATGAAACACTGTTGAAAAATGAATGCACTTTGCATCAGCATATAGGTGATGTTCTTTCAGGTACCTTCCCAGCCGATTGAGCAGTTGCACTGGACGATCCTGAATGTATGTTTCAGTTCGTAGCCTTCAGCGAGTAGATCAAACAGACAGTTTCCGTGACCAAAACAGTAGCACATATTGATCGTTACATCGGCGGCTGCAACCCCTTCATTGCCATCCGAGGCCGAAAACCTGATACAGTGGAAACTTTATATTAATTGCAGGTAAATACAATTCTAGTTTGTATATGTCTCCTAGTAGTAATCCATAGATTGCTATATGTCATGCCAAATCCCTCACATTGCCGTTATTACTTCCACCTTAGCTGCGCATGCGCGGTTTCGCAATTTTTCGCGAATAAGTTAGCCGCTTTCCCCAATGTGTTGATCAGGCGAGGAATACGGCGTAGAAACCAAGCAGATTGTACCAGGTAGAGTTTTAGAAGGCGCGAGAAATATGACAGGTTCGATGACAATGGCATGGAGGCCATGTCAGATTACTCCCGCTTCCCACGAGAATCTAACTGCGAGTGATTTGGCAATGCAAGAGAGTTGGAACAACAATGACGCCACTGTCGTGTACACTGCCTCCGACGACAGGAGCATGATCCTGCGGGTTAACAGAACGATAACGCCACACATGCGCGCACACATGCACATACACATGCACACACACACGCACGGACACACACACGCACACACACACACACACACACACACACACACACACACACACACACACACACACACACACACACACACACGTGCATGCGGCGAAACATGCTGCCTTATTTCACTTGACTTAGCTAACAACTGTATGTATAGCATATCATATTACCGTATATACAAACAGACAACATGTGCACACGTCAACACTCACGATATGTTCACTGGGTTCATGTCATCTGGCGTCCACGTGTACGTGTTTTTCTCGAATGAGGCATTAGTAGGCAGGGGCGACTCAAGAGTGACAGCGACAGTGTCCCCGTCTGGGTCAGACGTAGTCACCGTCAGGGTGTTTTGTTGTCCTTGGGTCACATTGAAGACACTGTCGACAGTGATGTTGGGACTGGCGTTGGCTGCGGATGAAGAATGTTTACGATGCACACATGGCTTGATGTACAACTGAGTGCAAGGCGCAGCCTACTATGCCTAACCGGAATGATGGTGGTCAACAGATATATTCATCTTTATTAAACACGTATTTTTTACACATTATTGTAAACAACACGTTCTTTGCCTGTCGTGATAGTGCGAAATAATGGCAATGTTTGCTGACAAAATGTCGGTTATGTAGATCGGTGTTATATGGAAGATGGAAATGGGCCATACTTCGTCCATTTAATATTAATCTACATGGTGTGAGTCCATTTTCTATGTATGATGTCCAAGTTGTATCTGCATCGGTACTATTTGAGTTGCCAGTAAGATTAAAACGTTTACGGTCTCGTATTTACGAACCGGCAATACTTTCGGACATTGGTGTTATGCACTGGGAATAAATGTATACTTGCCAAGCGCTGTTGCACTCTTTTCATTTTTTGAATTGGTGGCCAATGTTGCTGCTGCTGCTTCTTCTTTGCCTAAAAACATTTATTCTGTTGACAGTTGTCGACACAGAAGATCGTTTAACACGCACAGAAGATCGTTTAACACGCACATTATCAATTAACGAAACATAAAACAACACATGTTTACAAGAAATCATAAATGGTGTCAAGGCATCATGTTGATAATCACGACATATGGCGATCTAATCAGAACAGTACAACAAAACAGTTATATATTATTTTCCTACATTACTTGAGGTATTGTTATGGTCAAATTATGTTTTCCGTCATCATTCATATTTACTCCTATTTATGCGAAACATGTCATCGTTTTAATTCAATCCAATCAAATACGCCTCGTTGTCCAACCTGTTCTTTTCAAACTACTTTTCATCGTGGTCTCCAAGATATCGACATAAAGCAAAGATATGCAGCAACTGTGAAAACACATTTAATATTCTATTGTGTGCGTGAGAGATCATCATCTACCTGTCACTGCGAGGTCGAAGAGACACTCCTTATTCTCCCCGCATGTATTTAATGCTGCAGTTCGCTGAGATTCCGTCATGTTATTGAGGACGTCCTCAAGAAAGAGCGGTTGGAACTCGGTGTGTGCGTATGTGGAGTAACTCTCGCCCGACGCGTAGTAGAACAATGAGTCGATCTTTTCGATTCGCCCTGAATCGATAATGTACACTATACAAGTTGACCAACCATGTCAACAGTAATGTCAAATGTAACACTTAAAACCATGGTATCCATATAAAAATCGTACGCATTTCACCAAAACAAACTTTCAAAAGAGGCCATAATGAAGAAGCTTTAAATAAATACAAGTGTTAGCGAAATGACGTAAACGTTACAGTAATGCTAATAAACGATGTAGATATAGACGCGGGCCCAGGGTAGCAATGAAGGGGCCTAGTTCCCCTTGGGAGAACCATGTGCTTCCGCCTCCCAAACAATCTCAAACAATGGCCAGGGATACCGTCCCTCTCCCTGTCTTCCGGTGTCTGTCACCAGTGGAGCCGAGAGGAGATGATACGAGACAAGACGAGACAGGGAAGACGCTGAAACTATAGCGTCGCGAAGGCAAAAACGTTTAGCAGCATATATCTGCTACGGGTGGAGAATACACAGATAAAAACCCGTATGCGCTTCTAAAGGCCAAATAATTCTTTGCCTACATGGAGCCTGTAGACTGGGGTCATAATCGTATGCACTTCTGTAGAAACAACAACGTACATTTTTCACCAAATCCAAAGAATATCGTCTTCTCGGACGAACTGTTTGAGAGCGCCACGGCGTTCTCCCCTGGCGGCAGAAGATCATCCGTGGCGTTGCCATTGAACACTCCCATCAGGCCTTTCGTTTTGTCGTGAAACGTGCTTGAAGCTCCAACCGTGATGTCGAGTTGTTCAGCGTTCACCCCGATTGTCAAAGTGAACACTGTGGGTAAGACACAACAACTGACAGGTGACAACCCAAAAGTGACTAACTTGACCATTGACAAAAAATTGACCTTCAAGACAAACCACCCTCTCCCCTCCCCTCTCCCTCTCCCTCTCCCTCTCCCTCTCCCACACCCACACACCCACACACCCACACACCCACACACCCACACACCCACACACCCACACACCCACACCCCCATATATATATATATATATACAAACAAATGGGCGCGCACACGCACGCACGACACACACACACACACACACACACACACACACGTGCGCGCATCTGGCCACTGAAATAAGCTACTATTGTCAAAACTGGAAAGATGAAATAATCGCATTGGTTGAAAGGCAAATATGACCGGTTGCACATTGCTGACCGAAAGCTGTTTCATAGATAACTAAATTACAAGTGTATCTTGCTACATATGCAGTATTACACAAGCTATACTAGATAAGCGACGATAGTAACACGATTACGAACTAGAGGTGAAGGCAACTTCGATCTGCTTGGCAGTTTTCTTCGTGAGCGTTACGCCTGTGTAGTCGGTCTCGGCTGATAGATCTGCGCTCGTGAACCAGCTCGTAATATCCTCATTTTCCACGAAAATAGCAAGACCTACAACAGAGACAGGCCACGCTAGTTCAGTGGTGGATGCCACACGTCAGACATTGTATCCGTAACCAGTGGCGTAGCCAGAGGAGGGCCCCGGGGGCCATGCCCCCAATCCCGGAAAATTAGGGTTGTGCGGAACGGAGGACCAATAACTGGCTGCCTGATTCGTAGAGTCACAAAGTAGAGAGCATAATGATACCAGTGTAAGATTTTATTTCCCAGTCCTACCATATCACAAAGAAATTTTTCATCATGCAAATAGGACTAAGCTAGAAATGACAGGGCAATGAAAATTTCGTTATTTTCAATGTGCGTCATGGCTAAGGGGATCCAATATAATACTTGACCGGTTACTAGACTAGGGTCAATTTATTATAATATATATATATATATATATATATATATATATACATATATACGGTTTATAAAACGCGAATAATAGTTAGGGGTCCACTTTCGGGGAGGAAATTGCCTGCAGTAAAGTAAATCCTTTGGTATAACATGAATAAGAGATTTGTTCCATCCAATGTCGCAGAACAGGATATAAGTTTCAGTGGTGGTCCTAAAAAGTGGCGTTTTAACCACGGGAAGTCATCTACCATCCTCTTATTCATGTACACCAACATGGTATAAGCAACTGACATCACCGCTGTAGGGTATCAACCACTTTATCGCAAGTCTGGGGGATGCATTTCCTTACAAACATCAGCGCCGCATTAGGAGTTGGATACTGAAAGTGACTGTGTTGACGTCCGTGGTGTCGCATTTGCTGGCGTAGTTCATATGTTCTCTGGGAAAACGTATCCGCAGGGAAAAGGTTACCCGCAGAATAGGAGCCCTTGTGATGCTCAGTGGGGAACGCCTCCACCAAATCCTCTTCCCAGCTTCAGCACCATCGGACATTACGTCGCCATTATATGACTTGCTTTACATGTATTTGATTTATAACATTCAAAACTGAGCTCAAAATAAGTCTTTTAACGATATCCGCCTGATATTCCATAGAGAAATCCTAGGGATTTAATTTATGCAGGGTTAGACCCAATTTTTATTTCAATATGTTCAATATTCAAAACATTCTTACACATTGTCTTACTTTTTGTAAATGCATTCGCTTGTAGATGTTTTCGCATCACTCCACAGATGGTTTGTTTCCGTACTCTACATTTTGCCCATAACATAATTTTACGAGTTTTATATTTGTAACGTAAAAATATTATAAATAAAAAGCGTGCGTATTTTGTTTGTCGCGATCGTATTAAAACCGAATGTTTAATACAGCTGTAACTATGCACTGATACGTTGGGTCATCTCGAAATTATTATGTTCATGTCGTAAAGCTAGATAGTGGGCATGCGTGTTTAACTAAAACCTGGCGTCATGTCAGAGGTATTATCTACATCAGTAGTGAAGATAAGCTCATTTCGAAACTAACTAATGTAACTACGGCACAACACAACGTACCATCCCGTGTTGCATTCATTCCAATGTGAACAGTGTCCGAGTCGCTGTCTTTAGCAGCGAACGCGCTGAAGACGGTAGCATCCATTTCTTTGCCTTCGTCGTCGAGAGCCTTCGCCGTGCGGCCCTGCAGTGTGAACCGGCCGCCTGTCGTCTCTATGAGTGTGTACTCGCCCAGGCCGTTGAAGGTGTACTGGAATGCATCCAGCGTGCGTATGTGTGGGTCACCAAAGAACCAACCTGTCACGATAAAGGAAAAATACTAAATAACGGTATAAAGCTACATTAATCATAATGAAACAATGCATCACAAACTTGAATGTGTCAGTAATCTTTACATGCGTGACAATTGCAGGTATGCAGAGGCCTTGAATATTGTTCACATCTGAAGATTCATATATCGGGGATATGTTATCAAAATATACTTTAATATTACATTTTAATAAAACATACCATATGATTATTTTACAAAATAAAAATATTTTTTACGATTAATGAGTGTAAAGTACTACTACATTGCTGTACGAGTGCACACTAATTTCTTAAATATTTCCAACATGAATATCCTGCCAGCTCAAACAAATATATTTAGCTTGAATTCGAGTAGCATCCTCGTTTAGTTCCTGCTTTTCATTAACAAACGTTGACTGTTTTATAGATAAATGTAATATATTTAAGTTAACTTACATCCGACAACTCCGTGATTACCGAATAAAACAAATCATTAATCGATTTTGTATTGCGTTTGACAAATAGTCAGGCAGCATACGGTTTAAAGTTAAATGACTAACTGACATTTTGAAAGTCACTGACATATACAACAAAGGGGCAAATTGTACATCCTTGTGGAATATCTGTTGAAATGAGATGCATGAGGTGATTTACAATCTATAAAAGATATAAAGCACTCTGTTTATGCCACATAAAAATAATTAGTAGAATATTATCACCAGAAACATCGAATGATTCGGATGCATATTTGTATTGCCTATGCGTTTAAAAAATGATAACGTACTTTTGTCACATTTATTCATATCACCACTGTTATTTTCGTCTTTGCGTCATTATTATGTTCCACTGAAATTCACCAACTCACCTATTTTCAGCGGATCGTAACCAGTGCAGATGTCTATAGGTCGGGCTCCGTAGAATGTTTCGCACGAATCGCTGAATACGCAGCACCATTGTTTCGGCAAGACGTCTGCTTTCATATGTTGTTTCGCGAAGCTAGAATGGTACCTGAGCATTTGACCACCACGTCCATCCATTGTAGTGATGAGAGAGCCTTGCTTCGTGTAGCAGCATTCCTGGCGACACCGACAGAGGTGATGAGGAAGAAATGGCAAAATACGATGTATTCATAATTAATTATTAGTTTCTAACACGGTTTCAACTAAACCTTGGCGAATTCTAGCAAAAAAGCAGAGATGTGTCGTACATTTCAGTTGAGAGATGCTGCTTTTTCATACATTTCGCTAGGATTTACTTTGCTAAAATCTGCCTTGACTTTCTCTTTACATGTGTAACTGTATTTATGTAAATAGAACACCTTCATTACGGTATGAAATGTAGCTGAAATAACTATATAGAAAAGCTTGAGAATCATTCCTTAAACGACAAATACACTTGCGCCAACAAACAAATCACAATAAAAGGAGTTTTGATATGTTTGCTATGCTATATGTAAATAAAATTTCATTTCATTTCCTGTCAATAATAAACTACGTATTGGGATTGCAATGTTATGTGTTATGTATTCATTAGAGGCAAAAACAACGACAGGTTAATTAGACAATGATGTTACACAGTATCACAGTAACACGATTAACCCGTGGCTGTGTTACAGGTGAAGGTTGGCGTGGGTTCGAGAGTAAAGGTTGACATGCTTCCGTGCGTCGTCAATTTCGTAATATTACTTTGTTTGTAGAACACCAATACGACCGTGTGGTGTTGTACAACAGCAGCACATGTACACAGTGTGTATATGCGCTTCGGTGTGTTTGTGACTTTGTGTGTGTTTCTATTCGATTGTACTAGCATGCGTGACTGCTAGCACACGGCCATAAGTGAGTATGTATTCGTGCACGAATGAGCGTGTGAGCGTGTGTGCGCGTGGGTACCTGTGTCCCGGCGTACGTGTGTGCGTACGTGCGTGTGTGCATGTGTGCGTGCGTACATGTGTGCGTGCGTGCGTGCGTACGTGCGTGCGTGCGTACGTGCGTGCGTGCGTGCATGCGTGCGGTAACAATTATCAATACCATCGCGATGTTCTTCAGCACCCTGCGTTGGTTAAAGCAAATCCTGTCTTCTGTAGTCAAGTTCGCGTTTCGCCAGCGGCCATCCAATTTGACAAGACGAAGATCACATGGACATATCAACGTCTCATTTCTCCTTTTAAGTATATCCTGTATATCCTGCTTCTTAAACCAAGCGTTACACTTTTCTTCGTAGTTGATCTCATTACTTCCTTTCGCCAATTGCAAGACGTAGGCTCCCATTTCGCCTGCCAACATAACGCATACTCACTCATCATACTGCTTGCCTGAAAATTATATTAAATAGAAACGCGTAACAAGCTACGTGTATGTGTGTGCGTACGTGTGCGTGAGTGTGCGTGCGTGCGTGTGGGTGCGTATGTTTATATGTATATACAGCATATATACAGCATATATACAGCATATATATAACATATATATACGTGTGTATGTGTGTATGTGTGTATGTGTGTATGTGTGTATGTGTGTATGTGTGTATGTGTGTATGTGTGTATGTGTGTATGTGTGTATGTGTGTATGTGTGTATGTTTGTATGTGTGTATGTGTGTATGTGTGTGTTTGTGTTGTGGTGTATGTACCTGTGTTTCCTATCCGATTATGCAAACGGAAAGCTGTAGATTTCATAGACGGTGCCAGCATATGGGAAGAATCCTCCGAATATTTGATAGATAAATCTCCAATCATGCTCCTTCGTCTCGTGGTCTTGATGTCCCAGCCCATCTGCATGTAGACGAACTTTGCGAAGGTGAGATATTTCGACGGGTCGTAGGCGATAACCAATTGGAAGGTGTTAGGCTGCAAACAAATTGCACAGTTACACAGCACAGGGCGGGAGAACGTGGGCTAGACAAGCATGCCTAAACACAAATGCGCGAGAGAAGCTAAATGCGTCGGATATAATTTTTTTACTGATGCTGATTCATTGTGATGATAAAAACGAGTTTTACAAAGACGGGGTAAAGTACCTATTATCGCGTATTTGTTAAAACAAGATAATAAATAACGTTTACCTAATCAACAATTTCACATCGACGTCTTTGCCACCTCACCACTTACTGCATCGCTCGAAGAACTCACCGAATCTGTCTTCGCTGAATAATACATGCGAGGGTACATATTCGTCCACGTTATCACCATCACCCACGTCACACGTCGTGGACTCCCGCCCTTCGCCTTAATATCCATTGTTGCGTGCTCGACGGCGTGCTGTGTGTCAGACCAAGCAATAAAACATGAACACGTACGAGCAATACGTACGTTGTACGCAAATAAGTATTCTTAAACATTCGTTTAAGACTGCATGACGCCTGAAAATGTACAGGTAACCAGTACGTATATAAATTGCAAATATCCATAGAACGAACCGAGTTGACATTGTTAAATATTGCATGCTACTGGCTCGCAAGGGCGCCCATGCAACATGGCTTACCAGTAAACTTGCCTTAATAATCGCTATGTTTCCGACAAGTAGAAACAACTGCTGAATGCATGCACACAACTAACGAATAGTTTTAATTTTATATGGTATTGAAAGATCGAAGGACAGTGTTCCAAAAATCTGAATCTGAATGAACGTAGAAAGGGGACGAATGGACCTTGGCACGTGGTAAAGAGAACTAGCAGACTATACTAACAGTTCGGAAAGGAGGCAAAATGTTCCAGCTTGTAAACGCATGGTTAGCTTGCCACGTAGTGGTGAAATACGTTATGAAACTGTATGTATGCATGTATGCATGTATGCATGAATGCATGTATGCATGTATGCATGTATGCATGTATGCATGTATGCATGTATGCATGTATGCATGTACGTATGTATGTATACTGCCAAAGTCGAGGGGGGCCGTAGCACAATATAGCCACTGCTCCACTGCGCTACTACAAGTTTTCATTATCTATGTGCGAAAATACTTTAGTGAACCATTTAATCATATATAGGTAGCTTGCGTATTAAGTACAAATATAAATATACTCACAAGTTTTGTTTCGTTTAATAATGCATACCTTCACACGAGCCCGTTCTTGGGGCGTACTTCTCTGGTTGAGTTTGTTCTCGTCATAGATCTGATATGAGACACGTCCGTTACTGGCGTCGTTATCCGTCCACAGAGGCGCTATTATAGCAAACCCTTGTTTCTTAGCGTTTTTGAGTTTGTCAGTACTCAGCATTTCTTTTACCAGATTGTCTGGGTAACGACTTTTGAAGGCAAGCCCGAAGGTGACGTAGCCATTGGAGTAGATCTGAAACGAAAGAAATTCATGTTTGTGACGGTGATTCTGATTGGACACCGTGCAACATGTTAACCCCGCCCACATTTTAATACCGAGGCGAATGTGAGACATTAAATGGGCTGACATAAAACACCAGTTAGCACTGTTGATATATGATTTGAAAATGTTAATTAAATACTTACGATAAACGAGACCTTCACGCTGCAAAAACACGCCACAAAACGTTTAACAAAATGTTTTCTTTTTCAACAGACAGTGCAGTGCCGCTGATGAAATAAAACAATACCATGCACTTCTGCACCGTTAGGTGAGGACTGCTCCGAGTCAAACGGTTCAGAATTACTCATCCTTAACAGGAAACAGTATGTTCCTAGTTGTTTAATTATTTAATGGTGTGTTGTCAAAACTAAAATATTTTGATAGCATAACGCCAATTGAGTTTAGTAAGCTAGGAACAACGCCTCCAACGCATATTCAAACTATAAACTAACAAACAGTCTTACTGATTGAGCTAGCCGCAATCCCCCTTGACGTTCAATGATTTTCCATTTGTTCTCGTTCAATATCGCACTTTCTGTTACAAAGCAAGGCTAATTCCGAGAGGATACTGCCCCTTTTAACTCTTAACATTTCATTGGTGTTATTGGTGATCATTCTCTGCGGTTACATTGTATTAGCTGTAACCAATCACAACCCAACAATTACCTTCATCCGTTTGTAACCAGCGTTGGCCACCTGCACCTTCGGGATCTTTATGAAATCGGATACACAGCTTTTGCGGGATTTGTCGCAGTTTGCGTACTTTACGTTTTGGTCTCTTTGGTCCTGTCCGTATTGGTAGTATGTGTGTATGACAGCTACAAGTAACAGTCACATAAGATATAACACGTCTTCCAAGTAATGTATTAACTGGTAAGTGGAATAACTGCGGAAATAAGCGAGAAGAGACAGTTGCGTTTATAGTACGTATTGGTTTTATCAAAATAGCACAAGATTTAAATCGAATTTGTTTTACATCACAGCTATGAAATTGTAACCGACGTCAACGTTTCACTGCTACAGGCATTTAACAGAACTGTCTAAAACTTGTAATTGGGGTGTTATGCACGCTATATTTATACATACGAAATCACACAATTGTAAGCCAAAGGAAGTAACGTAGTGATATGAAACAATATGTGTAAGCAAAACTGTGCTACCTTAGATAGACATTTATATCAAAGACAAAGGTAATTATACATGATGTATGTACACAAATATTGTATAATAATTAGTATTGGCCAATAAGAAACTAGAGCTATCGTGTCTAAAAGTAACCAGTATATACCTTTATCGCAAGTGACGTTAGTGTACAAGTCACTCATGCATGTGCATTGAAAACCATTGACTTGGTCGTTGCATGTTCCACCGTTCTGACACGGGTGACTGGCACACTCGTCAATGTCTGAAAGAGATCACGTGATCGACGACTGATAGGGAAATTAGAAGCGCAGCATATCAGTGAGAGACTACGACCACATTAGTGAGAGACTATGACACATTAGCAAAACAAATTACGAATACACAAGCACGTGTGTGATGGTGTGTGTGATGGTGTGTGTGTGTGTGTGTGCGTGTGTGCGTGTGTGCGTGTGTGCGTGTGTCGTGTGTGCGTGTGTGCGTGTGTGCGTGTGTGCGTGTGTGTTGTATGTGTGCGTGTGTGAGGGGGGTGTGGTGTGTGTGTGTGTGTGTGTGTATGTGTGTATATATATGTGTGTGTGTGTGTGTGTGTGTGTGTGTGTGTGTGTGTGTGTGTGTGTGTGTGTGTGTGTGGGTGTGTGTGTGTACATGTGTGTATATATGTGTGTATGTTTGTGTGTACATGTATATGTGTGTGTGTGTGTGTATGTGTGTATGTGTATATGTGTATATGTGTGTATGTGTGTATGTGTGTATGTGTGTATGTGTGTATGTGTGTATGTGTGTATGTGTGTATGTGTGTATGTGTGTATGTGTGTATGTGTGTATGTGTGTATGTGTGTATGTGTGGGTATACATGTATGTATATGTGGGGTGTGTACATGTATGTGTGTATGTACATATGTATATGTGTGTGTGTATGTACATATGTGTATATGTGGGTGTGGATGTGTGTGGTGTGTGTGTGTGGTGTGTGTGTGTGTGGTGTGTGTGTATGGTGTGTGTGTGGTGTGTGTGTGTGTGGTGTGTGTGTGTGGTGTGTGTGTGGTGGGTGTGTGGTGTGTGTGGTGTGTGGTGTGTGTGGTGTGTGACATGTGTGACATGTGTGACATGTGTGTATGTGTGTATGTGTGTGTGTACGTACATGTGTGTATGTATTCGTGTGCTGTAGTGTGTTAGTTGTGACACACAATCACAGACCGCTGCCTCTTTCGCATAAAACACACCACACTACATGTATAAGTGTATTTTCCCACCTAAACATACCTGTTTCGCAGTGTGTTCCTACGTAGCCGGCCACGCATGAACACGTGTATCTATTCACATCATCAACACAAGTCGCTTGATTCTCGCACGGGTCGCTACTGCATTCATTAATATCTGAATAGCAAACATTAGCTGTATCATTATGTTGTTAATTATACACATACCTATTTAAAAGAATTGCTTGTTACAATATGAAGTACAATATATCTATACAGTGGAACTCAATATATATGCTACGTATGCGCCTGATTAAATTACAAGCATATTCGGTCACTGATATAACAACTGATGTGTGCTGTTTGTGAAAATGTTGCTAATGCTGCAGGTAAAACATAACGAAGACTGCAAATAAGAATGTGTATGAAATATGGCGCGCTGCCGTTGGATTTATATTGAGAAAAAAACAGATTATTTCTTTCACAGATTACGTTGAAAGTAACAAATTATGACAAAAATTTATGTCAGGCAAATTAATTTCGAATATTTACATTTAACTGTTCCATGTTATTGCACACGAATGACTCTCCGGTAACATTGGATCAAATGATTATACGGTCACTATACGTTTTCTGTATTTACGACTGCTGCGGTATGTTACATCAACAGCAAGCCATATTTCAATGCGACATTATTTGTTAATGTTTATTTTCAGCAAAGGATATTTACTGTCTGGCACCGAGGGGCACACTTATTTTAATCTGGCCATCTATCTGTTTTAAAGCAAGCATACTCCATTTGGCACGCCTTCGATGAAGTAATCATAAAACTTACTTGTTTCACATTGTGTTCCCGTGTAGCCAGGTTCACAAGAGCAGGTGTACGAGTTCACTTCGTCGATGCAAGTTGCGTTATTCTGGCAGGGGTTGCTGCCGCACTCGTAAATATCTGAACATAAATTGTTGCAATTCGTAAAATTTGCGTTTGCATATATTAACACTTCACACAAAGTGGTTGGGATAATAGTACATGAATTGGAATAAATTAAAATAGTCCAATTAAATGTTCATTACAAAGGAAATTTATAATTAGAAAGTCATATGCGCTTTAGACAATTCAGTCGGATACATAATCATATCAGCAAAACAGAATATCATTATTACGTAAACAACACACCACGCACGCACGCACGCACGCACATGAACGCACACGCACGCACGCACGCACGAAACACGCACGCAGGCACAAACATGGATACAAACACATTACATACATGGGAATATGATATACATAAGTACGTGTTATGTTCATGAACGTTCAGTTCACATCACGAACATTTGCTGTCGGCACGTCCAAAGAAACTTCGTGACATTTCAGTACAAACGTTCATGCACCACATCTGAAATACATGCTCACTCTGCCGTTGAGACCTACCTGTCTCGCAGCTGAGGCCTGTGTAGCCTGGCGCACACCCACACGTGTAGTTGTTCACCCCGTCCACGCACGTCGCATCACTCGAGCACGGACTGCTACTGCATTCATCGATATCTACATATAAACACATCTCACATTATTATTAACTATATACTTTATTATAGTTATACATATTTTGGCAATTTGTTTATGGAAAGGCCTTCAAAGCAATGTTCACATAAACAAACTGTTGTGTAATCAGTGACTCGCGTACTGCAAGCGAGTTTATTCATCCGTGGCGGAGACGTTCCTGGATTTGATTAGATCACTTGTATGGATTCGCTATACTGTACCATGGCAGTGTCTTCTATATATCGCATCATTCATCAGTAGCATTTCGTATTAAAAAGACAGTTTCAACGAACAAAATATAATATGGCCATGTAACAGTTTCACCAAGTGTAATTCCACAATTGTATTATACTGACCCGCTTAAGTGCATATGTTGTAACATAATCTACTATAGATTACCGATCGTTATAAAGGAATTTCCCAAATAATCACATCGAGGGAATAAAAAATTAAAGTTGACATCTTTAATTTTCGCTCGAGAAAGCCATATCCGGAATTTACATATTTGAATTTCTTACGAAAAATCTTTTTTATTCAATAATAATGAATGTTCTTATTAATTAGTTATGGTTATTTATTGAGAATACTGATAATATATTGTAGATACTACAGTTATTTTACACAGACACACCCACCCACACACACACACACACACACACACAAACACACACACACACACACACACACACACACACACACACACACACACACAAAACACACAAACACACAACACAAACACACAAACACACACAAACACACACAAACACACACACACACACACACACACACACACACACAGAAACACGCGGTGACACAGTAACACACAAACACATACAAACACTCACACATATGCATGCACTCACGCACACGTACGTGCACAGACACACGAATATGTTACGTGCGGATGCCGAGAGATCGCCTACCAACGTCGACAACGTTATTGAAAGACAGTATAGTGTACACGCGCAGTCACGCTCATATGCATACGCGAAAATGCCCTAATGTACCTGTTTCACAGTTGCTGCCCATGTATCCGGGCACACAGGAGCAAGTGTACGAATTGACCCCGTCTTCACATGTTGCTTGGTTTTGGCACGGGCTGCTGTTGCATTCGTCCATCTCTGAAAAAAATCGAGTGCTGTACTAGCGAAAACAATTACGAAAATAGACGAGCCAAATACAAATTTCGACGTTCAGCGGCGGACAACACAACTTATGCCGGAAACAAAGGAACTATCATACAACACCTGTCTAAAACAGTTAATGCTTCTTACGTTGACCTAAAAAGGACAGAACAGGAAATGTTTAATGCCTAAAAGTGTAATGCTTCTTACGTTGACCTAAAAAAAAAAAAAACCCCAAAATAAACCCCAAAGACTTTAAATTTATCAAAGGCTAGCCCTCCTTTCTCCCCAGGAAACGGGGCAGAAAATTTGCGGAACCAGTGTGTGCTGTGTGTGTTGTGTGGTGTGTCGTGTGTGTGGTGTGTATGTGTGAGTGTGTGTGTGTGTGTGTGTGTGTGTGTGTGTGTGTGTGGTGTGTGTGCTGTGTGTGTGTGTGTGTGTGTGTGTGTGTGTGTGTGTGTGTGTGTGTGCGTGGCGTGGCGGTGCGGTGTGCGGTGCGGTGCGGTGCGGTGCGGTGCGGTGCGGTGCGGTGCGGTGCGGTGCGGTGCGGTGCGGTGCGGTGCGGTGCGGTGCGGTGGTCACCGGTGTGGTGTCACCGGTGTGGTGTCACCGGTGTGGTGTCACCGGTGTGGTGTCACTGGTGTGGTGTCACTGGTGTGGTGTCACTGGTGTGGTGTCACTGGTGTGGTGTGTGTATGTTGTGTGTGTGTGTGTGTGTGTGTGTGTGTGTGTGTGTGTGTGTGTGTGTGTGTGTGTGTGTGTGTGTGTGTGTGTGTGTGTGTGTGTGTGTGTGTGTGTGTGTGTGTGTGTGTGTGTGTGTGTGTGTGTGTGTGTGTGTGTATGTGTGTGTATGTATTAAGTACGTACGTATGTAAATGCAAATGTAAGTTCTTATGTAGCGCAGTATCTAATCCTCAGGATTGCTCAAAGCGCATTACACTTTACTTCCCTGGCATCTCAATTCTCTGGGAAGCATCCAGCCATATGTTGTAATTAATGCGCGAAGGCTGCTCTTACATATACCCACCACTGTCTATTGCCATGTATTCATTTATACAGCTGAGTCAACTGGAGCAATGTAAAGTGAAAACACTTCCGCAAGGTTTTATCACCGCAGCACAGGATTCGAACCCGGGTTCTCTTAGTCGAGAATCCGAAGCTCTACCCCACAGTCACTGCGCTCATCAGCCTACAGCCGGCCACCACATTCCTCGCGCTACTCTCCCAAACCTATTGACAAAGTAGTCACTTATTCTGGTAAAACAAAAAAACTGACAAAGAGAGCTGATGCCCAGAAAATGGAGGGGAAATGGAGGTGGGAAAGACCGAAATATTAATGGGGGATTGCATTAAATGTGACCTAGAAATAGTGGGAGAATAATTAGGAAAATGGTAGAAGGAATTGGAGACTGCTGACAGAGAACGTATTAAGGAACTCTGTCAAAGTGGAACTGTCTGTCAAACGGCACGGTTGAGACAGGACAATCAATCGACTACACCAATAGAGAACGTGACATTTTTCAACAAAAAATAAACCTTGAACCGAGACGGCCTCGGACTCAGACTCAATTTTTTGTAGCTATTAAACGGTCTTGGCCGGTCTTGGCTTGAGGTAAAATCTTGACGTAAAATATTGGGGTAAACTTTGCCTACGTCAAAGAGACGCGAGTAAACTCGAAATTGGGTAGAGTATTAAATTGTCCGACCAATGTCCAAAAACGTTAGAACAGGATATTTCAGTGCCATGAAAGTCGTTATCTTTGACCTGTCATCTTGTTAGAATTCTCAAGTAATGTGTATACGCTGGTGCGCTACAGTTATCCAGGCGTTGAATAATATCCGGGTGACGATTCTAGTCATGCGCGATAAATGTAAAATCATAAATGTGCAGCAAAACGCAAAGCATTTACAGTATACATACCACAGGTTGTTCGTTAACTTTCTTGTGGTGACTAGTGAAAAGTTACTTAACATTTCGTTCGATAAGTTCAATTATTACGTTTTTTTACATATCTGTTACGGATTATGGCGCACCGAAGTCACGTGATTTGCGTTTGCTATCAAAACATGCCTCAAAATCCTATTTGCGTGGTGTTCATTAAACTTTGCTGAAATGTTATATATAATACATCCTTTGCTCACATTGGCCGATATACAACAGACTAAAGATGTATTTCATAGTAGAGTCAACGGGAAGCGTTAATTAAAGGGAAACAAAAGTCAATGTATTGATTATGGGGTTAACAGAGTTAATAAAAAGTAACAACTTCCAACAACAATCATATTTTTAACGTCAGTGGTTTACCAGAAAAAAATCTAAAACACATAGCCATAGAAAGTCTATAGACTACCCATTTTAAAAACAAAATGACGTAGTTAAGTCTTCTTGCTCGGCGTGAACTGTACATGCATGCGTATTATTATATGTTACTTTCTGACCTAGTCACGAAAACAACCGCCAACAGCCGCCAAACTTCTCCTCACATTTCTTACATACATATACATACACTACATTACAAAAATCACTTGTATTCCTCTAACGAAGAAAATTCACAAAAGAAACGCGCAAAACCCGATGGACGGCAACTCGACAACTTCGACTACCGTAAACTCGCTATTATAATTTAGCTTTACACAAAATACCGCTAGATGGCGCGTTTGTGCACGCGAATATTTATAAACTTTACTGCATTCGCACGCGCGAATTACTTTAATTAATTATAAATAATACAATAATAATTAGCAGCATCACTATGGTCTGCAGAAAATGTTAAACGGCAAACAAAGGCAACGCTTTGGTGATATGGGCCTAAAAATAAAAAATATATAATATTAATAGTTTATTTTATATAGCACCAAATCCATAACTGTTTGTAGAGCTTCACAATATACTGCTATTAAAGTATAAGCAATAAGAAGAATGCTACCCATAGGCAATATTTTAAAATAAATATTCAAAATACATGTGTCTGCATAATTATCTAAAATTGCCTATTAGTCATAAAAGAGGTATGGAAATTACGTGTTGTTCAATGATGTCACATTATTTATTTTATCAATATTTCTATAAACATCACGCGTGTGCTGCGAGCATGCTAGCTTATATTACATAAGCGATGTTTTAGCAATAATAACTAAAATAATAACACATTAATATTATTATTTTTAAATGCACCAAAACCTTCTATTTCTAATGGTGGAAATATCATTCATAAGTAGAAGAAAAATAGCTTCAATAATATTTTCTTGTACACAATGTGTGTGTGTGTGTGTGTGTGTGTGTGTGTGTGTGTGTGTGTGTGTGTGTGTGTGTGTGTGTGTGTGTGTGTGTGTGTGTGTGTGTGTGTGTGTGTGTGTGTGTGTGTGTGTGTGTGTGTGTGTGTGTGTGTGTGTGTGTGTGTGTGTGTGTGTGTGTGTGTGTGTGTGTGTGTGTGTGTGTGTGTGTGTGTGTGTGTGTGTGTGTGTGTGTGTGTGTGTGTGTGTGTTGTATGGGTTCTTTTTAATACTGATAGGTCACATTATATAGACACATGTATTTTCATTATTTATTTTAAAATATTATTTGAGGGTAATTTTCTTCTTATTGTATTTTTAATAGCAGCATATTATGAAGCGCCACAACCAATTATGAATGTGGCACTATATAAATAAAATATTATTATATTATAATAAAACTTATTATTTCCTTCAAATCATAGTGATGATAATAATTAATTATTATTATCTTATTTATAAGTAATTAAACTATTTCGCGCGTGAGAAGCAGTAATATTTATAAATATTCGCGCGCACAAACGTGCTGTAAAGCTAACTTATATAGCGATTGTACGGTACCGCAGAGCGGCCGACGAAGTTGCCGCCGAGATCTGCGCGTTTGTTTTGCAAATTTTCTTCGCTAGAGGAATGCAAGTGATTTTATTTTATAACGTAGTTATGTATATATGTATGTAAGATAGGTGAAGAGAAGTTTGGCGGGTGGTGAAGGTCGTTTTCATGGTTGGGTTAGTCCAACCCGGTCGTCTGGCATCCGCACTGCACTGTGTCTGTGACGGTCCCAACGAATTAACTGGACTACTGTTTCAGTTCTGGTCGATTCAAAGGATAACAAAAAGACAGCTTACTGATACTGTCTTTCACTGTACTGTTGCTACAAGCATACGTATGAGGAACAGTGTGGCATATTGCTGTCGCGATTTCGTTGTAAACCGACGTAAGGCACTTTTAAACTACCGCTTGGCTCTCTGTTATGACAGCTGAACCAGCAGACGACTTTATGACCTAATACTTTTCCAAAGTGCAGATAGAAGCAGGGTTTTTATTGGTTGCAAGGACCAAGATGGGCCCGTTTATGCCGTCGGTCATTTAGCTAGATTTACCCACTTTAAGTTTAACACCAGTTTATGTGGAATTCTGAGGAAACTACTAATGGAGTAATGCGAACAATTTGATTGTAGATGCAAATGGTTAGCTTGTGTAAACTCTTTTAGGTGCATAACACCAAACCGTTGCCTTTTTTGCCCTTTAACATACTCAATGGTAACTAATGACGGCTGATTCGCGCATGCGCAGAAATGTCACCTGGGTATTATTTATTTTTAACGACGAAAAATGTAAATGATACAACGCTTTGTCTATCTTCATCCGCATAAGGGCTCCTTACTTATACAGGTCTGTTTCTCCAGTACAGGTTATGTCAATGCTCGAAAGCAGACTCCTTTGTTTGTGATTATAGATATGTGAAACAAAAACAATATGCTTTGGTTTGTAAACTAAAGTCTAAAGACTAAACGCACAGTAACCGCGTGATCCAAATGTGATGCAAAACATTTGCCTATTACACTGGAATGGAACCAGGTATACCGCCGGCATGGTTCAGCCCTGAATCGCCATGAGGCGCTGCCGCCTGTTAATTTGCTTATTAGGCCTAATAGGTTTAAAATAATTATTTCGCAAACAAATAAATCAGTAAAGGCACCAGATACCAAAAAAAACATGCGTATCTCGACAGCGTACTAGGTATTCACACTTTACTTACACGTTACCGATAAATGTATGCATTATATAAAATGACATGTTCGTGAACTGGCCCTCCTACTAACGATCAGCCATAGACTACGTACCTGATTCACAGTGGACTCCCATATAACCCTGTTGACACGAGCAGTTGTACGAGTTGACTCCATCTTCACACGTTGCGACATTCATGCAGGGATTGCTGCTGCATTGGTCAATGTCTGAACAGTAAACACACAGGCATGCTATCAAAATATATAATCATAGCTAGATATTCCGTTTAAGAAATCAGTTTTTTCTCACAAAGAGCAACTTATTCAGATTGATATTTCTATACAGAACAGTGCAGATGAAACATTGTTATTCCAGGCACGAATATTCCGGTTTACTCGTACTTGTACTTGTTATGACATATACAAACTTGTAAATTGCAAATAAATCATTAATTTTATTTCGTAAAATGCTTTTCACGATCAAAACAATGTGCGTCAAACTGTGTCATTGCAAACATTGCTGACAATGGTTATATGCCTGAGTTAAACTAGTGTTATGGCACGACAGCCCCTGGATCAATCATTATTGTATGCATTTGTCACTTGAACAACTGTCCCTTGTGTTTCTGTCATAAAGGAAATCTTCTGACTCCAGAAACTAAGCAAAATATACAACTAAGTGCACATATTCGGCAGCCACTTTTGCCATCACCTGATGGAGTGTTTATGAACCAACTGGACTTTGTTTGTGTAAATGTATATATTGTACATGTGCACTATTGAATGAATCCAGCATTCCCGTTATCAGGAATGAAATATAAAACATTGGCTGTGTTCAACACTCTAGCGGAATTGTTCTTTTTCTGACGTTGGTTGGTGTGGTTGGACCATGTACGCGTGTGGAGTGTAGGTGTACCTGTTTCCAATAGCGGATCGATGGTGCTGATCACCAATCTTCTCTTATTATAAAATTTTAGGTTAACTTAATAATTCTATAAATATAATTTTAAACATAATTTCTAACATAATTGTTAATATAATTTCTTTTTTATTTGGACGCATTCAATATAAATATAATTCAATTTTACATATAATTCAATTGTAAATATAATTTTTAATGACATTTTAGACCTGTTATAATAATTATTTATTTGTTTGCTAAAGAAGATAATTTATTATTTTAAAGGACATATATATATATTATATATATATATATATATATATATATATATATATATATATATTTATTTATTTATTTATTTATTTATTTATTTATTTATTTATTTATTTATTTATTTATTTATTTATTTATTTATTTATTTATTTATTTACTAGATTAACACAAATATTTTTAAATAGATAAGCCACTATTTTAAAAGATATTATTTATTTATTTATTTATTAGATCAAAATAATATCTTTTTATCATTTTAAAGAACTTATTATGTACACTGTATATTAGATATTTATTTGCCATATTTCATTTTATTGTGTATATAGGCACTATGTGAGTTAACGCCAGATACATTCCAATTTAACACGTAATGCATGTTGAAAATGGCAATAAAGCGTTATTATTATAGTATTATTATTATAAAATGATTACATTATTGGGTTGAAAAGATTACTTGGTTCATGCCGCCCATATATTAGCGGTAATCGCCGTGTAGACTCACACTACTCGTTCAACGAATAGCGCATTCTTACCTGAAGCAGAAGTCGTTACTTCCGGGGCAGATACGGTCGCATTATCTTGTTGCGAAACTGTTTCATTAAAACTTGAAGCTGTCACGCTGGTAACAGATGCCGTCGTATTATCTTGCTGCGTAGCGGTTTCGTTCGAACTTGGCGCTGTGACGCTCGTTGCAGATAAGGTCGAATTATCTTGCTGCGTCGTTGTTTCATTAGAACTTGAAGTTGTGACATTGGTAACAGATACAGTTGAATTATCTTGCTGCGTTGCGGTTTCGTTGGAACTTGGAGCTGTGGCGTTCGTAACAGATACGGTCGAATTATCTTGCGGCGTTGCGGTTTCGTTTGAACTTGGCGTTGTGACGCTCATAACAGATACAGTTGAATTATCTTGCTGCGTCGTTGTTACTGTCGAATTATCTTGCTGCGTTGCGGTTTCGTTGGAACTTGGAGCTGTGGCGTTCGTAGCAGATACGGTCGAATTATCTTGCTGCGTTGAGGTTTCGTTGGAACTTGGAGCTGTGGCGTTCGTAACAGATACGGTCGAATTATCTTGCGGCGTTGAGGTTTCGTTGGAACTTGGCGTTGTGACGCTCATAACAGATACAGTCGAATTATCTTGCTGCGTTGCGGTTTCGTTGTAACTTGGCGTTGTGACGCTCATAACAGATACGGTCGAATTATCTTGCTGCGTTGCGGTTTCGTTTGAACTTGGCGTTGTGACGCTCATAACAGATACGGTCGAATTATCTTGCTGCGTTGCGGTTTCGTTGGAACTTGGCGTTGTGACGCTCATAACAGATACGGTCGAATTATCTTGCTGCGTTGCGGTTTCGTTGGAACTTGGCGTTGTGACGCTCGTAACAGATACGGTCGAATTATCTTGCTGCGTTGCGGTTTCGTTGGAACTTGGCGTTGTGACGCTCGTAACAGATACGGTCGAATTATCTTGCTGCGTTGCGGTTTCGTTGGAACTTGGCGTTGTGACGCTCGTAACAGATACGGTCGAATTATCTTGCTGCGTTGCGGTTTCGTTGGAACTTGGCGTTGTGACGCTCGTAACAGATACGGTCGAATTATCTTGCTGCGTTGCGGTTTCGTTGGAACTTGGCGTTGTGACGCTCGTAACAGATACGGTCGAATTATCTTGCTGCGTTGCGGTTTCGTTGGAACTTGGCGTTGTGACGCTCGTAACAGATACGGTCGAATTATCTTGCTGCGTTGCGGTTTCGTTGGAACTTGGCGTTGTGACGCTCGTAACAGATACGGTCGAATTATCTTGCTGCGTTGCGGTTTCGTTGGAACTTGGCGTTGTGACGCTCGTAACAGATACGGTCGAATTATCTTGCTGCGTTGCGGTTTCGTTGGAACTTGGCGTTGTGACGCTCGTAACAGATACGGTCGAATTATCTTGCTGCGTTGCGGTTTCGTTAGAACTTGGCGTTGTGACGCTCGTAACAGATACGGTCGAATTATCTTGCTGCGTTGCGGTTTCGTTAGAACTTGGCGTTGTGACGCTCGTAACAGATACGGTCGAATTATCTTGCTGCGTTGCGGTTTCGTTGAACTTGGCGTTGTGACGCTCGTAACAGATACGGTCGAATTATCTTGCTGCGTTGCGGTTTCGTTGGAACTTGGCGTTGTGACGCTCGTAACAGATACGGTCGAATTATCTTGCTGCGTTGCGGTTTCGTTGGAACTTGGCGTTGTGACGCTCGTAACAGATACGGTCGAATTATCTTGCTGCGTTGCGGTTTCGTTGGAACTTGGCGTTGTGACGCTCGTAGCAGATACGGTCGAATTATCTTGCTGCGTTGCGGTTTCGTTGGAACTTGGCGTTGTGACGCTCGTAACAGATACGGTCGAATTATCTTGCTGCTTTGGGGTTTGTTGAATTCCGCGTTGTACGCTGGAAAAGATAGGTCGAATTATCTTTTTGCGGTTTCGTTGGAACTTGGCGTTGTACGTCGTAACAGATACGTCGAAAGTATCTTGCGGCTCTTGTTTTTTCCTTGTATCTTGTGATAGACCATTATACATTTTATGGTTATGTTCATGTCATTAAAATAACAATGTTTATATATATATATTTTATATATATATATATATATATATATATATATATATATATATAATGATCTGCAAAATGACCACTGGTGAGCATTGACATATCTAGTGGTTGTTAAATGGAAAGGCTACAAGGACATACATGGTACCGAAGAAAATACCGGAGGAATGGAAAGAAGGTTTAGTGTCAAACTAGATCTTCGAGAATGAAAATATGATATGGGTATCGACGTATCGTGCCGTGGTACTCGAGAATGTCGTAAACGGATTCACCAGAGGAAGACTAAAAGCAGCTGTTGATTCAGAACCAAGAGAGTACCCGAGTAACATGAAAAAATCATGCATGACCAGACTGCCACGCTGTGCACAATAATAGTAACAACGCAGGCATGTATTCATTTTGTCACGATTTCTCATTATCGTGGCTATTAACGTGACGTTGAGAATATGGATGCAAAATGACATTCAGTTGATAATATCGGGAAGACGAGACGGTTTGGGCTTTGCTGATGACAAGACACTTGTTTTATGCAACACATCACTTATAGAAACATGCAACTGCAGCCGCTCTAAGACTAATTGTAACAGAAAGTAGGAGAGAATGTAAGGGACGTCGTAGAGAGAGAGAGGGGGGAGAGAGAGTTAAATATCAGCAGTGCCAACAGTTTTAGGTCAAGCTTGGTGTTGCTATTATAAGTCATGTTACAGACGGTTCAGTGCTTTGCAAGAAAGTGCCGTAGGAGAATGATGAGAATAAATGATTAGCAACGATACACTAGGAGAAAAAACAAAACAAGGACATGTTGTACAAGTCTGTAGCAAGCTATTTTCACATATTAGACAAATGGAAAAGTGTGAACAAAACTTACCCTGTGCGCAGACGAAATAGGTCAGTAACAAGGTTGCCAATAGAGACCACAGGGGCCCGCGACGCTTTGTCATGGCGGTCCGTCTTCCTGTAGACCAAACACAATCATGAACATTGGAAGGGGCTTTGTAAATTAAATATAAAAATCCGATATAGAAAAAACTTTGGATAGAGCCGATGCATCCCAACCACGTCACATCAAAAAATGGACAGGATTGCGAAGTGCATTGACACACTGACATGTACCTACAGGTGACGGAGTTGCTAAAAGTATTACGAGATGATTACATAGACAAGGTCTCAATCATTTCTATTGAAAATAACTGTTAGAACACATATTACACAACAATGAATTACAAAAGGTTTATTATATCAAAAACTAACCTCACGTTTGCAGGTACAGCTGACAAAATACATGGCGTGACTCCGCGCGACTGGAGCTTATTGGGAACTAAGCGAGACTAATTGGGGACTGGACACAAGAATAATATTCTAACGATGGATGACAGTTGTAGCTTCCGACTGATGAATACTAGGAAAATCAGATAATAAATATCTTGTGTTATACGTTTCTTATCTTAAATGTCCGATTTAATATTGAGTTTACCACACTATGATAGGCACATAGCGATTTACGTAGTGCAGATAATCGACACGATGCTAGGCTGTATGTGTCTTTTACGGGATTTGCGTTTTACATTGCTGTACGTTGTGGTTTCGATAAGCACTTATATCTGACAAGTTGTCTAAATGCCCATAATCATAACTCATGTATACGTTTGGCCCAAACAGGTTGTATTGCGCGAAAACTGGCACTCTTCATTGTTAGTCAAGATCGCCAAACACAAGTACTTGCCGCTATTGCCATGGCAACCACCATAATAATCGATTAAAATTCATGATTTCCGTGATCATTGTCACCGGCAAAATGTTCCACTGCTTCTGCTTGTAATAATCCTTCGGACAATATAACTGAAATACGCTATTTCGGGACAGTTCGATTATTACGACCAAAACAAAACAAAATCCTATATTTTAACATGGAGTATATGGACATCCTGCCCCCAACCTCGTTTTCGCGCGCGAGACTTGCACGCCCTATTATAAAGAACAGTTTGTTCATATGTCTACTCTTTTTTTCCCAAAAAAATCTAAATGGACCCTTGACCCACCCACCCAAATCCACCTTTTGACTATTGGAATATTTTTTTATTTACGAAGCCCCTAAGGTGAGTTTAACAAGCCGCCATGCATTTCAAGAGTACCAATTATATTTTAATAGTAGTTCTAGTGTTTAACACTAATATTACTATTAATATATGTTACTATCACAAACTTGTAGGCCTATGCACAATTTAAGATGTTAAGATGGAATTTAGGAAGAGCTATACTGTAACGTGGGAAATGGCTACATAGCTATGCTTATTACTGCTAATTGGTAGAAGTCTGGGAACATACAGCCTATAGACTATAACATATATGCAACTGGGTTGATCACAATTTTCAACCAAACCAACTGGTGTTCTATAATAGCTGGAAGTTACCATTGTTTTATTTTCTTATCTAAGTGTGTGCTTTTATCACGTAATTTAATAAGTAGTTCTATGCATTAAACAGGCAAGCCAGATCAACAATTTGTATAATTAAATGCTTTTATTTTAACTTGAGTAACAGTATAAAAACAACGTGTCATATTTACTTAGCTGTGTGTATATAAAATCACTCTGTATATTATGTAGTTGCTTTCAAATTTTTTAGATTCGCCCTCCCATGTGTACAACAAGAGAACTGTTGCAAAACGGAACACTTGCGAAAGTGCACACAGACCTGTGTGTGCATTACCCAGTCATAGTACAGGTAAAATAAATGAATGTGGTTGAAAATACATTACATAGAAAAAATCAAATTTAATTGTCCCGCATTTGCTTGGACGACTACGGTTGCAGATATACGATTACATAAACTTCTGATACAATATCAATTACGCTACAGCAAAGTAAATGCATAAAGAAGATTTGCGGAACAACCGATACTGGCACACGTAAATATATAGAGTAGTGTATCACCGTCAATGTCATACATGCTACCTAAATAGTGTATCACCGTCAATGTCATACATGCTACCTAACTAGTGTATCACCGGCAATGTCATAAATGCTACCTAACTAGTGTATCACCGTCAATGCCATACATGCTACCTAACTAGTGTATCACCGGCAATGTCATACATGCTACCTAACTAGTGTATCACCGTCAATGTCATACATGCTACCTAACTAGTGTATCACCGTCAATGTCACACATGCTATCTAACTAGTGTATCACCGTCAATGTCATACATGCTACCTAACTAGTGTATCACCGTCAATGTCATATACATGCTACCTAACTAGTGTATCACCGTCAATGTCACACATGCTATCTAACTAGTGTATCACCGTCAATGTCACACATGCTACCTAACTAGTGTATCACCGTCAATGTCATACATGCTATCTAACTAGTGTATCACCGTCAATGTCATACATGCTACCTAACTAGTGTATCACCGTCAATGTCATACATGCTACCTAACTAATGTATCACCGTCAAGAGCACTCATGATACACGACTAATGTAGCATAATATATTATATATATATATATATATATATATATATATATATATATATATATATATATATATATATATATATATATATATATATATATATATATATATATATACAGTTAGGCGTGGTCCAATAGTTACAGGCTTGTTTTGCGTTCTTTGTCTCAACCAACGACTATTCCACAACATACCAAATGACAAGACATTTCAGTATTCACCGATACGTGTTAGCTTTGCGTTTATAAGGGTGACTTTGAGCGTGCGATATTCAAAAAAGAAATAAAACAATTTGAGCCGGTGATAAGAATGAGAAAACGGGCGAGTTTTTGCACAAGCATATGAAAATGCATATTCCTCCGCCTTACTTCTATACCCATAGAGCCTAAATATAATGTTCATTTGTTTAGTAAATAGCCATCATGCCGGACTGCGCCGTTGTCGTGCTCTATCAGCTTGCAACCTTGTGTTAATATTATTTATAGGCTCTAGCACGGGCGTCGATCGGTGGGGGAAGCGTCCCCCCACTTTTCAGCGTGGGGGGACAGCATAGGAATTGCCCCCCCCACATTTCAGTTCAGAAAAATTGCGGGGCATGTAGCTTGACTCACCACTCCTCTCTCTTAAAAGCCGCTACATAGGACTAGTAGCTAGACAATTTGATCTTACTTCAGTAAATAATCATCATGCCGGTGTAGCATTTACATTTTTCCGGCGTTATAAACGTTCCGATTGACGTTTCTGCGCATGCGCGATAAATGTAAAATCATTAATGTGCAGCCAAAGGACAATGCATTTATGGTAGAAATATTAGGGTTGTTCTTTAGGATATATATATAATATATATAAAGTTATTTATAGCAAATTAACACGACGCAAACAAGTTTTGAAGCATGTTTTGATAGCAAACGTGACTATAGTGCGCCATAATCCGTGACGGTGATTTAAACAAACGTAAGATGTTATTGTATTGAACGACATTTTAAGCAACTCTTCACAGTAATCATCACAGGAGAGTTGATCAACAGCCCGTGGCATTCATACCAAAAATGCTCTGTCGTTTCGCTGCACATTGGTGATTTTATATTTATCGCCCATGCGCAGAAACGTCAATCGGAAAGTTTATAACGACCGGAAAAATGTAAGCGCGACACCGGGCTGAGCCGCTGCCGTGCTCTATCAGTTTGCATCCTTGTGTTGATATTATTAGTATGTTCTAGCCATCAAGCACATTATAAATTATGAAATTTGTGTTTCACATTCACCCCTTGCCTGCTTGATGCTTATCGCCTACGACCGAAGCGTCGGATTCCTGCATTTTGCGAAACTTATTCCCATTTGAGTGATAACAAATTTCTTTGCCAAAATGTAGGATTGGGAAGTTCTACACAATATGAGCGTCGATTGGTGGGGCACGAGGGGACCACGTACCCCCATTTTTAAGCCTGATGGGACAGCACAGGAAATATCCCCCCACTTTTTCAGTTCATAAAAACAAATTTACAGGCATATAGTGAGGCTGATCACTCCCCTCTCTTAAAAACCCTACATCGGTCTAGTAGTAAAATTAATATACGAGTTCAGATATAAACTTCCGCCTACCCAGTAGAAAGTTATTAGATCAATTACTTGGTTGGCCGCAACTAGATCTTATTTCAGTAAATATTCACCATGCCGGGCTCTGTCAATTTGCACCTTTGTGTTGATATGTTAATAGGCACTAGCCATCAAGCACATTATAGATGATTAATTTTTGTTTGTCCTGTCACACCTTGGAATGCAGCCTGGTCGTCCTGATGGTTACTTATATCGCTTACGGCGGAACCAGCGGATTCCTGCACTTTGTGTAATTTGATCCCAGTTGAGTGATGACAAATTTCTTTGCCAAATGGTGGGATTGGGAAGTCCTACATAAGCACCCGTGTAACATTTGTATATTGTCACCACGGACCATAGATATAAATAGAACACACTAGTAGAACTATTGGGGAAAGATTAATGCCATGGACTTAGTGCCACGGACTTATATGCACATACGTCCGTGTTGTCACTCTGTGAATCAGGCAAGCAGTTATGTGTTCAAAGTCTAGCCTCCAAATTTTCAGCAATTGGGGTGAGCCATGTCCCCTCTTCAAATATATATACGCTACATATATTTGAAGACGGGGACGGGGGACCAATTTATATATACATATATGTATGTATTTTTATATATGTATATAATATATAATTTTAATATATACATATATATAATATATATATATATATATATATATATATATATATATATATATATATATATATGTATATATTAAAATTATATATTATATACATATATAAAAAATACATACATATATGTATATATAAATTGGTCCCCCGTCCTCCCCACTTTTAAAACCGGATCGACGCCCCTGACTCTTTGAGCTAATATCTCCTTCTCTAAACTCCCAATGCTAGAATAAGCAGTCCGGTGTTTACGGGCTTTAACCAGAAATCCACAGCCTACTAAAGGCGCCGTCAGATAAGCAAGTTAGGGTAGTCTGCTGCAATGGTTGCGCACAGTATAGTCCTACGTTGATAGCGTTGGAGACAATATATTGCAGGGAAGCTGCACGTTTATAACATGTTGTATAGTGTGCGAGACCACACATTTCCACTTACCTTCTTGAGTCAAATATCACAACTGGCACGTTGAATTTCCAAGAATCCGTAATGACTTGCACTGGAACGTTTGACGCGTACGTCTTCGGTCAATCCCAGACGCGGAGTGGCCAATGCGCCACAAATGGTCAAGACAATAGGACCAAGTAGGGCGTGACCCAAGCTAGACGTCGCTAGACAAGGCTGAAGTAGCCACCATGTGCACAAGCCGGAACAAGTAGTTGAAATATGACAGTGTGTGTTTGTTTCAAAATAACCGCAGTCGAACGATATATCCATGGTGCATGAGTGTGTCTAAGCAACATTAGGTCATACATTTTGTATTCTTCTCCACATAGAATATATTTAAGAGATTCCAATATATGATATGTTGCTTATTATTATATGGTTATTTTTTACTAGGACTATGCATTCACACATGCTAATAACTACATATTAGATAGGCGTTTAGATTCTATTCTCTTTTGCACACTACATTTTCACGTAAATCATCAGCCGACGATCCAAACGAATAGCATTCGGAGATAGTGTTACGTAACAGCACACGCAGTGGCCGACTCGATGTTCCTGTGAACAACCACGCCGAAATAACACTGATTCAACCGCCCAACAATACCAGCGGTCAACGCCCAGACGACACAAGACAGCGCAATTCTGTTCCCGGCCATGACCGAGAAGGTTCTTGTCCGAGGTCTATGTTAAACCCAAATGTTTCTTTGTGTCAACCCATATTCTGTTAGATGGAGCCCTATCACAACTGAGGTCTTCATTTCTTGTAACGTCTTGGTTGGTCTTCGTTCATTGATGTCAACACACGTGAATCCCTGTCACACAACGTCCGTATTTGCATGTAAATTAACATTTAATGATGTCCCTCGATTTTTTTTTATTGCTTATATATATTATTTACTTTTTTATCCTGTGCAGTTTTTAATATCCTAAATGTATAGTTCTTTTAAAGGATTTTTTCATAACTTTATTTTTTGTGATAATGTTTTTATTTAATTGAACATTTGATGCCACGTTTTTATAAAGTTGAATTTATTTACTGCTCTTTTTATGTTTTGTAATAGCGCCTTCGAACAGGGTAACCTGGATTTACGGTCGTATATAAATGCTTTATTAGGATTATCGTAATTATACATTTGTTATCATTCAAACGTTTACAAGCGTTCGTCAGTCTCTGAAGACCCCCGATGTGAGTCCTGTAAGGTTTTTCAGTTTCTGAAACAGCCTCTACTGTGGCTGTACAGACACACTATATCTGAAGCTTGTCCAAATCTGGGGGAGACTTGGTTACCTTTCCTCCGGACTCTCTTCTGATCTGCTAGTTATCAGAACCTCTCCTCTTCCCTTTCAAGGCCTCTATTGGCTGTGTTCCTTACTGATATCTTCCCATCTGTGAGCGTCAAATTGTAGCTGTTTCATATCACGCGTGTCAATGTCCTTGACACAGAGATGACCGTGTCCAGTGGGTTTGCTGCCTGAAATAAGCTTGAGCTGATTTTGCGGAATCCGTCCGTCAATCCCCAATAGGGCGAACGTGGGCCAGTCACAGAAGACGTCATCGCCGTAGCAGAGTGAACATGCATGGGATTTGGACCCGCTCAAGGACGGTTGTGTTTGAAACTCGGTCTGTCCACGAGAGCTAAAGGACGCGTCGTGTGCTACGCATGTGAGTAAGTAATTGTGACACTTCTGTGTAGCGCCTATATAGTTGAAAATTCAAGCTTAGAGCCGCAACAAGCAAAATTATTTGGCGCAATCAAGAGTATCAAGAGTCCTCGTCTGGTGTGGAGTCCACCACTCGCTGCCATACAAGTGCTCAGGACGCGGGGTCTGTAAACTGCAACAGTTCAATCAGTTTTTCGTTGAACCACACTCTTCGTCAGTCTGGTGAGAGCACTGGAGGCGCGATCGATGCACCTGTCAAATTTCAAGTGAGACTGTCGATGTCTTTGACGGCAGACACCGGGTACACGAGCTGGTGGACAACTTCGTCACATTTGTCATTATTATTCAAACAAATGAGTTGACCCCAAGTCCAAGGTGGTGAGAGAGAGAGAGAGAGAGAGAGAGAGAGAGAGAGAGAGAGAGAGAGAGAGAGAGAGAGAGAGAGAGAGAGAAGAGAGAGAGAGAAGAGAGAGAGAAGAGAGAGAGAGAGAGAGAGAGAGAGAGAGAGAGAGAGAGAGAGAGAGAGAGAGAGAGAGAGAGAGAGAGAGAGAGAGAGAGAGAGAGAGAGAGAGAGAGAGAGAGAGAGAGAGAGAGAGAGAGAGAGAGAGAGAGAGAGAGAGAGAGAGAGAGAGAGAGAGAGAGAGAGAGAGAGAGAGAGAGAGAGAGAGAGAGAGAGAGAGAGAGAGAGAGAGAGAGAGAGAGAGAGAGAGAGAGAGAGAGAGAGAGAGAGAGAGAGAGAATTTCAAGTGAGACTGTCGATGTTTTGAGGTAGACAGGAGTACGATGGTGGAAAGTCACGTTTGTCATTATTATTCAAACAAATGAGTTGACCCCAAGTCCAAGGTCATCACCTCATCAAATAGGCGTGTCATCATGGAAAAAAGGATGAGAGAGAGAGAGAGAGAGAGAGAGAGAGAGAGAGAGAGAGAGAGAGAGAGAGGGACGCTGATAAGAGAACAGCCGTTGATAAACTCAAAATAATATATTCTCAAACTGAGGCATCTCACTCAATAAGATTGAAAGCGAGATTCCATGGAGCCGTTGTGTTGCCTGCAGCAATAATGTGGTGCATAAACATTGACAGCGCCATCTGAAGACTCTTGATGTCATGAGATGCGCTGTCTGTGGGGTGAGGGTCATGGGGAGACAGACTGCGACACGACCACGTCAGTCAGGAGACGTTCATTCGCAGGTCCATTTCACATGTCCTCACACGTAGGAGTCTGGTGGTTTTGGAATGTTTGTCATATGCTACACGAAAGACTCACTTGAATAGCGTAGATAGATATCAGAGAACTGAGAAAAAAGTTAGACCCAATAGACTCCCGCAGTTAAGCAATGTGCTCTACGTGAGAGTGGCACAGTGACTGTCACGAGCACTTTAATTAACACAAAACGTACAGGTAACATTTCAATATGGTGGCCAGACAAGTACCAAATCGCAAACAGACTGACACTCGTTTGTCTTTCCTCTGGTCAATCGTCCAGCACTGTGACCACTCAACCACTCGTCCACAAGGTGAGAGAGCAACGATAATAAACAGTGTATAATGTAATTATGTATGGCAAGAAAAAAGTCCAACATTGTTTGCTTCATTTCAACGTTTTTATGCTCTTTCATACTGCATCTTTAACTAAAATATATGCCATATCTATCATTGAATACATAAATACAATATGTTAAGTCCATCATAATTTAATTGGAAGAACCACACCGGGAAATGACTCAAATTCTCCTCTGTCCTATATGTTTTAAAGCATAAATAAAATAAAACACTTTATGTAATACTTAACATCTTAATAAGGCAAACATAGCACAAACAATACACAAAATTAGCTGGGCATCTGCAAATTCCATTTAAAAAAACTAACCATAGATCAGAAAAAACTCTTCAAATTTATTTAAACTAGTGAATATAAACTGCCAGCTGTGTAACTCTGCATTCCCAATTCACACTCCTTTCTCTGTTGGGTCTAAATGCATAACATGTAAGATGTTGTGAACAACCTGTGGCGTTACATAAAGTAAATGTTACTATTATTATATAACAGAATTTGTTTAAAGATGGATTTGTGTGAAATGGTCCCATGGTGTCTCGAACTTGCACCAGCCAGAAGGCAGCAGCGATACTGTCAATGCAACTGGCGAACATGACAATGACGTGAATGCCTGAGAATGTTTCTCGCCAGCATAACTGTTCGAGTGAGGCAACACACGTGACACGGCTACATCACTTGCGCATCACCATCATTGTGTTGATCTCCCAAATAATTGTCCTCAATTGGTCGATAATGTCCTTCAGCTGGTGATTCTTCAGTCGTATTTGCTGCAACAATCCAACACAATGACAAGTCAGAAAAACAACTTGGACAGGTATGTTGCATTTTGTGTACATGAATGGTTTTCCTTTTTTAACAGCAGAAACTAAAAGTTATTCTCATGGATAATCCGGTCTTCTTAATTTCCAACAAATGAATGGTTTACGTGGTGAGATAACATGCCTAGTTGTCCTAGCTACACACATGCATTCTTTCTCTACATGTTACCACTTAACAGGTTCAGTAACTTGAAATTGGTAGGCCTACAAGTTGTAGATCATAACACCAAGTACCATCTGGCTAAATTGAGAATGTGCAATTGGATTAATCTGAGTCTGTCCTGTTTCAACTAACACAAGAAAAGTTGAGTTTAATAATATCACAATACATGTACCCATATTGAAACAACTTGACCAGAATTTCAGAAAGTACAAGTAAGTCATATGAATTGTAGAGAAGATCTATGGTGACTGGTGATCTATGGTGACTGGAGATCTATGGTGACTGGAGATCTATGGTGACTGGAGATCTATGGTGAATGGAGATCTATGGTGACTGGTGATCTATGGTGACTGGTGATCTATGGTGACTGGAGATCTATGGTGACTGGTGATCTATGGTGACTGGTGATCTATGGGGTGACTGGAGATCTATGGTGACTGGTGATCTATGGTGACTGGAGATCTATGGTGACTGGTGATCTATGGTGACTGGAGATCTATGGTGACTGGTGATCTAGGTATGGTGATCTATGGTGACTGGTGATCTATGGTGACTGGTGATCTATGGTGACTGGTGATCTATGGTGACTGGTGATCTATGGTGACTGGAGATCTATGGTGACTGGAGATCTATGGTGACTGGTGATCTATGGTGACTGGAGATCTATGGTGACTGGTGATCTATGGTGACTGGTGATCTATGGTGACTGGAGATCTATGGTGACTGGTGATCTATGGTGACTGGAGATCTATGGTGACTGGAGATCTATGGTGACTGGTGATCTATGGTGACTGGAGATCTATGGTGACTGGTGATCTATGGTGACTGGAGATCTATGGTGACTGGTGATCTATGGTGACTGGAGATCTATGGTGACTGGAGATCTATGGTGACTGGTGATCTATGGTGACTGGAGATCTATGGTGACTGGTGATCTATGGTGACTGGAGATCTATGGTGACTGGAGATCTATGGTGACTGGTGATCTATGGTGACTGGAGATCTATGGTGACTGGAGATCTATGGTGACTGGTGATCTATGGTGACTGGAGATCTATGGTGACTGGTGATCTATGGTGACTGGAGATCTATGGTGACTGGTGATCTATGGTGACTGGAGATCTATGGTGACTGGTGATCTATGGTGACTGGTGATCTATGGTGACTGGAGATCTATGGTGACTGGAGATCTATGGTGACTGGTGATCTATGGTGACTGGTGATCTATGGTGACTGGAGATCTATGGTGACTGGAGATCTATGGTGACTGGTGATCTATGGTGACTGGAGATCTATGGTGACTGGAGATCTATGGTGACTGGTGATCTATGGTGACTGGAGATCTATGGTGACTGGAGATCTATGGTGACTGGTGATCTATGGTGACTGGTGATCTATGGTGACTGGAGATCTATGGTGACTGGAGATCTATGGTGACTGGAGATCTATGGTGACTGGGATCTATGGTGACTGGAGATCTATGGTGACTGGGATCTATGGTGACTGGAGATCTATGGTGACTGGAGATCTATGGTGACTGGTGATCTATGGTGACTGGAGATCTATGGTGACTGGAGATCTATGGTGACTGGAGATCTATGGTGACTGGAGATCTATGGTGACTGGAGATCTATGGTGACTGGTGATCTATGGTGACTGGAGATCTATGGTGACTGGTGATCTATGGTGACTGGAGATCTATGGTGACTGGAGATCTATGGTGACTGGTGATCTATGGGGTAGACTGGTACTGGGTCTATGGTGACTGGAGATCTATGGTGACTGGAGATCTATGGTGACTGGTTACCTATGTACAGACTCAGGTGCACTACCACACAGACTAGTTGCCACCTACAGACTCAGGTGCTGGTACCACCAGACTCATTGACTAACAGGAGGGGCTAGTTAGCATGGTGACACAGACTCAGTTAGCACTACCGGACAGGTAGCGATCATGGCACTACACACAGACTCAGTTGACTACAACAGACTCAGTCTGGACTACCACACAGACTAGTGACTACACACACTAGTCTGGTGACTTTGTGACACAGACTCAGTGCACTCCACAGATCTTGCCTACCACCAGACTCAGTTAGACTACATGACAGACTGTTGACTACCACAGAGACTGAGATCTGGGACTGCCACACAGACTGAGATCTAGCCTACCCCAAGACTAGGGGCTGGCATCCACGAGACTGGAGACTACCCACAGACTCAGGTGACTACCACACAGGGGCTCAGTGCTGGGACTATGTCACAGACTCAGTTAGCACTACCACACAGACTCAGTTAGCACTACCACACAGACTCAGCTGGCACTACCACACAGACTCAGTTAGGGGACTATCTACGATGACTCAGTTAGCACTAAACATCAGTAGACTACCACCAGACTCAGTAGACTAGCACAGACTGTGAGATCCCATGGTGCACTAGACACGACTGGAGTCTAGACTACACAAGACTCTGGTCTGGTGACTAGGTGACACAGGGCTGGAGTTAGGGGACTAAACCTAGTTAGATCAACGGACTAGTGACTACCTACACAGACTCAGCTGGCACTACCACCGAGACTATGTTACATCATCGACGTACCTCACTGTAACACAGACTCAGCTGGCACTACCACCAAGACACTTTCAATCTGAAGTGACCTCATGGTGACAACAATATCTACACACACACACTTACATCTGCATACAGCTTGTGTTCCTCACTCATGTATTTCACTGCTTCTGTCAACTTCGGGGTTTCACCTTTGACCTCCCCATCCTCTTCAATTGGCAGCAAGTCCTGCAATGTTTATAAAAACATAAAATGCTGTGGACCGGGTGCGAGACCAACAACACAACGCCAGGGCAGACGTCTATAATATTCTCTCAGACAGCGACATTTGCGTAGATTAAATATCTAATACCACTTATTAACAAATCAGGGACACTTTACTGGTCTTGTTAATCTCCTATTTCTGGTTGTTCGGTCCCTGGGTCAAATTCTCATGGCTTTAGATGAAATATTCAGTGTTTCAGACTTCCTCACATTTTCTTTAATACCTGCTTTTGGACTATATCAAATACGAATCAACATTATAATTTATTACGTTAAATTACTGCTAAACAGCAATTAGACAATGCAAAAACGTCTTCCTTCAACTGAGAGTCTGACATTCTAACCAATGTGTTATTTATCATTAGTATTTCTGTGCATCACGGTAGGTAGAAGCCATACTTTCAATGAAGGGATCCCAAGTTTGATTCCTCATAATGTCCTTTTCTCCTCACCTCAATTGGGTGCTCCTCAAACATCACTGTGTTCTCAATGACCTTGTTGTAGATGACTCGCAGCTTGCGAAAGTTCATTATCAATGTCATCCGCAATTCCTCTAACTTGACCTTGCGGTCCTGGAAGCTCTGAGCATTGACTGTCACTCCATTGGGTAGCTGTGTGGACAAGAACATGGGAATAATGAAAATACACTGCAACACCCATACAAGTAGTACATTGCAATTAGCATGTAGTGTACAATAACCTAGCAGTGTACAATGTACGGTGTTATGCCCTTATTGGAATTCTACAGGTCTCTCTCTATTGCTAAAAATAATTAGAAAAATTACAATGTGTATCTGGGCAAAATTGATTTTTGCTATAAATGGTAAATACAAATTTTTATGACACTTCAGATTTTAGTTGTAAAAGCAAGTAGGGCCTTGCTGTAATTAGTAATCATTGTAATTATGTATATTTCAAATATTTAAATATCATATACAAGTTTTTCTATTGCACACTGAAGATGAAGCATAACTGTTTTTCAACAAAATATGGATCTGTCAAATTTCACATATACATTGTTCTAGTCTGGAAAACAACACGAGAAAACCTGATGCAACGTCATGTACCTGCATAATCTTTAGGGTCTGAAACACCTCCTGTGTCTTCTGTACAATATCCTGAACCAACTCCTGGCCAATCTTGCACAGTGATGCCGTGTTGACCTCCTTTGCAGGAGAGCTCAGCTGCGTGACGAGGCCAGTGGGAGGCTGGGGAATGAACGGTCGTTGCTGTTGCTGCTGCTGCTGCGGGGGTCCTGGCATGCCGGGCACTGAGGTGAACACTCCCCCAGGGAGCTGGCCTGGGTTTGCCATGCTCAGCTCAATCTACCTGAAATGATATGACGGTTTATTATTAAAATTGGTCTACCTACACAATCACCCATACATAGTATTCTTGAAATTGTATTTGAACAAATTTGTTAAGTATGTTTTTCTTTATCTACAAACAACTGTACCACTTTGAGAATCTTCACAGCACCTAGAATTTGTTGTTTATATAACAAAATAAATTATTATGAACTGGTGAAAATGCAAGCTGCTGGGTGACATTTTATTTTGCCATTATAGCTATAACTCTGCTTAAAATGAACACCTCGGTATGTTTATTTAATAATTCCACCCATTCATTTCAGGAATGTTTTGGCATAGATTCAATAAAAAAAAAACTCTTTTTGGAACAGGTAAAAATGCTGGATTTTGCTGTTATAGGTGTATTTCTTTCAGCCTAACATTAATATCTCAGTATATTTATTCAATAATTCCACATATTTATTTCAGCAACATTTTTAACATACTAAAAATGTTGCATCACAAGGTATTGGCATGCGCGAGGTAAGATGGATGGCTGAGCGAACCGCTTACTACCCGGTAATAACATTTTTTTCCTGCCTTAAACCCATGACCCGATTGTTTCAACATATCATCACCACCCACATAGACCAACCATTCATAACACAAACAAAACAGTCTCAAGCACGACATGCAGAACCCACTTACTGGGTGTGGCCTGCCAAACCTATCAAACACTTTCTTTGACCCACCCTATTGACACTGACTGCGACAGCAACAGATTCTCCTCCTCTGACAATGACTCAAACTCCCTCCGCTTTAGTTCAGTCTCCAGCTACGGATGCCCTATAGCCCACTCCTCCCCTTGACCAACCCAACCTGAGTCCCCTTGAGAGAAAAGCTCAAAGTTCGGAACAAAAATAACAACTTAACAGCCATTGTTGAGCCTAAAAAATACAAAGCCTGATCTTCACTCACAATAGACAACACCAAGCCTGATATTATTTTTTAGATGTGAAACTTGGCTAAACAAGAAAACTGAAAATTTAGAAATCCTACCTGATAATTACACAGTCTACAAAAAGATCGATCCTCCATCTAAGACACTCCATTAGCAGAATTAGCTGGTGATTTTAACTGTCCCAAGATTAATTGGACCTCCTTAACTTGCCCAGAAAATGATAAAACATCTACTAACTTACTAGACCTGACTAAAGACTTCCACCTTCACCAAGCTGTACGGGAACCTACTAGAGGCAAAAACATCCTAGAACTTTTCCTCACTACCAACCCCTCCCTCATAGAAAGCACGCATAGCATGCCAGGCATCAGTGACCATGACAGTATCCCCTTATTAAACACCAACATAAACCTGCCCAAAAATATTCCCCCTCCCTACAAAGTTTTCAAATACCATAAGGCAGAATGGAAACACATTGATCAAGAACTCTAGGACCTAGGAAACAAAATTCAAAACCAAGCCCCACTAACTGACTCCCTAGAACCACTTTGGGATTGATTGATTTAGTTATTTATTTAATATAAAATGTAAAACATTGTACACATATGCATAATATATAAATACAAGGTACATTTAAATATTCGGATAACACAAAAAGTGCACGCACTTATTTCCATTGTGGTCCTTGACTCCCTAGAACCACTTTGGAACCTCTTCAAACATAGCCTCCAGGAAATTATGAACCAATTCATCCCCTTCAAATATTCTTTCAAGTGGTACTCACTCCCCTGGATTACTAAAGACATAAAAAATGATTAAACAAAAAGCAACAACTGTACAACAAAGCTAAGAAATTCCAAAGAGAAACTGATTGGACATCATTTAGAAAATTCTGCAAAGCTACTCAAAAGAAGATCCAATCAGAATATTGGAAATATCTTACACACACAATTGACCCAGAACAAGACAAAGAAAAAAAATGTTGGCGCTACATAAAATCTCTCAATAAAGACTCAACAGGAATCTTCAGATTAACAGATAAAGGCATCCTTCATACAGATAGGAACTCCAAAGCAGATATCCTCTCAAACCAATTCCAGTCTGTGTTCACCAATGAAAACCTAACCAACCTCCCCCAGCTCCACAACCAAAACCAATCCCCACAAATGCCCCCAATCTAAATTACAGTGAGAGGCATTGAGAAATTACTGAAAGAGTTAGCCCAAGGCCCAGACAACATTCCTGCCAGAATCCTGAAGGAAATGGCCTCTAGAATAGCACCCATTCTGACAATTATTTTCCAGAAATCAATAAATTCCGGAACTCCCCCTTCAGACTGGTTGAAAGCACATAATTATAGTCTCTATCCACAAAAAGAATGACATAACCATTGCCTCAAACTATCGGCCAATCTCCCTCCCCAGTATACCATGCAAAGTTCTTGAACATATCATATCCACATCAATACATAAACATCTTGAAAGCTACAATATCCTCACTAACCGACAACACGGCTTCACATCTAGATGTTCCTGTGAGACTTCACTGCTCACAATTATCCATGACCTGACTAGCATCCAAGAAAAAAATCACCAAATTGACCTTGTACTGCTAGATTTCTCCAAGGCTTTCGACACTGTTCTCCATAATCGACTCCTCCACAAATTAGACCATTACGGAATTAGAGCCAATAGCCCAACACCCACCTCTGGATTACAAAAATTTCTGACCAATAGAACTCAAGAAGTGCTGGTAGAAGGGTGCAAGTCGGGTCAGGTACACGTGAGCTCTGGAGTCCCACAGGGTACTGTTCTTGGCCCCCTCCTCTTCCTTCTCTATAATTTTATAAATGACATCTTTCTTCAGGAACCTCCCTCAAACTATTTGCCGATATGCAATGCTCTACCGAAAAATCAATAATCACACAAACCAAGACAACCTACAGCATGACCTTGACAGACTAATCGACTGGGAACAATCTTGGCAAATGACTTTCAACCCCTCCAAATGTGAAATAATGCACATCACCAGATCAAAATCACCTATAGATAACCCATACACAATACATGACGAAACACTCAGAGCAGTATCAGTAGCAACACACCTGGGCATAGACATATCAAATGACCTCTCCTGGAACCTATTTCATCAAGACCTATGCCCATTGGAGTCTGGTCCGCCCACACCTCGAGTACTGCTGCCCGGTGTGGGACCCATATACCACCCGAAACATCAACCATTTAGAGGGGGTCCAGCACCGAGCAGCAAGGTTCGTGGTCCATAATTACAGCTGGGAAACATCTGCATCCACCTTGGCCTCTGCCCTCTCCTGGCCAACACTAGAACAGAGGAGGGCTGAGGCCAGACTTTCCACCATGTAAAAAATAACAAACAATCTCTTAGACATCAATCCCAACCAATACCTCATGCCCGGACACAACCAAACAAGATTCATCCACCCCCACAAATACAGACAAATATCCACCTCCCACAAATACAGCTTCTTTCCCCGAACAATAGCCCAGTGGAACAGACTTCCATCTAATGTATTTACCCACAAGTCTCGACACCTTCAAGGGTGTGTTGCTGGACATTAACCCTTCAGGCACCTCCAATAGACAACACACACCACAACCCCTGTCCCCCTCCACACCCCATCCCTACCAAACCCCCACCCTCCCCCATTATTGACTTTTACTTTTCCCCATCCACCCCACCCTAATCCCATATTCCCAAGCACAAAATAATTAATACTCTTATTCCACTTCCAGATAACATGAAGCCAGCCATCCTGAAACCGACCATCCATACTAGTGCGTGATGCCCCAGTAGGGGTCTTGCCCTATAACGAATCAGAATCGTATTTTGGAAGAAAAAATAGCACCCTACTTTGTGCCAAACTGCATTATGGCAGTCGTGGATTACTGCACATTTGAAATGAGAGATAACAGTGTATGTAGATAAAAACAAGGGGCCGTTGCAAACATGCACAAAGACGCAATATTTTTATAACATATATTTGCCTGTTATGACATGGAGTTTTTGAATTAACACATTAATCAAGTTATAGTCGTTGTGTTCCAAGTCCCATATGTACTTAAACTATGGACAGTATGTCCCATTTATTTAGTAGACAAAATTATGTTTAAAATGCATGAATATTACATGGAATGGCAACATTAGTGTGCCAACATTAGTGCTAATTACTAATAACCATCAAGTTGTGTTAACACTTAACAACATGATTAATATATGTACGAAACTATTCATGAAGCAGTGATGTCGGTGCTCTGCGAATAAAGGCACACATGCCACTATTCGCAGAGAAGTGACGTCACTGCTCTGCGAATTAGGGAAATAGTTGAGCTAGTATTCAGAAGGATTAAATTATACACATTAAAAAAAATTATGACATCATGTAGGTCATCTCATATGACTTAAAACAAAAACTTCAACAAACGTCCATATGATATGATACAGTTGATACTGTCATATCACATGATGATACATTGATGGCATAATTACATATCACTGTTGGTTATAACAGAAAAATTTAGGTGTACTCATTGTTTACATGTTATGCCTCGATAGGACTAGGGTAATGACTCACCGATTACACCTACGCGATGAGTTTTGCGGCTACACCTACAGCCACGACCTCAAGAAAGACGGTATTCAGCCGGATTCCCACTCGGCCTACTGCATTGTGCTTGGGCGATATTCAAGGTGCTTAGCCGACAAATATTATATTCAATATATACAGGCCACTTTCACAATAAGCCTGTGCAGTTATTCAGCATCGATTCGAGAAGGCGTACACGTGACGCATCTAAATACTACTTCGGTTACTCGAACATCGTCAGTAATTAATAGATTATGAATTATGCTTCCCCAGTTCGCCTGAACATCGACAGCGTGCTGGCAGCGCCACCATGCGACAAGAGAAACAAACACGATAACTTTTTGTTGTTAAAGTTTGTGTTACGTTCAAGTGCAAGATAATTAATATTTAGGAAAGTTCAGATATCAGTTTTTTAAATCCATTATGATAAATCAAATCCAGCTGCAATTGTGACATATTCAAACCACCAGTTTGATGATTTGGTGACATCATTTTTAAGATGTCACATGACAATCATGTTATCGATTCCCCGCGAAAATTAACGAGGCATTTAAAAGTGAATGATGTCTTGCGAATATGAGCGATTGAGGTTAAAGAACGTAGAAGACAACAAGCGAATCCTCGCGCAACTTGGTCTGTTAAATCCGGTGCGTATTACTGCAACAGATGAGTACTATAATATTCTGCGTTTGTTTGCAAAATGTTGCGGTGGCGGTGGCAGCGAGTGAACAAATTCAAAACACGTGGACATGTCATACATGGGCGGAAGTACTCGTTACTCGTGTACTCATGTACTGGAGTACATTTTTATGAGTACGAGTACATGGCCCATGTACTCGTAATTGTACTCATAGTCGTACTCATTGTGGACATCAGCCTGCTCTGAGAACCACCAGGCCAGGGGCCCTACAATTTGGTGCTGTGAAAATTAATACATATGTGTAGTAAAATACTAAAATAACACTGAAATTCAAATAGAGTTGGGATTACAAGCATTTCATAAACTAAAGAAATTAAAATGACTGAACTCTGATAATGGAATCAGTGGTCCAAAATATGTCTATTTCTGAAATTTCAGAGATTAATTGTCGCTAATCTAATTTGTTTTTCGGTTGCTGTATATTAGTAGTCATCTGTGTCAAGAGAGTGACACAATAAAGTAGTTAATTATTTCATCTCAAAATGTTATGTCCACTAAAACATTTTTTAAATTCTTGTTGAGTTCATGATAATGTTTGAGACATATAGGATTTCATAATAATTTTAACGTTTAAAAAATAAATTCGTTAAGAATCTCCAATAAATCAAAGTTTTAGATTACTACGGCTAAGGAAATATCAATAGATGTTTTTATTATTTAAAAAAAGTGCACTGTGAACTTTTTTAATTCATTTGTTATTAGTGATTTTGTGTGCATATATACAGTTTGAGCCACTGCCCCAAGTCATCCACGATGTGCCAAAGAGGAAGCGAGCACTGAGTACTCCAAGGCCACGCAAACACCACATTGTTGCATCACCAAGTTCTGGGCAGCCAATCCCAGGATATGGGTCACTCCGGGGAGTCCGCAGGAAATCAGCCCGACTCGAAGGGAAGGTTCGTCATCAAACATACTAAATTCAAATTATAAATTAGTTATGCTGTTAAAGGTTAATATAGAAGTTATATATACTTTTTCATTTAGTTAGCTATGGTAAAACATTAAATAAAAACTACGGGAACTTGTAGAAATCTATACTATAATAATTCAGTTGATTTCTATAAAAGTTGACATGGCATTACATATTCTATATAATTAAGATCTTTGGAATTATTATACTCACTTCAGCTATAGATTGTCTATAGTTAAAGTAATTTTATGTACATTCTGTAAGGAAAATATTCTGTGAACATCTTTGACAAAACCTTATTGGATAGAGTGTGGCATACTTCAAAATATAGTCTATTGAATGTTTTGCCATAAGTAAAATCATTTCTGCCCAGAGACACTAGAGCAGATCATATTTTTGATTATAAAATGACTAATATGGGCCAGAACTGTCCAACTGTCCACAGCTGTGTCCAACTGTCCACAGCTGTGTCCAACTGTCCACAGCTGTGTCCAACTGTCCACAGCTGTGTCCAACTGTCCACAGCTGTGTCCAACTGTCCACAGCTGTGTCCAACTGTCCACAGCTGTGTCCAACTGTCCACAGCTGTGTCCAACTGTCCACAGCTGTGTCCAACTGTCCACAGCTGTGTCCAACTGTCCACAGCTGTGTCCAACTGTCCACAGCTGTGTCCAACTGTCCACAGCTGTGTGCATGTCTCAATGCAACAAATTGGTGTTGTCTTCATTCAGACTGCCTTGGATGAAGCAGGGATCCGAGATGGACTGAAAGAAGGTGGTGAGGAGGACGAATGCAGGGTGCGAGTGCCAAAGGACAGACCGAAAGTCTACGGAGCTATCCCAGGTGACATCACTCTCCTGTCTTCACGTCAATTGTCATTTTATAAACTACACTGCACTTTTTGCTTCAATCAATCTAAAACAGTATTTCTTAAATGTATTTCCCCTTTGATCCTTGCATCCGGGCTGTCATTCTCCGCAGCCTCCCCGTGTCCATGCACCCAGTGGAAACACAAGTTGGAAACAACATCATGCTTATTCTCTTGTAGACTGGTAGCACACAACGTGTATGGATCTGGTCTTACTCATTCATCGTCAAGGTTTGCTCTCAACACTCACCTGTCTTCTCAGTTACCACAATGATCATCATCTTGGAGTCTGCTGAAATCATCAAATAGGCACTCTGATGCCATATTACATTCTCAAAGTTCAGAACCAACATTTCTTTCTGCTCCCTCGAGAATTCAACTAGCTCAGACCGGAGTACAGTCAACTGTGCCTCTAGAAAGTATGTGCACTGCCAGTTCATACTTCATAGTCTGTTAAGACATTTGCCTTGATGTGGTCTGTTGTCTTCACAGTCACATCCAAAACTGCCATGAATTATCAGGTAAAGTCATCACTGGATGAACTGCTCAATACAAAACTTGATGCAGCCCAGTAATGTATGCAGCAGTGCCCACAGTTCACAGTCAGACTGGACATCCTCATGTGGACCTGTGCATCACTCCACTACACCACACAGTTCCTTACACAACAGTTCATGGTGATCACCAAAATATTGCATCTTCTGAAATATAACATAATCTAAACAAGACTTGCTGTGTTAACTTGACTCTACTGCAGTGGTTCTTCCCACAGTCTTGGCTGTAATCTTAATGGTTAAGGCCCATTTTTAGACAGGTAAAAAATTCAGGAGCAAACACATCATATTTTACCCATACGTTTTTAATTAAGCTTTATAAATTGTCGTTATACTTGAGCATGCGTGAACTAATGTGTATTTCTTGACATCTATACGTCAGGATGGCTTCTGACTAGGTGTGTTTAGATATATATTTCTAATTGAAATTTTTTGACTTGCAAAATTTAGTTCATGCACGAAGAGTTGTTCTTAAGATGTACCAAATTAGAGTGTTTGGTTTAATTGGATATACCAGAAAACAGTTCCACAAAGTGTCTGTATAGACCAATACCTGTGAATGTAGTGGACTGTGTTCTGTGTGCAGGTGTGGAGATTGGCACAGTGTGGCAGATGAGACTGGAGTGTAGTGCTGCTGGTGTACACAGGTAGGTACAGGTGACCCGGATGGCGCATTACAGTTCATATCAAATGTCGGCATAGAATTCACAATTTGTTTATCTACACCTGTTCATACTTCTCCCTGTATAATAAGTGATGTCATTTCTTGCCAGTTGTACGAACGGTTGAGATAGAGGGCAACGAAATCTAGTTAGAATTCACACCACAAATACACAAATTCAATTGAACGGCAAGATTTGTGTATATGGTAGATGCTGTATGTGTGCTAGATGTTGGGAGCTATACATTTGATATTCTCAATACATTTGATATCCTCCTTGATTTCTGAAAACTAGTTTGCCAATTGGGAGAATCCGATCAATCGGTCTCCTATATAGTTGGTTTGTTTAGTTTGTATAAAAATGCCACTTTATGGTGCATTTCTGCAAACTGTGATGTAGAGTTTTGAAGAGAAAGTTACGAAACAACTGATATAGTATAAATTCGTTGGCCAAATGTCATATTCCTAATAGTCCAACTGAAGACAATCCACTTACTATAATGCTAGTTTGATTTGGTGGAAATACTCAAGAGATAAAACAAAACAGTGTCAACATAAATCGAACAGGGTACCGATTTATGTTGGCATAGTTTATTGAAACAAGCCGCTTTAGAAACTGTTGGTAATTTTAGCCATGCCCCTTGCAGACCAACAGTTGCGGGCATACACGGTGGGCCGGAAGGGGCATATTCACTTGCCCTCTCAGGGGGCTATGAAGATGACATTGACCTTGGTGAATGCATGACCTTCACCGGAGAAGGTAATACTTTTGAAATCTGTGAAAAGTAGTTGTGGTTAGGTTAAATAAAACATACAACATACATGTAAACCTGCTGGATGTCTTAAGTATATCAGGGTCAGTTTCCCTTCTTCTCTTTTGTTATTGGATGTTACCTTCTGCCACCAATTCAGAATTCATCTGCACCTTTTGTAATGTATCAGTATTCTTTCTAAAGTTTGTATGTTTTGTAACTATTAAACATAATTTATTAACATCATATAAAAGACTTAAATCAAGCAATGTTATAATTGTTCTTTGTCAGTTTTATATTCATTTTGGTGACAGCATGTACATTGTCCACAAGCATTGACGACTTAGTACGTAATATATGGCTCTAATATAAGATTCTAGTCTTGCCTGCTTTTGCCGTGTATTAATTATTATGTAGACTGAAACTCATAACATTTGTTTTATTTCAGGTGGTCGAGATCTAAAAGGAACCAAAAATAATCCTAAGGTTTGTAATTTCTGCAAATGTATTTTCGTTATATTGTAACTTATTACATTATAGTAAGATTCAGACCTCGTCTAAACTGTAAACAACGACATATGATATGTGATTGTGACTGTACCAATGTGTTCCAGAAATTGTTCCCAAAACCTGATTTATGTGTTTCCTGTGTCATTTATTTCTCCCATTTGTATAAACCATCCCATAATAGTAGTAGACCTGTTGTGTGATACCTTTTCTTAAATGCCTGACAGCCTGAGTCATCATGTATGTGTCAGTAAGGACTGATCCCTCGGTTGCAGAACTTACGGACTGCTCCCCAGTCGAAGGACCAGGTGTTGACGCGTGGAAACCTCGCTCTGTCAAAGAGTGTCGAGACAGGACTCCCAGTTCGCGTGATCCGTGGGTACAAATCACGCAGTGCCTACGCCCCCGAGGAAGGTTACAGATACGATGGTGAGTAAATCGGTTTCAGAAATATCTGTTTAAAGTCACTGAAATCAACTTCTCTGGTTGTTTTGAATTGAGTACTTCAAATGATATTTCGGAAAATAGATACAAAAATGCAGTTGACTAGTAAACCACAACATCTGCAGCACAAAATGCGATGTGATACTGCTTATTTGATGCGGTGAGTAGACAGGAGCCAGTCAAATCAAATGCAGCCTGAACATAGTGTGGCGGCGGCCAGTGGGAGATAGCCAAGTTTGAACAATTATTAAACATACCATAGCTCCATGCTCATCATCACATATCCTCTAAATGGTATGTTGTGTTTGGGCAATGGTAGTTACAGCATTTCAACCCCCTTTAATAATGCTAATTATCTTACTGTAATATGCATTTGAAAACCATAAATTGATATAATTACGTATCCCAGTACAACGGTAGTGCAATGCTTGCAGATGCGAACACCATCTCAATTTCTCTGGGATTCGTCCAGCCATGCTGCAATTAATGCACAGACATTTTATACATAACTATCCACCACTGTCTATAGCCATATACTGCTGATACCCGAGTGAAAATGAGCAATGTAGAGTGAAAAAACTTGCCCAAGGTTTGTCACGAAAGCACAGGATTCTAACCTGGGTTCTCTTAGTCAAGATTCTGAAGCTCTACCCACAGCACCACACCACAGTGGTCATACTTTCTTTCTATGGTGACGCCACATCTAGAAGTTATCCCCTCCACATGTGTAGCTGCAGTGTCGCTGTAGAAAGTCCAGCTGCAACTTGGCTGGGTTTCTCTCTAGTCACCAACTCACCATTCACATGACTACTCACAATCGTCCAACACCCATTCTAATAGACAGACGAACAAAGTACAACATTTCGGTGCCTACTGCCCATAGACTTACAGATCTACAAACTGATGACAGAAACACTCTGATAGTAATGATATCTTGTCTGCCATCCGCCAGGTTTGTACCAAGTGGAGCGCTTTTGGTACACCACCGGCATGTCGGGTTTTGGTGTGTACAAGTTTGTGTTGACTCGACTGAAGGACCAACCACCCCCTCCATGGCACTACAATGACGAGGTACGTCTCGCAGTAAAGTAGCTTCAAGCACCCAGAATCTACAGTGAAGTACCACCTTTTGTAGCTCTCTCCAGAGCCTCGGATCATTCTCAAAACCAGTCGGTTACTTTGTATAAGGGTAACTGATAAAATTTACACTACCAGGTAGTCATCAAATAATAGCATATTTCTGTAAGGATTTACAACACTTTCTCACCAGTTCTAGGCTAGGAATGTATTCATATGAGTCACACATAGAAATCAAATTGGTTTGTAAATGATAACATTTTAAGTTATAATTTCAAATCACATACTAGACATGTATAATAATAACACTTACTATACATAAAAACCATGAGTAAATTGGATTCTATGATTTGGGGCTTGTTTTGAGTTGTACATTTCACTTATTTATATATTTTTTATCAAACATATTGGAAATTCATACAAATGTTTACTTTATCACAACATTTCACTGCGACATCTTTGATATGACACATCACTTTATCAATGCAGATCCAAAAGGCACTAGATGGCAGCACAGAGAAAGTGACAGATAAAGACGCAGTTCTGTCGAGTCAGGACTCTGGTGTTGGGTCAGAGACCTGCTCCGAGACAGGAGCAGACTCCCAGCAAGTGGACTCCCAGCAAGTGGACAACGAAGGTTCATATGACCAAGAAGAAGACGGGACTAAATCTCAGGTCGAAGCGGCTGATGCCTGATATAAACTTTGATACTGGTTGTTACCATGTTTCAGATCTCACAAGTCACAATTGAGTTGAATCTGGTAGATAATTGCCTGGTTTAATGCAGACACACATAACAATTAAACTGGTCTTTATACAGTACAGGAAATTACTTTTAATAGATATTGCACGAAAATATTGCTTGATCAGGATGTGTAGTTGAAGTCATTGGTAAGAGTTTTAGTATATCTGGGTTGTGCTCTAGAAGAGGACATCACTCTTGCGTATTAGTTAGATATAGAGAAATGTCAACTATGGCTAAAAAAAAATGGGTAACAAAGTTACCAGACCAACAACTTTATGTTGAAAATAATTAAGAAACCTGCATAGATAACTGTTTAGACAATGGTTATAATTAGAGAACTGAGTATCCATATATGATTGTTGAACGAAATTACATAGGATGAAGTTTCAAGCAGTTACAAATCAAATGTTTCAGGTTTTTATAATGTATATTTTTAGTTTGATTTCACATTGTAATGCAGTGTTGGTGTGTTTGTTAACAAGATTAAATGATATATTTTTGTAATTCCTTACCTGCTATAGCCACTTACAATGTATACTGTTAGGAGGAATTTCTGCTGTACTTAATAGACTATGTCAGTTTCACAAAACTCAAAGTAGATTCCACGGAACGGGCCAGTACCCTGTACAGCTAAAGGTTATGACATTGCAAATACTAAACAAAATGGTGTCAAATATCTGTTATTAAACATTGAAATATGTTAAATAAAAACACTACCGGTAGTAATATGTTGACACCTAAATCCACTACAGCACTTTAGAACGTATTCACTGTGTGTCAAGTATCAACACATTCACTTTCCTGTTTCCAGAATCATTGTTGGTATTGTCATGTGATAAAGTGAAATGTGGCATACTTACAACATTGGTGTTTCACAATAGAACTGTTAGTGTCCAATGTTTACTACGTAAAAACAGTTTGCATGTTTTCTTGGAAAATTATTACTTTAACTGTTATATATACCCTGTCAATAGTTCTAACAATTGAACATTTCAAAACGTCACAAAGTCCGGTGTAAAGCAGAAAGTCCTCCATCGACTGTGGTGATCCGAACATGGAACAGCAGCAGCCATTTTATGGCTTATTTCTATTCACTTTTAGTCTACTAAGTAGATTTTATATGCATTGAACTTTTATGCTTTTTATATAGTACATGTTATGTACATTGTTTCAAAAGATGTATTAAATATGTTGCATTTTTATTTTCCGTTCTGCTCTTTGTTCATTTATGAGAAATCGTTTGCATTGGATGAATAACTGCGGGGTAACTTTCGTATCCATGCAGAAAACATGACATGTAAAGTAAATATTATCACGTTCATTTCAGTTTTATTGATGACATCCACACTCGTATTGATCCACAACAATGAACCACCTTGCATGGCTCCTGGTAAAGGATACGACACTTTCACAGGAGTAAAACATTTCTCTTGGACTAGATGTTTCACGGTTTGCTAATACATGTACTGTTATTATATTTGACTGGTGTGCAAGTGCACTTGAAAGACTGTTGGCTGTGTTGGTGAAGAGGCAATGAAATGTGTTAAGATCAACTCCTGGTTTATGGTACATCATGTGGTGTGCCATTTATCTGTGAATATCAAAAAGCTACACTAGTCAAACGTATATTGGCACTAAAAGTATCATCTCTGGCTATATGCTGACTGAATCTTCTACAGTAACATCTACCTCAGCAGCCATCTGTGTAATGTTACCATGGATATCAACAACCACATCTACAAGTCACATGACTTATGTTTCCCAAGCATGAACCTCCATAACAGTAACCTGCCTGTGATGACATCCTCACACACCAGGGGGCGTTGCAGCTGATTACGTCAGTACCAGCTCTTCTCTACTCTTGGCACATCGTTTTCTAAAACTCATCTTTTAACTTTAGCCAATGAAACTGCCCATGAGGAGTGTTATTGTCCTACGGTCATGTGATATATTTCTGTGTGACTTCACAGCCACACGCTGCTGGTGGTGCAGCAGCAGGGTGCCGGCCTGGTCTGTGAAGATGTAGAACAGTCAGACAGCACATTGCCCACACTGACCATTAGAGAGACAGTGATAGCGGTGTGCTGTCAAGTTTCTGTGAGCTGTCCAAGTAGTTGAGTCAGAAGTGCTCCCCCGGAAATATACCTTTAATTGGTATCACTAGATCGGAAAAATACATAGAAAACAGTTTGCTATGTTAACAAGTCTGCAAAATGTCCCACATTCGTTTTTTATGCAAATTAGTGTCGCCATTATTGAAAAATCTATTTTTCACTATCTCAGCAAATATTGCAGATAACTGACAAAATAAAATGTATAGACCCATGTTATGAGGGTCAGCGACCATAATAAAACTATTGTTGACATGATCACATCTGTCCTTTGTCAGCTTAATATGCAAATTAGTGCTGCCATTATTGAGAAATCAATAGTTCACGTTATTTCGGCCAATATTGTATATATCTGCACAAATAAGGTCTCCAGACCTATGTTTTCAGGGTCAATGATTACTAAAGGACCATTCTTGAATTAACTGTGTGTCCCTGGCATGCTATGCAAATTCTAAAGTGCCAGTATTACCGTAAATGTGACTTTTTCGCTGTATGGTTTAATGGTTAATATGGAGATCAATTCAAGGTATTGTGAATAAAAAAATTGTCTAAGTTCATTTACCAACTCATTTACTGATCTAGGTAAATATTAAGCCAGAATGATCTTTCAGAGCTGCCGCGCCTTAACCTCTCATGGGCTTCAATATGATAATTACTAGATTTTCATTCACCATCGCTTTCACTGAAATCTTCAGTCAAATTCGTCCTCGTTTTCCTCCTCCTCTTCTTCCTCTTCACGATCACCAGTGTCCAGAAGATCAACCAGTGAGTTTGGTAACACAGGACCGCAGGACCACACCGGTTCCAACACTCCACCCTCAGTCCTTACCCACAACCTCCATACAGGCCTAGTTTTATGAAAAGACCCTCGAGATGGTCGATATTGTCAACGAACCAGACTGCCCAAGGGCGGGGAGACATCACGAGCTGCAGAAGGCAGAGGTCAAGAAGTGTGATGTGTCAGTTAAACGCGTCCTCGCTGCTGTCAGTAACTTCACTAATCCTTTCACCATCGCGGGTGAGAACAGGCTCTACTCCCTGGCTTCTTGTGCTCCGTCCCCATGGAATTTGAGATGGACGTGCTCCGAGCAGAAGTTTTGGGATATACTGCTAAAGCAGACTTCATCAGACACCTACAGAGCAGAGAGCCAGGAAGCTTCTTCGACCCTATCAAGAAGATGAAACTCAAGACTATGGAGACTTGCAACAACAAGATCACACTCACATCATCCCAGGGAAAGGTAATCAAGTGTTCCAATACCCAGGATCTATTTTGTTTTAATTATTGCATTTTTAGAGCTTGCTGTTGCTTTTACATGTAGAATGATCCTATTGTCTTTCACGTGTAGCCCAAATAATAATAGTAAATTTATATAGCGTCTTTATTTTGAGGAATCCGAGGTCAGAGATGTGCCATATACAAAATATATATGCGTAGTCGTAGACGGAGACAGCCATGAGTCATCACTGGAGGATATGACCTCCGAAAGTTTACAGTTGGAATGCAATTCCAAACAAGTATTAGTTAATTCACTTAAATGGTTATTGTATCAAATGATTTTGTAGTGATTGGAAGTTGATTCCAGATTTATAATTCCAGGTCATCCAATATCAGAAGCAAAGCAACTTCGCCTTCTTGCTCATCGTCAAGTCTCAGAGTCAAAATGACCAAGTGGGCTTGCAAGAACTCATGAAGTACTGTCTGGTGCCTGCGCCACCAGCCTTGGAACACCAGAGGCTTTTTCTCAAAGTTGAATAAAGCCGCCATTCTACACTATCTTCTGGATGATATGACTCCAGAAGATGTGTCATACTCCATGGCAGCCCTGTTCATCCAGGACCGCACGACGCTGCTCCATAACCCTACCAATCTTCCCCTGACTTATGGTTCTTGATCAGATGGTGGCCAAGAAGCACTTCTTGTTCTCGACTGACAGTCACCATCCAGTCTATCAAAACCCTGGAGAGGTTGAGGCGTGGGAGTTCAGAGAATATAATTTTGGCTGGACCAGCGACAAGGAATGTAAGATGTCCGTGCAAATGACGACGACAAGAAGCAGCTCTGCCACCTCCTGCTGCGAGTATGGAGTGCTCAACAGGCAGCTTCAAGGCTGGAGAACCGAGATGGCTGTGCTGGTCACAGGAGAGAAAGCCAGCCAATCAACTCATCTCAGTAAATTGCACATTGAGTTGAAAGTCTGTATTATTATTACACAAATATCGCATTATTCTTATAGATGAGATTGACTTCACTCTTTTTATTATTACCTCAGTGGCCCTTTGTGTTTCAGATCGAGGTGCGTGAACTGCCCACAATCTAAAGCAACCAAGAGGAGACTGATACGAGAATGGTGCTGTACCTCCATCGCACCGCAGCCCTTGCATGGATACAAGAACGCAGTTGTCAGAACCCCTGACACAGATATCTTCTTGATTCTACTTTACCACGCCCACGCCATCAAGCAAGCTGACTGTATACCATGATATCAGGTCAGGGAAACATCGACAACTAATCAACCTATCTGATCTCGCAGTATCCCTAGGAGAAGACTACTGTGCGACGCTTCTTGGGATGTATGTATTCAGTGGAGAAGACTGCACCAGTGCCTTCAACGGGAAGGGGGAAGGTGGGGCCCTGAAAAAGCTGGAGACGAACCCCAGGATTCATAAAGCGTTCATGCAACTCGGTGCAGAATGGAACCTCAAGTCTCACGTGCTGAAGCAGTTGGAAGAGTTCACCTGCCTGATGTACGGACAGAACCGCGAGTCTTCGATGGACGGCCTCCGTGCGAAACAACTGCGCAAGATCATGGGTGAGGTGAGAAACTCGCTTCCAAATCAATGATCGACCTGGGTCGCCTTCCTACCTGCCACTCTGCTTTGGAGCCCACCTCCAGTAGTTGAACCACTGCGTAGCCTTATATAAGCGTGCTGACGAATCCATCCTGAAAAAATCAAAACCCTACGATGATGGGCAAGGGTGGATAAGGACCGAGGATGGAGTGTTGGAACCGGTGTGGTCCTGCGGTGCTACATTACCAAACTCACTGGTTGATCTCCTTGACACTGGTGATCGTGAAGAGGAAGAAGAGGATGGACGAGTTTGACTTTGACGATTTCAGTGAAAGCGATGTTGAAAGATGATCTAACACTTATCGCATGAAGCCCATGAGAGGTTGGGGCGCAGCAGCTAAGAAAAGATCATTCTGGTTGCTATTTATCTGGGTCAGTAAATGAGTTGGTAAATGAACTTAGTGGAAATTCTTTATTCACAGTACCTTGAATTGATCCCCATATTAACCTTTTGTTGCAAAAACACAACACTATTTTGTAAGTAGATGCCCTCAAAAAACCCTTTCGACTTACTTGCTATATTGGCTGAGATACAGCAAAACAGTCACATTTACGGTAATGCTGGCACTTTTGCAAATTCTAAAGTGCCAGCATTACCGTAAATGTGACTTTTAGCATGCCAGGGACACATGTAGTTAATTCAAGAATGGTCCTTTGATGATCGCTGACCCTGAAAACATGGGTCTGGACACCTTATGTTTGCTATTATGTGCAATATTGGCCGATATATGGTGAAAATAGATTTCTCAATAATGGCGGCATTAATTTGCACGTTATACTGTCATGGACACATGTGATCATGATAACAATAATTTTATTATGGTCACTGACCCTCATAACATTGGTCTATACACCTTATTTTGTCAGTTACCTGTAATATTTGCTGAGATATAGTGAAAATTTGATTTTTCAATAATGGCGGCACTAATTTGCATAAAAACGATACGTGGGATATTTTGCTGACTTGTTAACATGGCAAACCGTTTTCTACATATATTTTCTGATCTAGTGACACCAATTAAAAGTATATTTCCGGGGGATGCACGGTACTTCCCTCTTCCGACTCGACTAAAGGCACTCCAGATATCATTATGTAATATTCACAAGACATATGATATATATTATGATTAAACTATGTAAACATGACAGCTTCCTGATGTCCATTTGGTGGGACTACTATGTACACATGTTGACATCAGGTCAGGTGTTCATATGATACTATGACAGGCATATTAATAACTATAAAGTATGTTCTCAAAACATTCCAGTTAAACAGGCACATGTAACACCTGCCATCTTCTAGAATAGAATACAAGCAAATCTGGATTTTCACATCAGATCTCCATCTGCACCAACCCTTCATCTTCCTTTAGATCTCCCCCATCCACAGAGATGTTGTTCACTTAACTCATAAAATAACTAGCACCAAACTGTTGACTCGCATAAAACTATTAATCTCCCAGATTTTAAAAGCTCGCAGATAATACTGTCCACTGAGACGTCGTTCATGTAAATACAACTTGTATGGTCAAAGTGTCTGAAAACTGTAGATTTTGGTACCTGTCAATTGACTAACATCTAATGAAACAATGTCAACAAGTGCATCCACAACTGGATGTCTACGTCACAATTAAAGTCCAAGTGAAACAAAATTTTAATTTCAAACTTTGAAATCCTCTTGTCAACTAATGCACCGAATATGAAGTCCGTTGATTGTATGCAAAGTTGTCTGCGTGGAACAAATTTTTTTCCCCCTTTTTTCCGGGGTGGCCCCCTTTTAAGGGGTTGAAAAAGAGGGTTTCAAAGTTTGAAATTTAAAATTTTTTGTTTTTCACTTTGGACTTTAATTTGACGTTGGACATTTTTAGTTGTTTTTGGATTTTTCCCCTTTGTTGACATTTGTTTCATTTAAGATTTTAGTCAATTGACAGGGTACCCCCAAAATTTTACAGTTTTCAGGAAAACTTTGGACCATACAAAGGTTTTTTTATTTAAAATGAACGACGTCCCTCAGTGGAAAAGTAAAATTAAAAAACCTTTCCCAAAAACTTTTAAAAAAATCTGGGGAAGGATTTAAATTTGTTTTTTATGCGGGGTCCCCCAACCAGTTTGGGTTTCCCCCGTTATTTTAAAAAAGGAGTTAAGTTTTTAAAAAAACATTTTTTCGGGGGATTGGGGGAGGGTTTAAAGGAAAAAGATTGGAAAAGGGTTTGGTGCAGGAATTTTTTGGGGATCTTTAAGGGGAAAAATTCCAGAATTTGCCCTTGTATTTCTAAATTCTGGGAAAAATTGGGCAAAGGGGTTAAATTTTTGGGGCCTTTTTTTAATGGAATGTTTTGGGGGGGAACAAAAAAATTTAAAAGTTATTAAAAAAAATTTCCTTCATAGTATTTATATGAAAAAACCTTTGGAAATTTTTTGTTTTTTTAACAATTTTTTTACAATTTTTAGTCCCCACCAAATGGACATCAGGAAGCTGTCATGTTTACATAGTTTAATCATAATATATATCATATGTCTTGTGAATATTACATAATGATATCTGGAGTGCCTTTAGTCGAGTCGGAAGAGGGAAGTACCGTGCATCCCCCGGAAATATACTTTTAATTGGTGTCACTAGATCAGAAAATATATGTAGAAAACGGTTTGCCATGTTAACAAGTCAGCAAAATATCCCACGTATCGTTTTTATGCAAATTAGTGCCGCCATTATTGAAAAATCAAATTTTCACTATATCTCAGAAATATTACAGGTAACTGACAAAATAAGGTGTATAGACCCATGTTATGAGGGTCAGCGACCATAATAAAATTATTGTTATCATGATCACATGTGTCCATGACAGTATAACGTGCAAATTAATGCCGCCATTATTGAGAAATCTATTTTCACCATATATCGGCCAATATTGCACATAATAGCAAACTGGTTTTTTCCGAATTTTTTCGGGGTTCCGATAATTAAAGGAAATTCGAATTTAACTAAACCCTCAGGGGTAAAATCACAAAATGGGGCAAGTTTAAAAAATGCCAGCTTCCCTTAAATTAATTTTTTTTTTAAAAATATGAAAATAAATTTTTACATTACAAAACAAAAATGTTTGGAACAAAATTAATATGGGGATCAATTCAAGGTACTGTGAATAAAGAATTTCCACTAAGTTCATTTACCAACTCATTTACTGACCCAGGTAAATAGCAACCAGAATGATCTTTTCTTAGCTGCTGCGCCCCAACCTCTCATGGGCTTTATGCGAAATTTTGATCATCTTTCACCTTTGCTTTCCGTCGTCAAAGTTAAACTCGTCCATCCCTCTTTTTCCGATAAGTTTTCAAAGGGGTCCCCGTGAGGTTTGGAAAGTAAGCGGCCCCCCGGTTTTTCCCCACTCCATCCCCGGTCCCATCCCCCGCCCATATCGTGGGTTTTTTTTTTGGGGTGGGGCCCTCAGCACGCTTATATAAGGCTACGCAGTGGTTCAACTACTGGAGGTGGGGTCCAAAACAAGTGGCAGGTGGGGAAAGGGCGATCATTGTTTCCTCACCCAATGCTTTCGAGTTGTTTGCCGGGGGGCCGTCCACCCAAACTCGCCCCTTCTTCCCTACATCAGGCAGGTGAACTCTTCCCGCTTCAGCCCTGAACTTTAGGTTCCATTTGGGGATGACGTTTATGAAACCGGGGGTTTTCCAGCCTTTTTAGGGCCCCCCCCCCTCTTTTAAAAACCCTTTTTCACTGAATCATACATCCCAGGCCTCGCACAATGGCTTTTCCTAAGGAAAATTTTTTTGGAAAAATTGATTAGGGTTTTGTTTCCCTGACCTTCTTTTCAGTCCTTTTTCGAAACGTGGGCGTGGAAAAGAATCAAAAGATTTTTGTCGGGGTTCTATTGCTTTTTTTGTTCCATTCAAAAGGGGTCGGCCAAAGGGGGTACGGGGCCCACTCATCGTCTCCTCTTGGTTGCTGGGATTTTGGGGGAGTTCCCCGCCAAAGAAAACCCAAAAAGGGGCCTTTTTGGGAAAATAATAATAAACAAAGCCATCTGGTTTTGAACCCTTAACGCCCTTTCCCCTCCCAATGGCGGAGGTTTTTAACGGGTTTTTTCTCCGGCCCGCACGGCCCTCTTCATTTTCCTTTCCCGCGGGGAAAATTGAATAAAAACCACAAGTTCATTTCCCTATTTACGCCCATAAAAGAACCAAAACTTTTTTAGCTGCTGCCCCCCAATCCAGGGCCGGGGGTTTTCTCTTTCCCCCTTTCCTTTTGCAAAAAATCGTCCCCCCCCTTTTCCCCCAAAAAAAAAGGGGGAATGAAAAGGAAAAATTTTCCCCCCCCGGTTTTCCCTCCCATTTTAGGGGTTTTGGAACCCGCACCCGTTTTGGTCCCAGTGGTTAACTACTGGGGGGGCCCAAAACTGGAAAAAAGGCGTTTGCCCACCCAATTTGGAGTTTTTGCCCCGCCCGAATCCCCCCCCCAAATGGGGGGGAAACTTTAAAATTTTTCCAACTAATTTAGTTATTTCTGAAAGGATTAAACCTTTCTAAGTTCTACAGGTTTTCAATGAGCCCCAAAAGTCAAGTTTTAATGATAACATTTTAAGTTATAATTCAATCACAACTGACATGTATTTAACACTATATACTAAACCATGAAAAATTGGATTTTGTTTTGGGGTTTGTTTGATTGTCATTTACTTTTTTAATTTTTTATAAACATATGGAAATTCATACAAATGTTTCTTTTAAAATTTCACTGCGTTCTTTGTATCACATCATTACTGCAGCCCAAAGGCATGAGGCAGCACAAAAAATACAATAAGACCTTCTTGGTTCGGATTGGTGGGCAGAACTGCTGAAACAAGAGCTCCACAAGTGGACCCAGCAAGTGGAAGGAATTCATATCCAAAGAAGGGAAATCTGGCTCTGACCCCCAAAAACTGTTTTCCTTCCCCCGGGGGGTGGGGGTTTCTTTTAAAAAAAATTTTTCTTAAAAAATTTAAAATTTTTTTTAAATTTTGGGTTTTGAAGATGGTTGGGATTAGTAAACCTTTTTTGGGGTCCAAAAAAAGGGGTTTTGGGGGGAAAAAATTTGGGGGCCCTTTGAAATTTTGGACTTTAAAATTAAAGGGTTTAAGAAAAAAGCCTTGTTGTTAAAAACTGGGGAAACACGAAAAATCAAAGTTTTAAATTTTTTTTTATTTTGTTTTTAAAAGGGTTGGGGTTTTTTTTAATTTTTTTTTTTCAAAAAAAATTTTTCTTTTTATTAATTTAACAATCGTTTAATTGCCCCCAAAACCCCCCCCTAATTATGTTTGCTTTTCAAAATAAAAATATTTTATAAAAAAATTTTAAATTTCCCAAAAAAAGGAAAAAATTTTTCTTTAGGTGAAAGAAATAACATTCACTTCCAGAACTTAAAATGAAATTTTAAAAAAAATGTGGTATTAAAAAATTTTTTTCCATGATGTAGTTGTTTCATTTAAAATTTTTTTTTTAAAATAATTTTTTAAAAATGTTTAAACAGGGGGAAAACCCCAAAACCGGGAAAAGAAACCCCCCGGGGGGGAAAAGGGAAATTTGAAGGGGGTTTTATGCTATTTTTCCCTTTTCCTCTAAAGTTATTCCCCCCTTTTTGCTTTTTTTAAAATTTAAAAGGGTTTTTTTTTTTCCCCGTTTTTTTGGAAACTGGGGGTGGGGGGGGAATTTTCCCTGAAAAAGGGGAAAAAACCGGGAGAAACGGGTTTTTAAATAAACATGAAGGGTTGTAAAATAAACCCAAAAACCCCCAAAAAAACCGGTTAATATTTCCCTAATATGAGTTGGAAATAATTGAAATTTTTTTTGAAGATTAAAAAATTCGGAAAATAAATTTCTTCGGGGTGAATTTCAAAGCTCCGAAATTTTCCAAAATTCCTTTATTTGATAAAACATATCAAAATTTTTTGGGGGAATTTACATTTCAAAAAACCCTTTTTCCAAAATTTGAGAAATTTTTTTAATTAACTGGGGATAAACCAAAGGGGCCTTGACATTGTGTTTTAAATAAAATTTTAAATTTTTAATTTCAAAAATCGGGGGTTTTTTTGGTTTTTTTAAATTTAAAACCCCCCCGGGGGACAGACCCTTTTTAAAAAAGTGGTTTACATTTAAGACCCCCCCCTGTGCTGCCCAAGGGCCTGTGGCTGTAAGAAAAGTTAATCAATGCCGGGAAATAACCTTATGGGTTTTCATTGGAAATTAAAAAATTTTTAAAAAAAAACATTCCCAAAGTAAAAAGGTTATGCAATAGTGCCCCCCCCGGGGGTTTAATTCATAAAAAATTTTTAAAATTTAAG
>JAODUO010000753.1:0-222931 GCA_025642075.2 Ridgeia piscesae | reverse complement strand
TATTTGAAAAACAAAAATTTTACTGCATTTTTGTCACAGTTGTGGACAATTTGGAAATTGATTCATGAAAACATTTTTAAGCTAGGGCGAAGGACCGAGCCTGTCACTCTGTGTGGGTGTCACGCTGACATAAATCGCAGAGCCATGACCCCATATGATATTTGTTTCAAATTGGGAAACCTCACGTTGTGTATAACATATCCGACACTACACCACTGATTTGGAGAATAATACATGGCATGGCTGTGACTAAGAAGAAACTCGCCGAATCCCGGGATCGAATGCGAGGCCATCAAAATACCTGTCAGTGTTTCGAAGTTTCAGCGAGTTTCGACCATTTGTCAATGTCGCCTCGGCTTGTTACTCGCCTCTGCGTTTCGGCTTCCGGGGGGTCTTGTTTACCAGCGCGTTTAGTTCTATCTTGAAAATGTTGGCCCTTATCGTTGCAACCGAAATTCAGCTATTTCTGAACGAAAATCATGTTCGCTTCACACGAAGCGGATGTAAATATCGCGACGCGCCACCTGGCGATTATTTTAACGGAATTTTAAATACAGAGTTGCCCGCTCTGCCGCTCAATGAGCCAAGCATTTGCCGACGTCACACATCAGTCAAAATGGCGCGACTTACGAACTTTGATGGAAAAGGTGTTCAATTTTTTTTATTAATAAACCACTGACGTTAAAAATATGATTACCGTTCAAAATAGTTTGTTTTTATTAACTCTTTCACGTGCATAGCATGTAACTTTTCCCTTTTGGGTCCCTTTAAAAACAAAAGTAAAAATTAAAAATTCTCCTACCACCTCTCTTGAATTTAGTATGAAACTTAGACCAAATCTACCAGATTATAGGTATTTATTAATTGTAATATGCAGTTGGAAGTTTCTGGTGAAGCCTTCATTAATGGCTGGGTCCAGTTGGGTATGTGTTGGATATTGAGGGTTGTATGTGGAGGTCCAAGTGTGGTAGGCCCATGCATCTGGTGAGCCTGGAATATTTTGGATTTCGAAACTTAAACGTTAATAGATATAATACCGATTATTGCTATAGGCCATTATATATCGTTATACTTAAGTGGACATGGACAGTTAACATGTGATGTTGCTCAAGGCGCATCACATACACGGATAGTAAATCAAACATCTGGATGAGAGAAAAGGCAAAGGAAAAGTAGACCTGGGCAGTTAGAATGTGATGTTGTTCAAAGTGTGTCATGATGCGGCTATGAAATATGTGTTCAAGAAGTTTGGAAGTGTGTTTTCTTATCTACTAATAATCTGCTAGTTTTCAAATGAATAACCATCATTAAAGAAACATAACCGACTGGCTTAAATATAACGTACATTCACCATCGGTATAACGGTTGACATTTTGATGGTCAAAACGCAAATATTATGTGTACAATTTTTAGAATCAAAATCGTAAACAGAGACGAGGCCAAGTTTGACAGCTAACCGGAACTCATGAGAAGAGGGTTCCAATCGATTCGATAGGCGTCGCTGCGGACTCTCAGAATTCCCTAATGTCCCCTAGCTCCCCTTTCTGAGCATCTGAGCTCTTTGCCAGTTTTTTCATCTTCCATTTTTTTCGACATAACCAGCCCATGTACTCCTCGCCAATTTCTTTTTAGAACTTTCCTTCATTCCAAACTAATTTCATCAAATTTATCTTATCACTTATCTTAACGCCCATAATTAGTCTTACCAGATTTCTTTTTGGAAAATCTGGCCCTACCCCTGTTCTTTCTGTGTTAATGCCATCGTCTCTGGCGCATTCATGCAAGCTGATTTATATAAACAACTTTATACAGCATCATTATTATCATCATGGTTGCTCATTTTGTACAATTATCCTTACATTGGTAAATGATATACAAGCAAAGAAGCATGGGCTCATAAACTTGGCATAATTGTGTGAAGCTAACTTGATTTTTAACTAGCTATATTAGTATTTATTAAAAGGTCAGTTCTTCTATATTCGAAGTATCAGAATTACCTAATACGAATGCTTTAAGAATACTGCTAATGCAAGTATCAATATGTGTCCACTTACCTATATGAGGTATCCACACGATGCATATTAAAGCATTAATTGTTAAAAACTGATATGCCATGACTGACAGCGACACCCACTCTGCCACTAGAAGTCGAAGATAGTCCCATAAAAATAAAACGGACTTCCTTAATGTGGTTTAAATGGGAGATTTATAGTTCATGCAGCTATCCGCCAGATGGCAGGTGCTACCGGGCCTTGACAGAGCCTTAGCTAGATAGAATTTGGCCATTTTTTATTGGTCGCTGCATGTGGACGCCATTTTCGGTCTAAAAATACAGCGTCGATCTTCAAGCAGTATAGCATCATTATAATGCCTTGCTGTTCTGCTTGGGGATGCTCTAATAACAGCAACACATTTAAAATATATGGATTCCCTTTTGATAGGAAAAAATTAAAAGCATGGGAAGGTAATGTCAATCGTGGATGGATGGAAAGCAAAGCCAGGAATTTCGAAATTGTGCGAGGTAGGTGACGACATAATTTTACGTAGCCGTAGCCTACTACTAGTACTAATCAAAAGTCTAATGAGGAGTAATATAGTCATTCGATATTTCTCGTGTAAACAAACAAGGCACATGTTTCCATACGATGCGTAAATGCCTATCGTTCATGTAATGATATAAGCAATTTATACTTTGAAACTGGTTAGACTTAGAGTGAAGCACCTATAATTTTACCAGTGTAACAAGACCAAAATACCAAGAATTGTATTATCAAGAAAACACACAAGCCCCGTCACGGTTATGTATATCACCATCACGGATTATGGCGCAGTGAAGTGTTCATACTTCTCAAAAACCGGTTTGCCACGTTTTTAACTTTATTACATGCTGATAGACGTTCATTGATTTGCTCTCTGTGACTGTAAAATAAACATATCGATTAATTGGTGTATTGGTTGAATAGAACTCAGTCACACTCACAGTAGGTGTCGTGATTATGAATCAGAATGGAGTTGGTGGAAAATAAAACTTGTTTTTCTGTTTTGCTCTTTGGTTTTGATTCAGTAGCATAGGCATAGAGGAGGTACAGGAATGTATGTATAATGCAAACTTTTACCATACAACCTATTACAGGAGACTTAACTACACGTCTAAGGTTAAGCAGTTCCTTTTAAATATTCAGCAGTTATTTAAGCGTCTACTAAGACCTATTGGCTATTCAGATTTCAGTATCAGACAATCTGTAGACAATAAATGTGTACACGTAAAATACTTTCTGGTATAATTTCAAAAATATGAAATGCGTATATTTATTTTATTCTAGGCACACTTTGAAACCAACCAATTCGAATTACACCGCCTTGATGGGAAACATAAATTAAAACCGAATGCAGTCGCAACAGACCGAGGAGAACCGTGGCTACACCGGGCAGAATCGTGATGAACCAGCACCAAACCGGGGCGACACCGTAGCACGTCCTTGACAATCAAGGGTGACACTGTGTAAGGCCGTGTGACACCGTGGCTACATCGGGATGATCCAGGGTTCAAACCGTCGCGACACCGGCAATACCACCGTATATATGTAACTGAAATATACAAATGTGTCAAATCTTCACGGATCACTCCGGAGCACCGGGACATTTTCACCGGGGTACACCGTGGCCAGAACCGGGATAGTGGGATTTGTTTTACTCGCTGTAGTTTTCAATTGTTCGTAGTTTGTTTGGCAGGCTATGCTATAATTGGTACTTGCTCCAGTTACGAATAACAAAATCGTAAAAACTTCCTCCAAGAACCACTCTCATTCAATTACACTAGGTAGGGTGTTTAGCAAATTAATAACATAGCGCAATTACACATATAATTAATTTGCAACAATTTAAGAAAAGATTCACGCCGTTGTTACTTTCTTCGTAATTATGAATAGTTATTGCAATGTTAACAAATAATTACTGTAACTTTGTACTCTTATCTTATAAAGCTTACTACGGTTACTATATAGCCTATGTGTTTCCATTTGAATAGTAACATGACGTCTGCTGTCTAATCAACAAAAGCAGCAACTCACAAACCATGAAATGGTGTTATAGTGTATTATCTTTACAACACTGTTTTACTAAGCAATACTATTACTATGGTTTTGTTGTTGAATAAACTGTAATTCATTCATACACATACTACCATTCTTTCCGTAACACACATATTACATTTTTTTGGAATACACAGATATATTCTTCCAAGAGTATAAGAAGACAACTTATATTGATGAATGTGTGTCCTAAAATAAATTACTTACTTGTAAATGTCTAGTAATTGTAGCATATTTTTATATGTGCTTGTGAGTTACGGGTTGTGACAGGGAAATTATTTATGAAACTTGGAGATAGATTTGTTCCACGGTATTTATTGATTGACTAGTACACCAGATCATCACACAGGGGAGTATATAACATGCAACTACACAATGTATACAAATGTACATTATGATAATTATGTATGATCTTTATAAAAAAAATGCTATTTAACAATAATACATGAACCCCATTTTCATATATGTGTGTATGTATCTATATTTGCAAGTTCTGTTGAGTCTACAATAAATATATTTATTTGAAGTGAACTGAATTGTATTATGTTCTCATGGAGATATGTTAATGGTTCTCAAAATACGTAAATGAATAATCCTTATAGATAAAAGGTATTTCTCTTTTAGTTTCATTTTTTATTCAGGTTTACCTATAAAATACCACATTAATGTGAAATACTTGAAATTTGATGCTAGAAAAGATGTGAACATTACAAGTTTTCCTTGTCAAGCAGACACTCTGCAGATGTCTGATATGTTTAAATTAATGTCAGTGAATGGACTGTATCGAAGCTGAGAAGGACAAGTCTCTGTACAATAGTTGTAGTGAGGTTACAGCTTTACTACTGTTTCTGGGGTAGCTGCTGCTTTGAGCACAAAGATCCCATTAACAAACTGTCAGTATAAACCTTATAATGATATGCTGACTCTCCACACACGACATATCCTTAAAATAGACATTGGTTGCAGAGGGGCCTTTGACTCAAGCGAAACTCCAACTTTACAAGTCTTGATACCTTGAGGCTCTTCTTAGACTTAGACTTCCATCTACCCCCTCGCCATTGCAAAAAATAACATTCCAGCCCCCGCATAAATTATTGGAACACATGTGTAAAATAAAATCACGCAGGCTATTCGATAATATTCCTGCGGTAAGTGGTGTGAAAATCTGCTTGCAATTTCGTTAGACGAATGGATATTTCACGGTTGTTTACAACACAGCCACGGTTTATGGCGCACTGAAATTCTGTGCACTGCGTTTGCGTTTCTCAAATATCTGGTTGCTTTGTTCATTTTGATTTGTTACAAATACTTTTCCTGCGAATTTGTAGACGTCCTTTCCCCAACAGTGTCCGATATATATAATAAGACATGTATTTAATCATAATGAAGCTGATACTAACATGAGGCACGACAATGGACATGACAGCATCCAACAAAACACACAGGCACAGCCTCCTCACTTAATGACCATGACAGTATGTACAACAATCGGCAATTTGAAGGCATCATATCAAAGAGCCGCTACATCTATATTAAATTGCGTCATGGTTGGAATGGTAAAGTGCGAAAACAACAATGAAAGATAAGATAAGATCATAGACAGTTTAATCATATAATTCTAGATTTATATCACGCTCATGGTCGGAGAACGAACGTACCACCGTCCGGCGTCCTAGCCTGAAGGCTGCACTGACTTTACACTAAGCATTGCCATTGGTAATCAATCGTTTCCGTTTTAATTTAACTTCCCTAAACTTCCTACGAATGTTTCTCAGCATGAAGCCCAATCGTCCAATATCCATTTGCGCACTAATTACACATTATAGAGGCTCGCATCTCCAGTCCAAGCAGAACAACAAAGCATAACATTTTAAAGTTTAACACGTCATGTGGTGATCTCGTGCCGAGACCGAAAATGGGGTCCAGGTTTTCAGTTGGCCAAACTCTATGTATCTAAGGCTTTGGGCCTAGAAGCTACTTCCGTTTTTTTCTCCAGAACAAGCCAGTCATGCCTGCGAGTACAAACAATAAGACATCTACTACCACTTATAACGGCTTATAAATGCCTGTTCTGTTGATGGATTATTAAAGGAAATATAATGCTTGGGTGATAGCAATTAGTCTATCTGAGGCAGACGGAAAATGACGGAAGCCAACACTGATTTTTATTGTCTGATAACAGGCCTTACAGTTACTAACTTACACTTTTACAGGCTGGTGACAGTGGTGTAACTGTAAGGCTAGACGGATTATAAATTGAAAACATTATTTGTGATGGATGCAATCTTGTGGGCATTTCCCGTCAATAGTACGGCTTTTATTTCATATAACCTGCCAAGTTGTATTTATGCCTGCGGAGGGAGGAGGCGCGTCGCATCCAGAATATTTAAACCAGGTAAAAATGCGTGGTACTTAATTACATGCATTTTATATTGTAGCTTGGCGTATGTTAATTTGTTTCCATAGCATTTGACACGTATGTAAGAGAGTTAGAATAACACTTAATTACAGACGGAGTTTTATCAGTGCCAGTTTTGTACCTGCATATTGTCCACGCCAGTACAACCTGTGTTATATATTATTGTATTATATTTTATTATTATTACATATATACATGTATACCTATATATAATAATATTATTGTAATAGGTAATATGCAAGGCAATTTGTAAATTTTCATCAGTTGGAAACCAGAATTGCCAACAATTATCTAGCTGTATTTTCTTTCAATAAATGTTTTATTGAAACACTCAAACAATAAATGTAGTTGTATGTATAGTTATAGTTTATTGCTCGCAGTACACTGTAGGCTCAACACTTAAATAGTATAAAGTTGGCAATATAGGCACATAGCAATATCAACAGTTGATTGTCCCACCAATCCATGAAATGGTAATATATATATTCACGCAATGCTGCAAACGCTCTTCAGGCAAAGCAATGGTCATATTTAGGTGTTTCATCACGTCATGCATATGTTACAATAACTGAAACGAATCGTTTTTTGCGTGTGCACACTGAATTATGCTGAGACAAGTTGTCAAGTTAATATGTTATGGTGGCTCTAGCACAGGTAGGATTCAAACTAATGATCCTTCGAGTGCAACATATAGGTAACAGCTTTCTTTTTTAAAGTGTGGTTGCTCTAATAATAATAAAACACTATTTAGACACTTTAATCCAAAGTACAAACTCTGTTCAGTAGTGTTTAAAACAGTAGTTAAAACATTATAAGAAATGAATATAATGAAAGTAAGTAAAATCATATGAATAAAACTAAATCACTGTTGTACGAAAACTGAACTAGAGAAACTATAATCAGTCAGAGATGGCATTGTTGTAATTTATATTATATGTCAATGTAGTCAAGAAATAGAACTATATAATATGTGTATATAAATATTTTAGGTTATATATAAAATACCTATAGGCCCTGTAGGAAATTACAGAATAAATAAATATATACTAATATATATATTTATATATATATATATATATATATATATATATATATATATATATATATATATATAGTAGCTAGTTAATAATAAATGTCTACAACAATCCAATATTTGTGTTGAATTGTAATTTATTAATACAAAATAAAATATATGTGAACAGTTCCAATTTTTTCCCCGTAACTCTCCCAACACGTTTCCTCAGTTCACATTTCAGACGTCTTAAATACATTTCTTCATATTGCGACATAATGATGATAATTTGTACTAAAAACAAATGAAAAGGCTAATCTTATTTACTCTGTCGTTTACCGCGAACCTTCTAGGCCCGGTGACGCCTGGCGATCACAGCCTGAAACTGACTTATTAAGTCCATTGATGCCGCTATTAGCGCTACGGTATGCACATTTGGTAGACATTTTCCCGTAGTGCGGCGCCACTATTCTGACTACTCAGTTATCTTCATCATCACCGTTGTGCAGCCGTTGCAGCGGTGCCAACTCCGCGGGTTTCCCGCGGAATCGAGCTTCTTTTAGACCTGTTCCGCGGGGGGAAATCAGCAGTTGCAGGTCTTGGTTTTTTTGGGCTTATTTTGCCGCTATTTTGGGGCTAGTTTCAGCTGAGCTAACAGGCACGCGTGCCTGTTAGCTCAGCTGATAGTTCAAGCCGCGTTTCAGCACACAAGGTGAGAAAGATGCTGAGATAACCGCGATCATCAAGTGACTTATCCATCACGTGGTCTGGATGCCTAGCAACTTACATCAAAACTATCAGGAAAAAGACAAGTACACAGACAATCCCATGAATATTTTCTTAAAATTGTGTTTCTTTACGACAAACGCAACTCACCATTGTGAAAGTTACAACTGCATGCAGGATTGTTTGATTTATATGGTCTTCCCTTATGTGGTCTTCACCAACGTAAATTGTGTCATTTACCGTAGTAAATCATAGTAAAATATGGTATTCATTATGGTAAAGAAATGTTAAATGTGATATTCTCTATAGTAAAGCATGATATAATTATATATATATATATATATATATATATATATATATATATATATATATATATATATATATATATATATATATATCATGCTTTACTATAGAGAATATCAATTTATTAATATATATAATTATATATATATATATATATATATATATATTATATATATATATTATATATATATATATATATATATATATATATATATATATATATTATATATATATATAAGACCATCAAGAAGAAATCAAGGTCATAATTAATTAATTACTTTTGATGTATCATGATTTACTAGTTAACCATGACACATCAAAAGTAATTATGATTTTTCTTTAGATTGCAGATTACATCATAAATGTTATATAATTATATTTTTATTATTATTAAAATGTACATTACAGTTTAGTAAAGTTTACTGTCGATGAGTCGCTCTGCTATGCCATGTTAGAAGCATGATAAAATGGAATATGTTATGGTATTTTACTATGCAACTGTAATGATTTACTATGTTTTCTCTTAGTTGTCTGTGGTAAACCAAAGTAGATATATGGTAGATGCATCTAGCAGTTTTACATAACCAATATGAAAGACATTAAACAAAAAAAGCTTACGCCATAATTAAGTAATTTATGTTTGTTATATCATGGTTTACTATTTGGTTTAATGTTCATATATCAAAATGTAGTTAAATAGATTAATGTATTACATGGTTCGCCATGCTTACCATGACTTTATCACAGTACTGAAAAGTGTCGTATACTATTAACTATTACTTACTATGAGTATACTACAGTTTCCTATAGTTTAGTATATATTCATATATTATACAAAGTGCAAAATGCTGTGATTGGACAATAAAGTTATTATTATTATTATTGTTATTATATATATATATATATATATATATATATATATATATATATATATATATATATATATATATATATAATGCTCCAATGAATAGATAAAGTATATAAATGGATACAAACAAATTTATGTTATAACTCAGTAACAATTGTATGCATAGTATTCAGCTACTTACATCAGACTTGCAGTGTGACAGACACAGTACTGTTTTCCACGTCACGCCAGTTGACACGTGTACTCTCCAGCATCTGTCTTCAAGACTGACCCAATGGTCAGTGATGGTGTCTGGACTGTCCCTCCAGTGGTCACATTGATGACCTCTTGACCTTTCTTCCATATGACAATTGTCACTGAAGGGCTTGCCCCTTGCGACTGACACTGGATGGTCACTGACTCTCCTTCTACCACTGGGTCAGGCTTTACCAATGACACAATTGGTTTATCTGTAACATATAATAACTGTACAACGACATGCATAGTGTTATAGAAATATGTAAAATGGATGGCATGACATTATACAAAACAATATACAATAACAGTAGCTGTAATTCGTAACTATAATTAGTTACTCTAAATTGCATATATATACTAATTTTGCATTATCAAATGACAAATGTTTCTACTGTATTAATTCATACACATACATTTCTGCAAAAAAATCCATTTCATAATTAGCAGCCATGTATATCAACTGGACAACACTGGTGATATTCTTGCTTGCCATAACAAATGTATTAACAATTTTTATTTTGAAATGTTGTGTGTGCTTACAAGTTATGGTCCATCTCTACATAATTACCAGGGTATGTGTTTAATCTTACTTACTATTCACCAGCAGATGGAATTTTGCACTGAAGTCTCCTGGCCTTGCCTCTTTCTCTGCGGCACAAGAATAGTGACCATCGTCCAAAGTGTGGCTGAGGACAAAACAGATGTGCCAGCCTTCAGTTGTATGTCCATTGAGAGGTTCAATCATACCACGTATGACCAGGACATATGTGATGCGAAAGTCAAGGCTTCCTTTCGATCCCACGTGATAAAGCTACTGACGATGACCATGCCCAAACTGACTGCTGGTTTCCAGAAGCAAAGCGGACACATACCTACTTTAGAAACGACAGCTTATCCACAGAGAAGCAGCTTGCATCTTGCATCTTCAGCGCAAGTGAAAACAAGGCAACATATGCGACTGACCGGCGACAGCTGGGATCTCTCCGAAACTATGGCTGTGTGGTAAGAAAAGTTGTCAATATAAAATTATGTTGGCACGGAACAAAAGACAGCAAGAACTAGAGAAACAACACCTGCTTGACAAAGAAAATGCTAACGTAGCAACTGATAGGAGGATTGAATTAAACACTTGGATGCACTTAAGGTTATGGGAGGTCCATTCTCATCTGCGGATGCATTGATGGAGGTAAACCAGCGACAGACATAGTTGAGGGAAGGAGGATGGAGGTTCGGCATACTCGTCATATCACTTTCTCTAACAAAAACTAGTCACCTGGTTTGCCTAATGAATGACTACAGAAAGCTTCTGGTCAATACTTATGTACTCATGTTGAAATAATACTTGAACAACACAACGTGGAAAACAACAGGACACTCTGGGTGATTTTCTGAGTTATAATCATAATTTAAGATAATTTTCCAGGTTAAAATACCTTTTACGGGGGGCACAGTTTCAATGTACATGGGGGTTATATTCGACCAGTTAAACAACGACAGCTCTTTTTTTAGACAATTTTCATTTCACATATTTGCACTAACACCATACCCTATAGCAATACGGAAATGAATTAAGAATGGGTTGTTCTGGTAGTTCAAACATCCCACAATGTTATTTCGTGCAATGCCTGCAACTGTGTATGGCAAACTCTGATGCTACATGAAATATGTTATGAAAGATACACTTACAGTTGATCTGAAGTGAAAACTTTGCAATAAAATCTCCCATCCCAGCTTCATTTGCCGCACCACAACAGTAATGACCATCGTCCAGGACGTGGCTAAGTGAACTTATTTTCAAGATTGTTTTATTGTCAATAAGTTGGTGGCGACTAGAAGTAGGGAGTGTCTTGTCTCCTTTCTTCCGTGTCACCTTCGTGATGTCATCTCTAGGTATGCCGTCTATGATGACACATGTCAGTGTCACATGATTTCCTTCAATTGGATTCACAGGAACATCCTTAGTCACTCTAGAAGTCGGAGCACCTGCAATGTACATTTCATTTTAGGGCAAATGTCAAAGATTCGCAATTGTCTGTACAACATCATTGTGTGGATCAGCTTATTGAAGTTCCTATATACGCCAAGGTAAAACAGAACATGCTGGTAAACTTGTCCTACCTAAAAGTCAGTGTCGTCATGCTACCCCTAAATGTGTCCCATCAGGCGATGCAGTGGTCTAATATAACAACATAGTAATAACTCTACTCAAGAATTAATATTATTCAGTGGTCTAGGTCAAATATGAAATATAGGGTAATACAAATCACTGTTCATAAAATCACTGGACTGATATTCATAGACTTGCTATTTTTCACCGTTCTAGCAGGTAATCTTACATCATATTTGTACACATGTTATACATAACGCTCATCTGAACGACAATGTAATTGCCCTTACAGGGAATAGTAAAAAGTGGTATTGTATTGTATTGTATAATCACATTTGTTACCATAATTTGCAGTCAATTAAACTGCTCAGGGACATCTTAACTCCTTACCTCCTTCCCTCCACTTTGTTCAGTGGAATAAAGCTTTTGACTTTCGAAGGTACATACAACTAAGTCGCAGTCATGAAGTGATTATTCATCCATACATATATTTTTAATGTACAGTCAGCTGAATTCAGTGGTCAAGTTACCCACATACCTACATCTTCTAGATAAAACTGAGCACCTTCTGAACTACCATTACTGGTCTTAAACAGTCTAATTTAGATTCCTAAACTTAGCAACTTGTATTGGTACTTCTCACGTAAATATTATATGATACTACTATGTTCAGTCATTAAGAACAGTTCTGTCAGATATTAACAGCTAGATTTCTTTCTACCTTTATCTTCTAATATTTCAGCCTGATTTGAAAACTTTCTCTGGCGTTACACAAAATGTCTCATTACCATGGGAACACAAGTAAGTGCAGCATTTTAAGGTATATCATAAATCATAAGGTCAATTAAAGTTACACCTATTCCCATGTCAGTTAAAGTACGTGAACACTTACAATCCACCAGCAAATGAAACTTTGCACTGAAGTCTCATCTCCCAGCCTCATTCTGTGCAGCACAAGAATAGTGAACAGTGTGGGTAAGAGAACTTATCGTCAAGATTCACACGCACGCACACACACACACGCACGCACGCACGCACGCACGCACGCACGCACACACACAGTATTGCTGTGTTTCTGTTTCAGACTCACCATGTTCAGTCGTGAGTCACACAAATCCGCGGAAGCCAATAGAAGTAAGCTCAATGACACTGACTTGTGACGTCGCACATGGCAATCCCAGAGATGACATCTAACATGTGACATGGAAGAAAGGAGATGTGGTACTCCACTCTTCTAGACGCCATCAACTCAGTGACAGAGTCTTGATAATAAGTTCACTTGACCACATTTTGGATGATGGTCACTACTCTTGTGCTGCACAGTATGAGGCTGGGTGGGGGGACGCCAGTGCAACGTTTCATTTGCTGGTGAATTGTAAGTAAGACTTATTTTGCGTCAGTTTCAAAAACTGAGCATACATTTATTTTCTAGTCATAAGTTATGATGTTGTTAATATTACACTCATACACATATTATATTATTATTGTAAATATGTTTATCTTAGGTCTTAGGTAATTACCTCCAAACAGCCCAAACTTGGGCGAACGCAGGAGTTGTTCTTCTGTAGAATTTGTGAGTCCACTACAGGTTACACATTTACCCCCTGTGTGGGATCTTTTACTTCCCTTGGCATAGACACCAGACAGAAGGGACCACCGGCTTTTAGTGTCTCTTCCGAAAGACACAGGCAAATGTGGGGTGAAGAAATTGCCTAAGTTTCGAAACGGCGGTAGGTGGGATTGAACCACCGTCCCCTCGATTGACAGTCCGGCGCTCTACCGCGTGACCACCGCTCCCCACATACAAACAGGAATGATGATTTTGTTACTAAAAATGTATATGAATATTGCAATATTTGCTGATGCGGATGGAACGTTCATTGTTGTGTTGTCGCTTGTTGGCCGGGAACTGCAATACATTATGGACATATGATGGTTATTTTAGGTAACAAACCAAGGTAGAGCTAGAGTTTGTAGCTCATTACATATATATATTATCAGTGGTTCTTTCTAAACTAAATAACTTTGTTACCTGAAACATAGTGTTAATGTGATTCATAATCTACCAGTGGCATCAATGAATTTCATCTGACTTATATTTGATTCTAGTTGGCAATAAAATAGGTCCCAAATTTTAATTGTCTATGGTTCTATGCCACTAATGTCTGGTGTTATGAATTGTTGTGAAAACCCGCTTAGATCTAATGGTTCCATATGTTCACCAGACTGTGTGGTGTCTGCCTCCATTTTTACGTAAGACATACCGTCCTTCCTCTCCCATCAGTTGCTTATTTGTCTTTGAAATATTTGCTAGTTAGTTAATTTAGTTTTTTTTTAATACAAATATCTAGAATATTACATATTTTACAGTAATACCTTTTGTGAAGTACAACACAATAAGAGTGTGCACAAAGACATAAACACCAGCTGAGACAGATACTACTTGCCAGGGTGTGTAAACTCAGAGTCAGTGTTACATTGTAGTAGAGCTCACTGGTTGTCACCAGGTTTGTGTCTTCAGTTCTTTTTCTGGACCATGTTAGTTTCGTATTTAAGATAATATTTTAAACAGAAAACACATAAAAATATGACACATAGAACTTTGACACATTATAAGCACTATAATATATTTTACAAAATTGTTGTGACCAACACAGACAATTCTTGCACAGATTATTTAGACAAATATCATACGAAATTTATGTTTTCTGATAACATGGAATTATTATACTATTTTAGTGTTCTTTATATCCAATTATTTTTTAAACTATAGTAATTGTACTTGTTTAAAAACACAGAACGATTTATAGGATACACATAAATCATACGTAAAATTTTAAAAATTTCTTACGTGGTATTCTAAGAATCTACTGTACTGGTAACAGCATTACATTAATAATCTTCTTTATATTGATCAGAATTACAAGTGCTGCTCTATAATAAATAAATAAATAAATAAATAAATATATATATATATATGTGTGTGTGTGTGTGTGTGTGTGTGTGTGTGTGTGTGTGTGTGTGTGTGTGTGTGTGTGTGTGTGTGTTGGAGAGAAATTAAATGTGATTACTGGCACCCCTTACAAAAAATGCCATTCAAATACCATTGGATAGTTACTAGGGGTTATTAAAGGGAACCAAAAGGGAAATATTAAGTTCTATGCACGTGAAAGAGGTAATACAAAGCAACCATTCTGAACGGTAATCACATTTTTAACGTCAGTGGTTTATTAGTAAAATAATTCCAAAGTGGATAATTTTACTGAAATCATCGGCTTCATAGAGGTGTCCACGATGCGCCTCTTCCTGTTGTCTGACCGTGGTCTGACCACTCAGCACGCAGAACCGGCCTTAAAGTCACGTGTCCGATTGCTTGCGTCAATGCTATCGCCGTTGTAAACACAATGTTATAAGATACGCGAACTTCGAAGAAGGACATCCGTTCGAAGAACGTTGCTTCGAATAGGATGTTTCTCACCGTATATACTGGGTCAAGATCCGCAGAAACGTCGGCGACGTCGAGTTTTCAAGTATGGAGCTGTGCAAACGATATTAGCGCGATATTTAATCACCAACGATAGTCGTCGAAACAGGTTACCGGTCGAATCCTTCCGTCGCCGTAGCCAAGTCATCAAAGCGCGCAAGAAGGTTAGTAAATATTATTAAGTCTTCTGTAGCTAAATTATTTGAATCTTGGGATCATGTCAGCTTTAGGGCGCACAGCTCATCTAGATCAGGCTACTATTATAAAACAGGGGTGTAGTAGGCAGGGTTCCTACTGTGTTAATGACCTAGGGATGATTGATTACCCTGTGGGCTGGGCTCCTGGGGGCCGTCTCTTAGCAAAACATAGCATGCTGTATTATGCTATTCTAAACTGTGGTAGTACATTTTATATTTAATGTATGGATGAGGGCATGTGGGGGTTATTCTACTTGTTTATATTTATACGTTTGTGTGATTGTATGATAATTCAATAATGTTTTTAATGTTTATGTCTGTTTTAGTGTGATTTTAGTATTCTTAGCTTATCTTCATATATTCTTAGCTTATCTATTATATATATATATATATATATATATATATATATATATATATATATATATATTAGAGTATATGATCAGGTATGTATGTCGAGTACATTATCAAATAGCAATATTGTAATGTGATTTACATAAAGTCAGATTTCCCTAATTAATACCTTCTCTCCCCAGAAAAGTCACATCTCCTGACCCTCCTGCTTATTGTAGTATTGGCAATATTTTCAAAGTTATATTGTAACAGTCCCTGGTAAGCACTGCAGGAGATAACATCTTGAATTGTAACTTTAGGAGCCATGCCACAGCCCCACCTGTGCTATCTGAATGACTGGTTGCCACCTCCAGAATCCTGACTGGGTTTGGGTGGTTAGCTGCAAAATTATTATGTTTAATTGTAAACTGTAAACCTGTTTAAATCCACAACTATTCTGTGTTTGTGAAGTGATGAACAGCTACGGGAGTTATTGAATAAGCATTTTGAGTAAGACGTTGAAAAAATTATCACATCTTTAATAATAAAGGCCCAGTACGATCACGTTTATTAAAAGTTTATTACGGAATAGGCCCAGGAATGTAATGTGTCATTAAACTCAATTAAAATAATAGACTATCTCAAAAACACTATCTACAAAGCGAGTGGGCTGAGTTAGGGGGAGAAGGGGGGATATATGGCCGCTGGTGCATGCAGTCTCTGTCATTTGAACCTTTGTTATATATATATATATATATATATATATATATATATATATATATATATATATATATATATAGACATTCCATACAGGTAATTTGATAACCTATTCCATCACAATAGATAGGTTTTATATGTCTTAAGACAATTAGTTGGGCTTGTTATACATATATATATATATATATATATATATATATATATATATATATATATATATACATATATATATAGGGCCCGTCCCAAACACTGCATATTTGGAGTGTAGATTATGGCCCCATAACTGCTTGCATGATTCATATATTGACAAGATGCAGGTTGCAGGGGTGCATGTGTAGGACTTCCGATTCCCGCCTTTTGGCCAAGAAATTTGCCATCACTCAAATGTGATCAAAGTGCAGGAATCCACTGGTTGAGATGGTGCTGCAATCCAAGGGGTGATAGAGTAAACACAAGTAATCATCTATAATGTGCTTGATGGCTATATCAACACAAGGGTGCAAAATGAAAGACCCTGGCATGATGAATACTTACTGGACTAAGATCAAGTTGCCTGCTGCGGCCAACTAAGCAATTGATCTAGCGATTCATTTACTGATAAATGATGATTTTCTTAGATATGTCCACCAGCTATGAACTTCTCTGGGCATCATTTATAAGATTAGGATCCATTGCTCTTTTATATATATATAATTTTCTGTAGTGTGATATTTATATTTCCATATTACAGTCCAGGAGAGTAGTTTTCTTAACACTGTAGGTCAGTGATAAATTTCTGGGATAATAAAAAAGGAAAATTCATAATGGTAGGCCCCCTGATAGGGTGGTACTACAGATCAATGGGTGCAATGGGCGTCGTTTTTCAATTGTGCTGGTTTAAAAAAAACAGATCATATCTTCAGTTCTTCATTAATTACTTTTGTTATTTTATAATAATTATTATTACTTTGTTACCTTTATAAACATCGCATTGTTGTTTAATTATGGTTATAAAACACATAACAATCTTTTTTTTAGCTTTAAATACAACTGTACTTGTGCAGTTCCGTGCTCAGGTGAACCAACATATCACTTTTTGAAAGTTCTTCAATTGGGGCAAGTAGGGTATCGTATGAAAGGTAATATTCCGTAATTTCAGGTATGACATTGATGTATTTTTAGTATACATCATGTAATAACCTTATAATGCAACTAAAGACAGGACAACAAGAACGAACATATTTAATGAATATTTTCATTAAACAATCTATCATTATATCTACAGTACTACTACTCGTCAGATTATTCCTCTTCATAATAATAATAATTAGATAACTTCTATTGCGCCTAAATCCTTAGAATCCAAGCATCAAAACAAAAAGGGTTGATTGATCTCAGTGTCAATAACAAATCCAGATGTCATTAGATTGATTGCTATGCCAGAGAGCAATGGTGGATAGGCAAGGAGTTTAGCAATATTTTCAACTGATTAAACACTAGAAAGAAGCATATTGCAAAAAGGAGGTGTACCTACAGCAAAAGCCCTAGCCCCAATACTAGTACTGACTTTAGGGACAAAAAGTAGACATAACTATCTGTTGTCTACCACTTATTGTACCTTACATGTGCTGTGTTCATTTATGTAACATAAACAAGTAGTGGGGGTTCTTGCTGTATTAATGACCTATGGCTGATTGATAAGCCTGTGGGCTGGCATCCTCTGGGCATTCACTTCAGTGTAGACAGAAGCACCCTCTTCTCACAGAAACAGTGCAGTGTGAATACCTGATTTGGAAAATATATTCATAATTGGAATCTCTAGTCTCTGTGTAACTGCCCAATTGTGTTTGCATGATAAGTGTTTGTAAAATAAAATAAAATTGTCTGGATGTCCCGTACTGCATGTATGGAATCAACCTAGTATTATTAAACTGTTTTAAAATGTAATATGCATTTTTTTACACAAGAATTACGTTATTTCATTGGGTAGGTGCTAGGTGTCATGCAACTGTTGTCACATTCCTTTTAATATGTTGTAGTTTTATGTAAAGCTCTATAACCTTTATGGATATGGTGCTAAATATGACGTTACACATTATGTCATGAAAAACATGTCACATCACTGATAGCAAACTCTTTCACAGATACATGGTTAGCTCTGAAAAGAACTGTTTTTTTCTGTGTGGCTCTGAAAAGAGCCGTTTGTGTCTTCAGGTTATCAAAACCGACACTGTAGAGCAATGTGGGCACAGATGTTGTGGAAGGCGGCGCTGACATCTTCACCAAATCTGTCAGCCCACATCCTCTCGTCCAGGTAGCTTGGCAACTGGTCTGATGTGACCCCTTTCATTCTCTTGAACTTTTGCTTTGCCTTTGCCCAGTAGCTTTCAATTGATTGCGTATGCACACCAGTGGCTGGGTCCACGAAGTTTTGGCTGTGGTTGACTGTCTGGAAGTGGTAGTTGCGGTGGTGGATGAGTGTCTGGTAGGCTGCCCACTGGTCACTATGAATTATCGAGCCGGGCAGCACGACACGCTGAATGATTGGAATCAGCGTCACTGCCCGGCGATCCGGGACAAGCTCCAGGTGTTGTCGACGTGTCCACAATGCCAAATACCCACTGGTCAGCAGCAGGGGCGCGGCCACGATGGTATTTCGGCTTGTGCCGGAAGAGCGACTCGTCAATCTGCACGATGACGTTCGCTCCACCGAGACTCACCGGGTGGTTCATCAGGTGTGTGGAGCAAACTTCCCGCAGGAACAGGACGTGTTGCTGCACACACTGACGAGACACACCAAGTGTGTCCGCAGCCACCTGCACTGGTGAGTTCTGCGCCCACAGATATAACACATGCAGATATTTGCGCAGTGGTATGTGGGTCTTTGCAAAAAAGCTGCCGGTCCTCACGGAGTGGTACGACCTTGACCCACACAAATACTTTTTGCAGTGCCATGCATATCCGTCGCTCAGCTTGGGGCGTGGCACCAACTTCATGTCAGCAAAACACGTCGGACATGATAACTGAGCATCAAGGAGACTATTTGCAAAATAGTAGTCAAGAACAGCACGTAGATCAGCGGTAAAAATTACAGGAGCGAGTTCATCTTGAAATAAATTCATGGTGAAAGTGAATGGTTTGCCCCTGCCTCTATTGCTTTTATACTGTAGCCACATGTCACTGATACAAAATATAAGAAATATGAGCAGTGGTGGATTAACCAATATGCACAGCAGGTTCAGCTGTCAGTTGTCCAGTGGACATGAAATGGATTAGCAGATCACCATCCTCTTCAGACAAAAGGCTTGATTGCCAACTATGTGCAGTGGGGAGGGTGGGGCATATATCTGAGGAACCAAGGCAGTGGTGTATATGGGGGGTGACTGTAGGGGGGTGTCTTCACCATAATCACATCATTGGCATTTTCTCTGGTTATTCAGATGATTAGAAACATATTGTATGGAAACAGGAAAGATGTCATTGCAATACAATGAATTGCACTTATTGATTAGGCCAAGTAGAGCATTGACTGCATGACTGTAGGTAATGAAGCCAATGAATGTGTGAATAGCTGACATTTTACATGTTATACTGTTATTTGCTACACTTGTAAAGGCTGCAGCCCCAGCAAGGGGTGACAGGGCAACCATAAAATAATCATCTATAATTTAATTGAGGGATAGTGCCTATTAAAATATTGACACAAGGATGCAAAATGACAGACATTTGCTATACAGTGCCGCAGGCTGAAAAGTGAGGGGGGACACCGATCAACGCCCATGTAATTATCTGTAATATTAATTAATGTAATGTTTGTAACATTTAATATTTAAGGTGTTTCGTGTTATAACTACAAATAATTATTTTCCCAGTATATATTGAGAAAGTACTCAGATGTACTCGTAATGGACTTGTAAAATATGAGTACAAGTACATGGCCAATAAGTTTTACAAGTACAGGATGCGAAATAAGGCCAGTCCGATCGTCCGGGACGAATAGTTTGAGAGCTCGGACTAGTAACAGCAGTCCTATTAAACAGTAAAAACATACGCAAGACTAGTTCGTCACCTCAGTGCAACAAGGTTGTAACTGACATTTTTCTGAAATCTAGATTTTTGCAGTTCTGAATTCCCATAGCACATATATAATTAGTGCAAGAGTGTTACATCTGCATTCACACCCTATTTGTCTATAGAGCCCAATTAAAAAAAGTTGTATCTACAGAGGAACAGAATCACTCTGTGCAATAAGGTTGTATCTGACACTTACAACCTTGTTGCCTGGAACACCATCAGCCACCATGCTGTGGATATGTCCTAGCAGTGCAGCAGGTACTAATTAGCATAACTAACAAACAAACCAAGTAAACAACACTGAAAAATAATATATCTCACATCCCCTGTTACATCAAGAGTTCTTTATAAATTATAATCACTGATTATACAATATGCTTAACAGAACTCCACAGATATTCCAGCCAGTCTAGACTCCAAATGGTCAGTTTTAATTAACACAAACTGACACCCTGCAGACTCTCCTCCTGCCTACCAACACATCAGTGTTAACAGGATGTATATTATCTTAATTTATCTCCATGATCATACATTTCATTACGTCATATAACTGTATATAATGTACTTTTGGTCAAATTAATTATTCTAATTCTGTATACTGCTTTCTACATCTAAACTAACTTAACTATATGATTTAAGCCATCCAATGAAATACTGTTAATAAATAACATGTGTTTATACATGGAGAGGCTAATTACAAAGTGATCAGGCTTATCTTGCTTATCACAATGGCAAGGCCTACTGTTGGTTTCAGCCCTGACCATCAGCAAGTGACACCCCCTTGCCCACCCCAGGAGTTGGAACCGCATGTACCATTAATATGCAATCAGCAAAATCATTGCTCATTTGTCTACTCTTCCCAGTTCCAGTATGTGTAAGCCCCACAGGGCTTGTGTCCAAGTGTGCTTAGATATAAAGTAAAGTGGATGGAATCACACCTGTGCCAAATCAAAGCTGATTATCCAAATGCTCTCTACCTGAAGTATGCCTTTGACAGGGGCTTTGTTCATGTGGATTTACTTTAGCATAGCAGGCGATCAACAATAGACCCTAACTTGGTTACCTGGTACATCTATACAAAGGACCATACAGTGCATCTGCTGCCAAGTACAAGGATTTTCAGATCCTGTGCACTTTGGGGCTGATCCCTAGCATCTACCATCCTTTTTCTAAGTCACTTAAGCATGAGTGAACTCAAGCATGACAGTGTCATTCCAACTAGTCACACTGTGAATGGTCTAGGTCCGTTATAGCTACTTCCCGTTATAGCTACTTCCCGTTATAGCTACAGTTTCCCCCCGTTAAGTTTGACCGGCAAACTAGTCCCGTTATAGGTACTTATTTAATTATACATTTATATTTGAAATGGAAAGTATACCATAAAACACTTGTGCCATTTTTTTTCCTTCAAAAGACAACTACGTTAATCGTACTGCGTACAGAATTGCATTTATCAAAAAATTATGTTTCCTCACCACTTTCGCAAACTTGGAATTCCATCCTTCAACATGTCTTCGAGGACGAGGACTCGAATACGAATATGATTACTTTAGAATGTAATCATGATTACTTTCATGATTATCCTGTTTCAACTGTAAAGGCGACCTCCATGGAATCCCCAGGTGTCATTCTTTTTGCTGTTGCTGTGTCAATATCTAGTGTTCTAACTGATTGCTACTATCCAATATCCAGGTGTTATTATTATTATTATTATTAATCAGATTTAGACGGCTTTCTCTGGTATTTAATAGTGCATTGATACATATATCAAATAGCATACACGTTTTATAATGAGTGCCAATTTAGTGGTGGTTCAATATTCAATTATGTAAATGAATATCAGGATGAAAAAATTGAACTTACAGAAATATTGCAATATTTTTAATGATATATTGAGCAGCAGGATATATAGTATTCAGTAAATCAGTATTGTATAACTGCCAATACAGAAATAAGATCTGATGGTGGAATATTACACAAACGTTTATATTTGTGTAGTTTAACTTCAGCAGAGCATTCAGCATCCACTGCCACTGAGTACACAGCTGAGATTCTTGTCATTATTTGTCATGTTTCTGATAACTATATGTCACATGCAAGGACAGTCAAATAGCACTTGATAAACATCAAAGCTTCAAACGTTTGTCAAATACACATGATCAAATACAATAACAACATTTCAAATCCAGGGGATCGTACTAAAAATGATATCCAATTCAAATATATAATATATCACATGAGACAAACACAGAATAGTTGTGGATTTAAACAGGTTTACAGTTTACACTTAAACATAATAATTTTGCAGCTAACCACCCAAACCCAGTCAGGATTCTGGAGGTGGCTCCAATCATTAAGACAGTACAGGTGGGTCTGTGGCATGGCTCCTAAAGATACAATTCAAGATGTTATCTCCTGCAGTGCTTACCGGGGACTGTTACAATATAACTTTGAAAATATTGCCAATATTACAATAAGCAGGAGGGTCAGGAAATGTGACTTCTCTGGGGAGAGAAGGTATTAATTAGGGAAATCTGACTGCATATTTACTTAACTGAAATGCACAACAATAATAGAAAATTAACAACTCACTTAACATCACATTTATTAGATAATTAGGGAAATCTGACTGCATATTTACTTAACTGAAATGCACAACAATAATAGAAAAGTAATAGCTCACTTAACATCACATTTATTAGATAACTTATAGTATTCCCATTTCTATCTGTCTAATATATTTGGATGCATCTGTTCATATGAAAAATATTAATCGTGACAAATAATCGTGAGTACGATTACTTTGATAATGTACTCAAGTACGAGTACGATTACTTCGCTTTTTGGATCAATGTACTCGATCTTATCTATATATATATATATATATATATATATATATATATATATATATATATATATATATATATATATATATATATATATATATATATATCTTTTAATATATATATATATCTTATAATATATATATATATATATATATATATATATATATATATATATATATATATATAAGCTAAGAATACTAAAATCACACTAAAACACAGACATAAACATTAAAAACATTATTGAAATATTACAAGTAGAATGACCCTCCTACACCCTCATCCATACATTAAATACACAATTTACTACCACAGTTTAGATTTTTTTGCATAATACAGCATGCTATGTTTTGCTAAGAGACGGCCCCCGGGAGCCCAGCCCACAGCCCAGCCCACAGGGTAATCAATCATCCATAGGTCATTAACACAGTAGGAACCCTGACTACTACACCCCTGTTTTTATAATAGTAGACTGGTCTAGATAAGCTGTGCGCCCTGGAGCCGCTAACTAGGTCCAAGCGAGTTAGGCCGTCCGATATTGTTATTCATTATTATTTGTTTTATTTTATCCTACTTTGAATGGTATATATCACGTTTGCATGAACAGAGGTATACAAATAAGGTAAAGCTACATGTCAATAACACACAAAAAACAGCTGAATGCAAGCCAGATCATAGACGTCATAGTCAATCCGCATGAACGATAATATAGGCACTTTGATATCACTCGCTAAATAACTTCAAAAGTACTGCCTTTCGAGTTTCGTAGCTACGCATGCAGTTCCTATTTTCAGGTTGACCGCTCTGAAAGTGCCAACATGACTGCTATATTTTTCAGTAAACATATTATTCAAACATTAAAAAATAGCATTGCGAATGTTGTTTTCAATCATTCATGTTATTTGTTCAGTGAGAGAACAAATTACAAATTCTGTGTGCTGTATCAGTTCAGATACTCATACAACATTGATACTAGGACATGTTACAGGCTTACAGTAAAGGATGAATAATTAGCTATGATGAGACATAACTTATGTACTGTAAAAAAATCACTTTGCAAATTTGCAATATTATTGCCTTTATTGGTAGTTTCTTGAAATATTGGGGACTAGCATAATATACTAGATGGAACGTGGACTTGTAGATATCCCACAAGATCACTCTATCCAATACAACACTAGATCTTCGGGTAAACACTCGGTAAACATTTGGAACTAGTTTCTTCTCCACCACAATGAGTGGAATTCTCTACCCTCAACCATTGTGTCGTGCAAATCACAAATGTAATTAAAAACAAATTATCCTATGGTTTAGCAAGTAAGTCAGATGATCCACCATGCACATTAGCGTGATGTCTCAATATGACATTTTGCCAGTTAACAATATACCAGAGATGGAGTGAGTACAATACAAATGTACTCGAGTACGATTACTTTGAAAATGCATGAGTACGAGTACTCAGAAAACAAATGTACTCGAATACGAGTACGACTACTTTACAATATACTCGAGTACGATTACTTTACAATGTAATCATGATTACTTTCATGATTACTTTAATGAATATCCTGTTTCTAACATAAAGGCGACTTTCATGGAATCCCTAGGTGTCATTCTTGTTCTGTTGTTGTGTCACTAATGTTCTAACTGATTACTGCTATCCACTATCCAGGTGTTATTATTATTAATAATTAGACGACTTTCTCAGGTATTGGATGAATCATTTAACGCTGGATTAATAACTTAATTTATGGTATCTGAATCAAATACAAATATGAGGCATTTACAAATTTCAAATACACATGATCAAATACATTACAATAACAACACTTCAAAACCAGGGGTGCATATTCAAAAGAGTATCCAATTCAAATATGTAGTATATCAGATGGGTCCAGACATGGGGTCAAATACATTTGTATTTGAAAGTATTTAAATACTGTTTTAAGTATTTGTATTTGATGTTTAGGAATTAAAAGTATTTGTATTTAAATACTTTCTTAAAGTATTTGACTTTTTCAAATATTTTTTCAAATACATTGTCAGTATCAACATTTCTTTTTCACTGTCACATGCAATGCCTGCCAAACTGATTACCTTAATGCACTGCAACTTCACCCAACATTGCTAATTACTGATGAAGACACTTAACAGCAGGCTTCCCCCATGGCCCTGCAGTGACCACAACTTGTGATTGCTCAGAGCCAGAGGATGGATTGATACCTAACAGTGACCATAGGTCAATATCCCCTTTTGTTCTTTAGTCAGGCTTCAATTTGGCACCAGTTTATTCTGGTTTCCTGGCTGACTTTGAAGTTGAGCCTTCCTCACAACATTAGCAATGATTAGCAGTGTCTCTTCTGAGGGCAACATAGGCATTATATTATTATGGACCTCCTGGCTTAACATACAAACAATATATTTTGGCCTTTACGTCTTTCAGTCAGATGTCACTGTGATGCAGTTAGCAATAACAATACTCCCTAGCACTGGTCTGCCTGTCATCATATGAGCAAAACACTAATTATGCCTATAAACTAGATGTCTCAATATATGTGTTGCTTTTCTTATATTTACATAGTAATACAAAATGAAAAGTATTTGAAAATATATGAAAAAGTATTTGAGATACTTTTCAATGTATTCGTATTTAAATACAAAGTATTTGTAATCCCTCAAGAATATTTGTATTTAAATATAAATTTCAATGTATTTGACCCCATGTCTGGATGAGACAAACACAGAATAGGATTTAGACAGGTTTACAGTTTGCACTTAATTAAACATAATACTAGACAGGGATTTAGCAGCTAACCGCCCAGACCCAGTCAGGATTCTGGATGTTGGAAATATGACCAGTCATTCACACCATACTGACAGAGCAAACAGTACAGGTGGGGCATATGGCCTGGCTTCTAAAATTACAAAGCAAGATGTTAGGGGATGCTTATCTCCTGCAGTGCTTCCAGGGACTGTCACAATATAACTTGTACTTTGTACTAAACAGGAGGGTGAGGTGATGTGGCTTCTCTGGGAAGAGAAGGTATTAATTAGGGAAATCTGACTGAATATTTATTTAACTGAAATGCTCAACAGTAATAGAAAATTAATACCTTGATTATTATTACATTTATTAGATTACTTCGAATATTGCCATGTTATCTGTCTAATATATTTGCTTGCAACTATTCATATGAAAAATATGTAATCGTGAGAAGTAATCGTGAGTACGATTACTTTGGTAATGTACTCGAGTACGAGTACGATTACTTTCCTTCGTACTCGAGTACGAGTACTCAAAAAGTACTCGTATACGAGTACGATTACTCCATCTCTGCAATATACATTGTCATAGATATTCCTGTTCGTTTAATATTTTGAGGTGCCAACATTTGTGTTTATTGGATAATATAAATTAAAGCACTTAATATAAGATACAACATGACACAAACAGTGTAGCGATAAATGCTATTATCTTTTTGTGAGAGGAATGTCATAGTGGAGTGAAATGTTTGTAAGATGCAGTATTATTTGACCAATTATGTATTCAATACCACATTTACCAACATTAGGAAATTGCATGACTGAGCACTGTCAACTCTAGTGCATAAACACTAAGTGATCATGTAATCAGTTATCAAACCTTAGTTTATGTAATATGTATCACCACACAAACATACACACATCTCTATTCAATGAAGACATCAGCTGGAGCAGCATCACCATCTATCTATCTGTGCAATAATAAAGGCAACTCAGTATCTGTCACTCCTGTCAGCTGTCAAATTAAGATCTTAGTGAGTGAATGTCATCTACCAGAAAACTTATGTACTCTATCCATGACCCATTCCATCCTTACAGTCCCATTTGCTTTCTTGATAAATGTATCTAGCCTAATCCTGTCCTGGTTGTTGATATTGCCATTTCCAACACACTGCACCAAAGTAAAGGACACTGTTCATATTACACTATTACACATGTAACATATATGCTGCTTATTTGGCGCAGATTGAATGATCTTTTTTCATATAAAAACATAGTAAATTCAAACAGTCAATATTTAGCACTACAGCATGTCCTGTTTATTTATAGGGATGGAACCATGGCTCTAGCAAGAACGTCCGGCCAAGTCCTAGAGAACCCTGACAACATGGCTATTTTCTGGTCAGGACGCAAGCAATTGGAGCTGCAGAAGACACTACAGCTGTATGTTTACCTGCAGATTCACCAGCCCATGGCAGACAGAAAGAGAGAATGGTGAATTACATTTTTGTCAGAACTCTGGCCTGGCCGCTGCCCACAATGACTGTCCATGTCGGAATTGCAGTCCTTGGGACAGATATGCCCAAGCTAATGAAACAAGATCTGCTTGTGTCAAGAGTCAGTTGATTTGTTCATAATCAATCCAACTGCTTATTTACAAATCAACTGATAATTTGTAAGGGCAGCAGTCAACAAGTGCTGAGTGTTATCCCATATCTTGTTCTCCGCTGAGAGCACAGAAGTTCCATCTTATGGCTGGTATACACTGGCATGACTCTCTGTACCCTTCGACCAAGCCTGCCATGGATCCACCAGGTAAAACTCTCTGTATATGGCCGACTTGGACACCTGAAATAAAATAAGGCCTAAATAAATATATCAACTATGTACAGTGGCGCAGTGGTTTAAAGCTTTGGACTCGGCTTCAGACTCTCAACTACGAGAACGAAACCATGTGGTGCTGTGTCGAACCTTGGGCAAGTCTGTTCACCCGTCATTGCTCCAATTCACTCAGCTGTGTAAACAAGTAACTGGCTATAGACGATGGTGGATATTTGTACACAAACCGTCTTGATTAATTAATTACAGCTTGGCTGGATCTTCCCACAGTCATGAGATGGTGTTTAATTAAGTAGGTCTGCCGGGGAGTAAAGTTAAACCACTTTGAAAAGGACAATGCTAAGCAACATTGGTCAAATACATTGACATTTATTTAAAAAAAAATACTCTTGAGGGATCCAAATACCTTTTATTCCTAAACATCAATTACAGATACTTAAAAAGTATTTAAATATTTTCAAATACAAATGTATTTGCCCCCATGTTTGAGGATTGGATACCGCACTATATAAGAACTGTGTTGACAGGTGACATATGAAAATGAAGGTAACTCAATCCATTATCATTGTAGAATACATGTTGTGTTTTCATAAAATCATTGGAATGGTTTTTTAGTTCTGACATAGTGGACAACTGGGCATGCTACTCGAAATGTTCTAGAATGATCCTAAATCAGTTACTGTTAAACATTAATTGTTGGGTATATTTCTACTATAGAATAATGTGTGGTGTTTTCATTGTATGAAATATCATTTGTATTATATAAATGTTGTATCATGTTAGTTTGCTTGTGTTCTGTTGCTCTAATGTTATTTTCATTGTCAATAAATTGTGAGCAACACATTTCACTGTTTATAATACATGAACATATATTTACATTTTGTTGGCAGATACATGTGAAAGTTGTCTAACCGGTTACATTTGGAAGCACTGTCTGCCCCAAACACAGAATATAAAAGCCATGGCCATTTGTAATATATCATGGCACATCTGAAACAGAACCAGATGTTTAAATTAGTTTTTCATGAATTAGAAATATTAGTAGCACAATGGGGAAACCCTGACGGCTACTATTATGGTTACTCCCACTATTATGGTTACCTCGACAACAAAGTTACATTGCAATTAAGATCACCGCAGAATATACATAAATATATCCACATATGTTATAGTTTAGAATATTTGTTCTGCTAGTTGTGTCACTTTTACCCAGTTCAAATTGTTATATTTAATAGAGAATTCCACTGTACAAAATTTATATTTCAGCTAAAAAACAACTATTATTCAGCATGAAGTCGATTTCATAAAGAACATGGGTGTGATTTTTTTTTTATTTAGCCTCCAGAATTATGTCAAACTTTCCCTTTAAATATACCACGCCTATTAAAAGAACAATCAATATTGACACCAATAGTTAGATAATTAATCTTTCCCCTTTTGGCTATAGTTCGATCTACTGGTGTGTTCTATTTATATCTATGATTGACACACATCTGTTTCATAGCCGCACAGGTCATGCTATATCAATAATACAAAAGCATCCCTACAGTCGCTACTGTTAATATAATAATTTTCAGTATTTGAAAAAACAACAATTAATCTGCATATTTGTCACAGCTGTGGACAATTTGAAATTGTTTCCCTGAAAACAGTTTTAAGCTAGGCAAGGCCCGAGCCTGTCACTCTGTGTGGGTGTCAGGCCTTGACCATATGATATTTGTTTCAAGTTGGGAAACCTCACGTTTGTATAACATACCCGAACTACACCACTGATTTGGAGAATAATACAGCATGGCTGTGACAAAGAGAAACGCCGAATCCCGGATCGAATCGAGGCCATCAAAATACCTGTCAGTGTTTGAAGTTTCAGGAGTTTCGACCAATTGTCAATTCGCCTCGGGTTTTTTACTCGCCTCTCATTTCGGCTTCCGGGGTCTTTTTACCAGTTTACCAGCGCGTTCAGTTCTATCTTGAAAATGTTGGCCCTTACGTTGAACGAAATTCAGCTATTTCTGAACGAAAATTATGTTCGCTTCCCTACGGCTACACGCCGGGTACACGAAGCGGATGTAAACATCGCGACGCGCCACCTGGCGATTATTTTAACGGAATTTTAAATACAGATTTGCCCGATCTGCCGCTCAATGAACCAAACATTCGCTACGTCACACATCAGTCAAAATGGCGCGACTTACGAACTTTAATAGAAAACGTGTTCAGATTTTTTTAACTAATAAACCACTGACTTTAAAAATGTGATTACCATTCAGAATAGTTCGTTTTTATTAACTCTTTCACGTGCGTAGCATGTAACTTTTCCCTTTTGGTTCCCTTTAAGGCCAAGGGTAATTGAATGGTATCTGAATGATTTGTTTGAATGATATTTTGGATTCCTTGTACCGTTCAGTGATATTGAATGGTATTTTAAATTACCATCGAGAGTACCACTGAGACCTACTAAATATCATTGAATGGTCCAATGGGACTGAATGGTATTCAATGGTAATCAGTTGTATACCATTGGCTTTTTTGTAAGGACCTTCAAATTAATAATTGCACATCACCACATCATACATCATGCTCATTTTGTTTACACAAAAGTAGGTGTATTTGTATAAGTACTGTCATTGTTTGACAAATTATGTTTTAATAAAATATGCAATCAATAAAGACGTGTTGGCACAATATTCGTGCACTCTAAATGTGCTAGTAGTAGTGATCGATTACCATTTATCTTGTTATACCTCCTCGCTAAATAAACCCCCACATATGTCAGATGTGAAAGCTAATCTTTTAACGTACTGGAAATGTTCATATCGTGTAATAATTATTATTTGTTAACCATATATCCACGATGTTTTAATTTCTTTTATAAAAAAAGTGTAATTATGTTGTAGGAAAATTTATTTAGTTGTCCATGCCGTTGCATTTACGGGTGAAATACAGCGGTATTATAACACGGAAAGGTTCATGTGTAGCTAAATGTGCCTACATAAATAAAAACTCTATCGAGCACGCTATCTGCCAAAAATGCGGCGAATTACTAATCGGTCCCGTTTAATGGCTGGTCCCGATTATTGATATTTTATTGTGGCTTTTTGCATTGGTGCAATGGATCTATGCGGAATCTCCTTTCTAAGACGGTATTTATGAAGTTACAACGGCCAATAAAATAGACCCACACACACATAAGTGTCAATGAAGCATACACTATATTTATTAAATATATGTTGGCGATGTTGTAATACAATAATAACTGAAAAATGTATGTCTGAATGAGCTAATACAACACTTACGAAAATGTTACGGGACCTATCTCGATTTCGTAAGTTACGGTGAAAAATACGTCATATTTACGAATATTCTTATCGTAACTGTTTCGAGAATAGCATTTACGAAAAGTCGTAACTTACGTAATTTCGACGCCGTTTTGACGAAAACATGGCCCTGTTCTGCGATCCAGTCAGTGCGGAATTTTAGGCAGAATTAATTTCCGAGACGTCAACTACTGAACTAGCTGTCATTCTGCTGATGTCAGTGCCTTTGCCAAGGCTTTGGTTAACCATGCCGAGCGAATCTTCTTACTTGAACTTCCTAGTTAGTAATAGTACCTTAATCCTCCTTTTTACCTTGCCATGTGGTTGTCACAACTGGCCTGGCTTTTTGACCGTCCTGGTCTTTCTCGTCTTAATAGTAGCCAGAATTCCTTAATTTTCTCACCAAGCTTACGATATGACAAGCCTATTTTATGAAGGATCATGATCTGAGCTCGCTGAACTTCAGCCAGTGAGGTTGCTTTACCCATTTTAATGCGTACTGAGATATATGAGTAGACGGTGTCAACACATAAGGCTAAGCCTAGCCCTAGGCTAATGTCTTGATGTGCTCAAACGAAGTCCCATTACATACAGTTGAGAATGATTAGTTAAATGAGAAAACAAGTTATATATAAAATTAGTAATTAAATAATAATTGCACTAATGTATACTATGGCATAAATATTTTGTTTATAAATGTAAAAAAGAATCATAAGTAATTATAATCCTTCTTTGCCTTTTGTTAATTGTGTGTTACGCTTTGTCAAAGCCCTTTGTATGTATTATATCCTATGCATGTCTTATGCATTGTGTCGAGATAATCACTCAATGAAAACAATGCATCTATTAAACATGTTAGCTTAGGCAACCAAATGTGTGTGTAGGTATGCCCGCACGCGTACATGAATAAATGCATGCACTGCGTATGAGTGTCTTCATAAAACATGCGTCCTTTTTACCACTGACAATGAACGTTTTTTTGGAACATAGATATAGTCCAATCATTGAATTTTAAAACCCTCTTGTTGGGTGAATAACGGATAAATTTGAAGGCATTGAAATGCCATGCATGACATTTCATTCAGAGTTGTTTAGTTGTGCATAAATCCGGTATGTGCAGGTAATGGCATGAATACATTAGGGAAACATTATGCCATGGCATTATTATATACATTGTCATTGACTCATGAATATTTGCAACTATTGGTGTTGTTTGGTCTCTTTTTCTAAAACTGACATTGCGTTTTCACGAAACTGTTATGAAACATAGAAACAAACAAAACAAACTTGTAGATCCATTCCAGGGTGCATATCAACCTCTTCACACGACCAAAACTGCTATTGTCCGTGTCCATGATGACTTCATCCAGGCGCTTGACCGACGAAAGTGAATAAAGCTCATCCTAGTCTACCTTACTGCGGTATTCGACACGGTGAATCACGCCGCGTCACTGCAGCAAAATTGGGCGGCTCGCCGAATTAGGTAACACAATAACTAATCCGACAGATGGCTCTCTGACGCAACTAGGCTCTTCGTGCCGTCTTTTACATATGCTTGTGCCTTGACGATTTGAGACGCCAGTGCGTTAATGATTTTCGCGGTGATGTCAACACAGAGAATGAGATATGGTGATAATATGCTGATTCAGCTGAAAGCATTGTTGAGGCAACGTAAACCACAGCTGTCTGGACGAAAAGGGATTTGATTGCACGGTAAGTGACCTTATAATTCCTAGAAACAAGTCAAAGTGTGTCGAATGTGTTGGGCGATTTTGTTTATACTGTAACTATTGAATTGAACTTAACAACATACAATCAATTTCACAAACATAACATGAATATAAAATGTAACCGTGGAGATCCTCTAGAAACCCCTGAGGGCTTATACCGAGGACCACCAGAACATAATGCTTTATGGACATATTAATTATTATAAAAGTAAACTAAAAATAAAAAATTTAAATATCATCATCAGAATCATGTTTTTATAGAATTAATGGCCTAAATTCACATATTCTAATTATTCTAATCAGCAGAATCATGTGTGAAGTTTGTGAACCCAAAACGTATTCCTAATAAAATATTATTACGAGTGAATTACAATAACAATGAAAATATTATAACATTACCTGCTACTAGAACACTACTACTAATAATAATAATAATAATATTACTACTATCACATCATCAATATTATGAATGAAGCTAAATACTTAAATAAGTCTAAACAATAACAATACTGATAAATAATAAAAGAATACTATAACTACGGTACATAATCCTTACAAATGCCTAAATTAACTATGGTACAAAATCCTTATAAATGCCTAAGTTAACTATGGTACAATCATTCTTATAAATGCCTAAGTTACTTACATTTAAATTGTTTTATTGTTCTAAGCTTTCTTAGCGGTTGAGGTAGTGTATTCCAGAAGACTAGACCAGAATAATTTATTGTAAACTTTCTGTTGTTTGTTCTTATGTTTTGAATGTAATACCCATTACAATTTCTAAGATTGTGGTTATGAACATTTTCTGTTCGCATAAGCATATAAGTCAAGTTATCTGGGAGTTGACCATTAATGGATTTATACATAAAAATCCCTAATTGATGTTTATAAAGATCACTTTATGTTAACAGTTTTTATTTTGAAATTAAAGGGTATGTATGTGATGTATATTGTGATTTCGTAATTATCCTTATTGCTCTCTTCTGTAGTATCTTTATTAATTTTTTATGAATTGTGTATGTATTTGACCACAACAGGACACAATATTGCAGATCAGATAAAATTAATGAATAGTATAGTCTTCATGGTGTACAATGGGAGAACATATTTTAATTTATTAAGCATTCCTACATTTCGTGCAATTTATTTGGATAAATTATTAATATGGATTGTCCAGCTCAAATGTTCATCTATGTGAATTCCTAGACATTTTGCAAACTTGACTTGTTTTATTTCGTTACTATTCATTATTATTTCAGCATTGTCTGTATTATAAATGTTACCATTTGGCGTGAATATTATGAAATTTGATTTTTTTAACATTCGGCGACAAGGTCGACATCGTAGCGTTTAATAGTTATTTAATAAATAGAATAACGTCTGTTTTCTTCTTATAAAATGCCTCCACATTGGGTGAATAATGGGTAATCTTCCAGTTAAAGCGACATGATCAGTTCGTGACTTTTAATTTTTTATTGCAAAATCATGTTAATCAGTATAAGTTATAACTATTGTAGCGTCCTGACCGCCAATAAATGTTTTCGAAACAGAACTGACTTCGTAATGTTTTGACTGTCTTTACGCTATAATAGGTATAATTTATACCGTATAACATGATTTTGCAGTAAAAATCCCCCGAATGGACCATGTCGCTTTAACTAGTCTAAATTACTGTGGTCTTTTCAAATATATTTTTTACAAATGTTTTGATGTGAGTAGCCTATGTCATGACTGTCATATGCTGTGTTTGAATGATATTCTACATCACTTCCGGTACACAAGAAAAAGGCAGGTATTATGACTCAAAGACTGTGATTATTATGATTGTTTATTTCATGGCTTTATTGATAAGCAATCATCTTTTGCAGACTGGAATTTTGGATATATACCAAAACCCCAGTCAACCAGAACTTCAGCCATAGCATGAAATTACACAGCCCCCAACCAGCCTATACAAGGATCTGCATGGTAGGATGGTAAAAAACTTCCCTCATGTTACCATGGAGAGGCTTGTGAACTACTAGGCACAGTTTGATAAGAAACTTGACGACAAGACGCGACACTTGTGTACTGAGAGGTGAGTACGGGCCTATTAACGTGTACATATACTTACATAACATTTTAGCATTTTACAACCAACCATTACATAGTTACGCTTCAATAGTGACACAGCAGTCAGTGAATTATAGTTCCATCCATTGTGCTTTGGGATATTGTAGATGTTTGACTGATTAATAATTGTATTTGGACTGTTTCCGAACTTCAAAAGCGACGTCGTGACGATCAGCACATTACGCCCACTCGTGTTGCTCTTCACTGACTGTCGGTGAAATGGCGAATCAACTATGCAGTTCTTGTGCTGACGTGCCGTGCGTTACGCATACGTCGTGGACATGATTTCGCAGTATACACCAGTGTATCGGCTTCCGCCGGCAGCTATTTACTACCAGATGGACAATTCTAGGAATCAGCATTTCAGATATGAACTCTGGTCCATGGTCATGTAAAGAATTAAACGTCAGTAAGCATAATGTTGTATTTAATGCGAAATTCCACTGGGAACCAGTGAAGTGACTTCAGTGTTGAAGTGATTTGGTCATACTTGCCGATTCTACACAACACTCCGGCTGCGATGTTTTGAACAATTTGCAATTTGCAATTCAGTATAAGGTATTTGGGTAAGCCGATCAGGAGAGCATTACAGTAATCAGTATGGCTGTGGACCAGAGCATGTATCAGTTTCTCTGCACTCTGGTGATCAAGATATATTCTCACTTTTCCGATGTTATACAGTTGTGCATAGGCAGCCCGACATTTTGACTTGACATGTTGTTCCATAGTCACGTGTTTATCAAAATAAGTGCCCAAGTTTCGCACACAGTTCAATGCATGTATCTCATTGCCCTCAATGTTAATAGTCATGTTGGTGCATTTTGCTAATTGCTGAGGTATTCCAATTAATATGTACTCCGTCTTGAAATGGTTCAATTTTAGTGTCATGCCTTCCATCCAGGTACTGATATTCCTAATGCATCTTTCCATGGATTCACGATTAATGTCCATAGAATCGGGGTGGAAACTACAGTATACCTGGTGATCATCGACATAGGTATGTCCTGACTTCCCGTGCTGATTAATTATGGAGAAAAGAGGACTACAGTACTCAGTGAATTCAACGGGACCAAGTCATGACCCTTGCGGCACACCATAATCAAGTTTAAACTGCTCTGACACAATGCCATTGATACAAATTCGCTGCGATGTTGATAGGTGATAAGAGTTAAACCAGCTTAGAGCTGTGCCCGTTACTCCAAAAGTGCAGTTCATAATATTTTTTTTAATGTCATGGTCCACGGAATCAAAGGCCGACGACAAATCAATTAAAACCAGTTGTGAAACCTTCTATCGGTCCATGTTTAGAAGAATGTCAGACTGAACCTTAACCAGAGCAGTTTCTGTAGAATGTCCAACTCTGCATCAGACTTATATGGAGGCAATAGAAATCGACAATCCGAATGAAGACAACGTTGGTTAACAACAGCTCGCTCGGTTAGCTTAGAGACATATTGGAGATTCGATACCGGAAGATAGATTGTTTTGAATGGCGTCCAATCCTGCCTATTTAAGCAATGGCACAACAAATGCGGTCTTCAATTCCTGAGGAAATTCCCCAGTGGCTATAGAGAGGTTGATTATGTGCGAAAAGAGTTGGTGTAATTCAGCAATGTATTGTTTAACTAATTTGGTTGACATGGGGTCAATAGCACAGCTGTTTGTTTTTTGATTTCATGACCAAATTGCGCACATTGATAACATCCAACAAATGATAGCCATTTGTTCGACAGAAAAATACAAGTACGTTATACATTTGGTTAGCTGGCATCCGTTACAATGGCTGAAACATTCACCACAATTTCGTCTCAGCCAATAAAACAAATGCAATGATTACAACAAGCAGTTAAGTAAACACTGGCGTTCGCTCTAAATACCATTCTCTTGAAAATGTCATCACTACATATTCAATGTATTTTTTCAATTAATATGGACAAATAACTCTAAACATTGTCCCGTGATCGGGCTGATTTCGTCTTAGGCGTGTGTGACTGCCCATGCCGCTTGGGATTCTGGAGGCCTCCGTCTACGGCAACTGGTATATCTGAAACAACGATTTCACTCATCAGCAGAAAACAACCAGTGTTTGCAATAGAACACATTTAGCCAGGGTCATGAGACAGGTATCCATTGTGGCTGAACCAGTGAGTCTGTGTATGTTGTGGAAGATGAGATCTGACACTTCACAGCCGTCCGTGAATCCATAGACAACAACCTTATCACGTTGACAGTACCTGGCTTGGAGCGGTCGGTCGACTTCTCCAGGCCATGCACTGATGTCGACAGGGGAGCAACTGTAGCACATGTAGTTGTTTCCTCCTTGTGTCGTTTGCGACGTCTGGCTCTCTGTTGGTCTGTGTAAGTCAATGCATCCTTCTGACTATCTGACGGCACTGTCGCGGCCGCTACAACATTAGGAACAAGAGTTTGAAAGATAGTTGTCATCTCACGCACCTCGCGACGCAGTTGTTCGGTAGTGTCGAGACGACGTTCGACATCAGCCTATCATTCCTGACGCGCTGTCAGTGATGCAGCTGCCGTTGCAAAACGAGTAGTAGCTATTACAGGTTCGGCTGACGTGTTTACTGGAATGAATGCGTGTAATCATAATAACAAATGTATACTTGCTCAGAAACATGTTGAACTCTGCAAAAGATGGCGTACTTTTCAAGATCTCCAAAGACAAGTAGCTGCCCATTGCAACATATGTGTGCGGCCTAGGACAACCAGTCGGAAGTCGCTAGGCGTATTTGCCCGTAAACGCGTCGTAAAGGTGTTTTTGGGTCACTCAGTCCATTTTGAGATTTTACTACAATGATTTTGCTAACATACTTGTTTATACGTTCACCAAGTATTTTCCTGAATACACAAGTGTAAGTTGCCTTTTTGGGGTATTTTGTAACTGGGAAGATCGTTCTACGCAGCGAAAGTTAACGGATTTGGAAGTTGGATTTGAGTTGTTTTAGTAGTTCGATTAGTTTTTAGTTTAGTTTGATGTTGCTATAGTTTGTGTCTGTACATATTTCTTAACTGTTTAACGTGTTATTGGAGCGGATTTCGTTGGAAAGACAGACTTCGTGGTGAATTTCTTTTCATGTTTACGATCTTCGAACATTCAAAGATGGCGGCGCCCATGGACGGACCGAAGCCGAACGATATCGCTCGTTGTCTGAACGCACTGGCGTTGATGAATATGCAGGATAATGCCAGCGCCAACATCATCAGTGACCTTGTGAATGATTACTTCATCATACGACCAACTGGCAATGATGAGAGCAATTCTGACTTGTGTGAATTTGTGGAAGACTTTGCTACCTCGTGTGTATTTGTTATTAATGTACATTTCTGCTAACAAACACCTAAGACTTTTGACCTATAACCTCTTTAAACTACTATAACTGTGTCCTTAAATAACCAAAATATTGGGATAAATTAATATTCCAAAGCTAAGATATACATCTACATTTATTTTGTGGAAATAACACTGGCCATACAGCTGTAAAAAATTAATTTGACATTTTCACCTGCAATCAAGTTTGACGTGTTCTGTTTAATTTAAAGTAACTTTAAAAGCATCCATCAGAATTGGATAATGTTTTCAGGACAGTAAAGGTAACAAATGCAGCTACATTTACCTCACATAACTTTATAAGGTAACTGCAACAGTTATTGTGTTATGCAGGATAAAATGTGGTGTTTGTGTGAAGAATGAATCTTGACTTTAAAACTCGTTTTTCTCCTGCAATCAAATGTGACGAGTGTCCTGTTAATTTTTTTGTAACTTTAAAAGTACCCACCAGAATTGGACAATGTTTTCAGTACTGTAAAGGTAACAAACACAGCTACATTTCCCTCACAGAACTTTATAACGTAACTGCAACAGTTACTGAGTTATGCATTATAATATGTGGTTTTCATGTGAAGAATGAGTCTCGACTTTGAAACTCGTTTTTCTCCTTAAGTAATTTCTGACAGGGGCCCTCTTTAAATTCCTGTAACTTTGCTGCTAGTGGGAATATTTGAATACAGTCAACAGTACAGGATATGTAAATAGTGTAGATTTCCAGTTCTTAAATTTTAAAAAATGTTGTCAATGTGACTGGTTTTCCTAGGCCGCCACACATATGCCTTCTAACATAATTTCACTGGTGTTTGTAATAGAACACCTCTGGCCAGGGGCATGAGACAGGTATCCTTTGTGGCTGAACCAGTGAGTGTGAGCATGTTGTGGAAGATGAGATATGACACTTCCCAGCTGTCTGTGAATCCATAGACAACACCCTTATTACGGTGACAGTACCTGGCATGGAGCTGTCGATCGACTTCTTCAGGCCATGCACTGATGTCGATGGGGGAGCAATTGTAGCACGTGTAGTGAATTCTTTCTTGTGTCGTTTGCGACGTCTGGCTCCCTGTTGGTCTGTCGAAGTCATTGAATCCTTCTGTCTACTCGACGGAACTGTCGCGGCCGCTACAACATTAGGAACAAGAGTCTGTAAGGTAGTTGTCATCTCACGCATCTCGCGATCATAACAAATGTATATGTTGCTCAAAAACATGTTGTAGTGTGCAAAAGATGGCGTATTTTCCAGGATAGCCAAAGACAAGTGGCTGCCCGTTGCATTGGCATTGCCATTGGGACCCGTGTTAATATGTCTCTGTATCAGGTGACATCATGTTGAAGTCATCCTGTTACACATCGCTGTGCCTAAAGTTGGAAATTCTATTATAAGCTTCAGATCAGCTAAGGAATAAAGTAGTCTAGGCAGTTTAATGATTTATCATACTTAATTACTATTTTGGCAGTGGCGTTATACATACATGTTACTGACAGACACTGGTAAAACCAGTACCAATTACATCATACTGACAGGCTCTTATGTTACCATCATGATAAGTTCGAACGGAAGACTTGAGTTGACACCTGTCATTCAACTATATCACCAACTGAATCACTATCATCAATTGAAGATGACTGACAATCACGTCTTTGTTACCCATCTTCCACATATTCATAAATGCCTATTCTTGAAATTGGAATAGCTGGCGTAACCAAGCAGCTTAAAAGCTATATAAATCATTACATAAATACATACATTAATGCGGCATTCACTAAACTCCAGGAATAGCACATAGCGACACTTCCTGTATTTATCGCCCATTCCAGTTTCGATAAGTTCCCATTTTATTACAGTTTTTGCGCATGACGTTTCCTTAGTTCATATTTCTGCCGTGGTACAAACATTCCTCCAAACATGAAGATGATAATTTTACTAAAAACGGACCAAGTGCCTCTGAAGTTATTTGGACTATATAGTAAATTGGCAAATATGAATGAAATGTGTTTTGGTGAATGAAATTAGCATTTCCTATGGTTATCCATATGAGATAACCAGAAACACAGGCACAATTGGTAAAAACAGTACATAACATCAATAACGTGTGTGATTTTTCACTCTGAAGTTGTCTAGAATATTACTTATCTATCTTTGTCAATTGTCACTTACAGGTGACAATACATTTTTAACCAGTATACACCACAGTTACACCAATTTAAAGATACGTATTGTTCTCGTTATCCATATGGGATGACCAGAAACACAGCGAAATTATGTCAATGCAGTGACAAAACTTGTCATTAGTGAATTTTAGTCAAGATGAAATTATATACTTCCAATCCACTCAGCCAGCCCAGTGATCAGAGTGCAGTTGATATCAATAACATTTACTATATTTCATTATAATAATAGTTATTAAGAATGTTAATTTTATATGTTTGTCACCAATAGGTGACAACATAGCACAGTCACCCCATTTTAAAGAAAATGAAATATGCATCAAGATAAGCTCAACATGCATAAACGTGACAGCTTAATTGATTGAATACCAATTAACTTTCCAATCAGGCCACATGGCCTTCACTGCATGGCAGAAGGGAGCAACGAATACCCAGTAACCAATTATCCATGGTTCCTTGCTGCCTCACCTCCAGAGTATTTTTCCCAGCCTGTTCAGGCAGCACTGGCATAAATGTGGATATGTAACTTTTGGTTAGGCCCTGGTGTGCCCCTAGAAGTATTCAATCAAATACAAGTTGTAATATCTTCACTGTTATCACCTAATTGAATTTTTTGTTATTCATATGAGATTATGTGAACGCTGCAGGCAATATCAATAAAGTGTGTGAATTTAACTCGATAGTTGTCTAGAATATTAATTGTCTATCTTTGTCAATTGTCACTTACAATTGACGATATATCTGTAACCAGCAGACACCAAAAGCACAATTATTAAAGATATTTAACCATAAAAACACAACTTGCATTTAAAACCGGTAGTTAATTCGTCACATTATATATATCTTTTTTTTGTCTGGTGTGTATTTGTATTTTAGGATTTTAATGTATGTAAAGCGCCACGAACAATTTGAAATTGGATGTGGCGCTATATTAAATAAAATATAGTATTATTATTAGTTTAAATGAAGATATAACTTGAAACATATACGCAGTAATTGTCCTGTTTAACATGGATCTGCTGAACAATTAATATAGGGTATGGACCAGCAATTAGCTGTACAGTCGCCCCTATACATTCTACAGCCCCAGTGGTATGTAGGTTGGAAGGTCGGAGTACGTTCCCCGCAACGAGGCTGTTTTTGGTAAGAAACAGGACGGCCATGTTGTTGTCTTGAGCTCCCCAGCGTCTCCATGAGTAATTGGCACCATCTGGCGGTAGTGGTAGGGTTACTTACTATTTAATACATCTAAGGTATAGATCGTCGATATTTAATGCAACTAATGCATTCCAATCCACGGGTAAATGATGTCCAGATGTTAAAACACAATGATAAACAAAATTGTCGACCCAACATCAAAACTGTTGACGTCTGATATAATTTATCAGCGACCGTGTGCATTAAAAAGTCGTTCTATCGCTGATCCGTCGCGAACTGTCATTGATTTTAGTTCACTGAAGCGTGCGCCGTAGCTGTAAGATAAATATTAGTCACACGATAGACAGTCTAGACCACATGTTATCGTATTCCTTAGGACTGGAGCTATAATTATAAGGAACTTGGTTAGAATGAAAAGGCAGTCTCCCGGCGGTACAAATTATTGATTAATTATGCCGTTGTTATTCTCGTCATAGTACAGCAGACCTGTGTATTCATAGTATAACAAACCTGTGTATTCATAGTGTTAATATTTTAGTAGACCCATTGTGTACTTTCAAGTAATAGTTAACGGATGTAATCCTTATAACCGGACATAACCTGTATGCCAGCCAACTTAGTAAATACTTCACACTTTAGTTGGATAGTAGATTACCATTGAGCATTGGTTAATTATTAACTATAATAATTATATTAGTAAAACAAATAACCGAGTCACTCAAGGACTACATTGGAGACAGGCTATAATTATTGTACAATAGACCTATATGGTGAATGTTTTGACAGTAATAATAGGACACTGGATATCCATTATGTTCACTGTATCTATATTATGTGGACTTAACTCTTGTCTTGTATATGTAATGCGGTGGTCAAACCGATATCACCATTCACTGTTTAGATATTTTAGTCACTGAATATTTCTACAATTTACCACATAACGCACGAGTGCCACGAGCCGAGGCAGCACCTTTTCAGCAGAACTATAATTGAATTGAGTTATACAATGGTTTCATATGAATTGTCAGCTTAAATTAATCACATGAAATCGTGCTATTGTGCTGAGTCAAACGATGAGATGAAACATACATGTACACCATTAGCAATGTTAAGTCCATAACCTCAAAAACGTCCACTCAGAAAATGAGATGAATAACTTACGCATTCCAACTTAAAGCTATCACTAACTCTACCAAAACAATCGGTAATCATTCACCGGCTTAACAATGTGTGCACTCGATAACGCGTACACCGTCTGACGGTCATATGACTCCCGTGATCACAACTTATCTTGAGAACAAGTTGAATTTTTGTGTAAATACTTTTTACTGTATTTAATGGAATTTTAATTTATACAAAGAGTTCGGTGTACATAATTGCTATATATATATATATATATATATATATATATATATATATATATATATACACACATATTTAATTATTGGAAAATTCGCGTATCCAGCATTGCGAAATTCGCGTCTCCAGCATTTCAAGTACACTGGTTCGCGACATGTAAACATCAGTTGTGACTTACTTAAGCCAATTTCGCACATACACACACATGCAGGTTCAAATGCACACATGAACGCACGCACGCACAAACGCACGCACGCGCACGCACGCACACCACGCACACACACACACACACACACACACACACACACACACACACACACACACATTCAAACGCCTTGACGTCTTTTAACATCTGGACATTAACGAGTATGCATTCATTATTGTTGTTTTAGTCATTCATTCCGTTATGTTTTAATAACACACATGTACAAACAGCCATGTTCACAAAACACACATTTGCATTCAAGCGCACATTGACACATGTAAATGTTTTATCTGGATATCATGTAACGTGACTGTGGTTAAAATTGCAATTGATTCACGTAACATATAACTAAATAGCGTGTCTAAATGTCCTCTAAATGTCTAGTAGATTAATTTACTGTATAAAGATACTGATGATGGCGACAATTAAGACTTACTAATTAGGTAATTATAAACATAGCATGTAAACTTCCGGTGATTGACAGCTGTCACTCGAGTGCGACGTATTTGTTCATACCGCGCCACGACAAGTCGGCGTAACTAGGTCACAGCTGATGTTTACATGTTGCTGACCAGTGTACTTGCAATGTTGGAGACGCGAGTTTCCCAATAAATAAATAAATATACTTATATAGCGCCACATCTTGTGATTGATTGGTATAGGCATACCCAGAACAGTACGTCAGATTTGGTGCCATGAAAGTGTATTAATTTTAGTTTATTTATTCACACGCAAGTAAACGTAGGCACACACATACGCACGCACGCACGCACGCACGCACGATAACATACACATGCACTCACGGACACACAGGTAATCGATTGCATTTAACGCATAATAAAACAATGATATACACTGTATGTATAACTCTTTGCATAAATTAAAGATCACTCAATTAAATACAGTACAATTCACGAGTGTCACATGTCAGTAAAACAATTTTACGTTATAATGCTGATAATAATGATGTTTACTGCTTGTCACGATGGACAATGGGAACTGGTGTCCATGATGCGCAAATTCGCCTTTTTGTAGGATTCGTGTAGAGCAACGGTAGTACGAGAAAAGTGAACGAAGCGTCACATTGTATTTCGTAGCTGGTGATGTGCAAGTGCGGAATGTATACAAAAAGTTGTGAACTTTAAATTGCTAATGGTGTATATGTCTGTTTCATCTCATCGTTTGATTCAACACAATAACGCGATTTTTTTTCATGTGCAACCTTTGTATGAATCAACTCAATTGTATTACAGCTGAACGGGTGCTGTGTCGGTTCGTGGCACTCGTGCGTTATGTATTAAATTGTATAAATATTCAGTAACTAAAACATTTATATAATAAACGGTGATATCGTTTTGACCACCACAATACGTATACAAGACAAGAGTTAAGTCCACATAATATAGATACAGAGAACGTAATTGATATCCAGTGTCCTAATATTGCTGTCAACAAATTCACCATATAGGACTATCGTACAATAATTATAGCCTGTCTCCAATCTAGTCCTGGGTGACTCGGTTATTGTTTACTAAAAAAGTTAATAATTAACCGATGTTCAATGATAATCTAGTATCCAACTAAGTTGTGAAGTTTTTACTAAGTTGGATGACATATAAATTATGTCCGAATATCAGGATTATATCCGTTAACTATTACTTTAAATTACACACTTATTATCTATTAACACCCTGTATACACAAGCCCGCTATACGAGAATGACAACTAAATAATTAGTGAATAATTTGTACCGCCGGGAGACTGCCTTTACATTCTAACCAAGCCCATTGCGATAACGTGTGGTCTACACTGTCTACCATGTGACTAAACTTTATCTTGCAGCCACGGTGCGCGCATTAATGGATTAAAATTAATTATAGTCCGCGACGGATCAGCGATACAATTACTTTTTAATGCACGCGGTCGCTGATAACCTGAAACACTATGCCTAGCAAAGCCGATATGTATAATAATTAATGATACAAGCATGAGATTTGGCACAAACGTAGAGTATATGAATTTGGGTAAAGGGCCATCTCAAATTTCGCCCTGTAAGGCATTGGCGGCCATTTTTTAAGTTGGCCGCCGTAAACATATTTCTCATATCTTAATAATTGCGTCAGATAAATATGTCATTTTGGTATCTAGACGTAGATTTTCGGGGTCAACGGTTTCAAATATATTACTTTAGACATTTTCCGTCATTTCAATTCGCCACTTGTAAAGATGGAGTTCGACTAGACTAAATATTCTATATCTTATGATCAACGCTACCTAGAGCGCTAACTTTGTTGTCAGTAAATACGTATGTGGACAGCCGATTTCAGGATAAATGGCGGATACGAAGGTCGAAGAAGGTCAAAGGCAAAATATTTCATAACACTAAAATCGGCTGTCCACACACCTATCTTGTAAACTCAAAATTGGGGCTTTAGGCGGCGTAGTTCATGAGTTAAAGGAACATAAATTTTGGCGGCCGCTATATTTACAAATGGCGGACGTGAATGTCAGAGAAGGTCAAACGTAACATACTTGAAATCACAGTGACTGCCTGCGTTGCGCAAACTTCACTTAAACTCTTCATATTAAAAATGATAATTTAATGCAACTAGCGATTCAAGTGTCCCACGCCCTGTGTGTAAAAACTGTTGTTAAACCTAATTTTGTTCTGGTTTTAATGCTCCTGAAGTGTTTGTCCGAGGGAAGAAGGTCAAAGAGTAATAATAAACAGAAATAGATAGACTAGTCACAGGACAGTCATGCGGTCCCGGTCATGCGCGCGACTGTCTAGACCACACGTTATTGAGTGCATCACCGATAATACGGCAGTTTGTATACACAGCAATTATAAACAATCTGAAAGGAGCTAAACATTCAGGCAAAATGTTAACATTTTGGTTTTGGGGAGGCCCTGAAATGCCATTACAAAAGTCTAGCTAGTAGTGAACTAGAAATGTCTTGTGTACAATCAAAATATCCTCAGATACGTCTGGTCAAAAATTAAATGAAAAGCTTCCGAAAAGTGTTACAAAAATAGAATAAGAAAACGTAAAATGTACAATTTTTACTAGGAATCTTAAAAACAAATTTACCCTTCTTGTGCATAGTGACATTACCCTAAGAAACGTCTATGCGAAGTTTGACAAAAACAGATCTTCAACGGTTTTTGAGATACAAGAGGTAATGTCGGACGGCTCACGGTGCATACAAAGTGATGTCATATGTCCACTTGACCTTTGGCAAAAAGGATTAAAAACAAACAAAACGGCTAATCATGTGTATTTCTGAAACGCTCGATATCACAGGCTGAAAGAACGGATGGATGTTTTCGTCTTGGGTGTGATATATACTGCTGGGTTACCATCTTCTCACAGATCCACATCGGTAATACCTGGCATAGAGCTGTCGATCGGCTTCCTCCAGCGGTGCACTGATGTCGAAAGGGGAGCAACTGTATCATGTGTATTTGATTTCTTCTTGTGTCGACTGCGACGTTGGTCTGTCGATGTCACTGAAGCGTTCTGTCTACTCGACGGCATCATCGTGGCAACTACAACATTATGAATAATAGTTTGTAAGAGAGTTCTCATCGCACGCATCTCGCGACGCAATTGTTCGGTAGCGTCGACGCGACGTTCTACAGCTGCCTATCATTGCCGGCGCGCTGCAACAATGCAGCCGTCGTAGCGAAACTAGTAGCAGCTATGGTAGGGGTTCGGCTGCCGCGTTGACTGGACCAGACACTGATGGTTGGTCCAGTTCCATCATCGCACTGGCCTGCGCCCTCCTCCCCATTAGGCGCTGCGACTGCCTAATTTGTGGTGGTGGCGGAATCTGATATATTATCATCAATTACAACATCGATTCACCAAACTCATTCCTAGATATGCCTTGTCACTTATTACTGATAATCGCTACATATGCCTCCAACCATCTACATGGCGGTTAAGGCTCAAGTTATCCATCTCTCAAAATTTCCACATGTTGGTTAAACTATGAGCCCAAGCTCATACCTCCATTCCAAATAGTACAGTGACGAATAAAGTACAACCAGTTAAACATAAAAGTCGCACAACTGGTAAATAAATTACCCACCATCCATATGGTCAGGCACTTAGTACCGTGGTAACACTTTACTGCCTGATCATCTTGTCGTCGCTAACACATAGCACCGTTAATGGTGCGGAACAACTTGTGATTCTCATAATCATTACGATGTACCATATCCGGATGAAGTATTTGTTGCTGGTTATTCTTTAAATCCTTGTAAAATCAAAATGACAAACGACAATCATTACACACCGACTTCAAAAATTCGGTAACTTCAGTCACTATGACCGAACAATCCTCATGCATTATGGGCCACCAACTGTGCTTCGCACCACCTGACAAACAACTACCCTCTTAACGCCCATGTTGACCAATTCGGTTACTTATAAGCAACGTCTGATGAGGTCCCGCGTGGTCCAAATCATTACCACCAACACTAAGAGTACAAATACTAGGGACACCGTCGGCCAACTTACTCTTCAACTCCCGACTACTTGCGATGAAACTAACAGTCCCTCCATGATATCCGTGAAAGGCAGTATGACCATCCAGACATTCTTACAAATTAATCTAAAAAGATAACCTCCGCCGATGCAACAAACCGCTCGAGCCAGAAAACATGTGAATCCCCAACGATCCACACCAAATCTCGGCTCCACGTCATATTGTTTATCTTTCACAAAGCTCGGAGGGAAGGAGACTGAAGATCGCAGTGGAAACAAAATGGCGACGTTTCGCTCCCTCGTGTTCCGAAGAAATTCGGTCCTCAAGTAACTCGAAATTAAAGTCTAAATTTGACAATGTACATAAACAAACTAATCAATCATCAAATACCAGTAAAAAAACAATTACGTAAAACATAATTATTTTGGACAATACAAAACCGAAAATTCGGAAAACAAACTTAATGCGTGTTTACTCTCGAATATAGCTTTGAATTAATGAGGTCAAACCCGCTCCAGCTATCCCTTAATATACCGGTGTCTATGCATTCATTGTTGTCATATAAAGGAGGTTGTTATGGCGGGAAGGAAGTTGAGACGGACGGACAGAAGATTGGTGGATAAAGGGACAGTAGGTAGACAATAAGAGAGACACCATTAGAGACTGGGGCAGACAGACCCAGAAGGGAATGTAAACATTTAGAACAAACTGAACGAATAAGACAGAAGTGAACCTGGAAAGTGACAAGTAGCACGAACACTAGTGCACGTTGCACTATGGCTAGGCACCGTGTACCAATAGTGGGACACTGTGTATTAAGGGGAACGCACCAATGCCCAACTTTACACCCCAATAGACAGAGCAGCAATGGTAGGCCACAAGTCCTCAATGCAACAAGTAAGATAATATAGGCAATAACAGTGACCTGAAACATTGCAGTAATAAACAAACTGGTGTGTCAGCTACAAAGACGGTAGCTAAAACATCAGCGACAGCTGTATCAAGACGCCAAAGTCAACTGTAGTTTACGTGAATTGATCCAATGAAACATACGCCAGACTGTGGAGTCCTTTCTAATTTAAACTTTGCCACCCAATACACGACAATTCACTGTTCATTAGAAGTACATCTAATCTAAAAATAATCATTGCATAAGTAATTAATTAGAGTACGTTAACCCCGTAGTACAGAAAGGTAAACTGTAGACATTCTACAGAGAAAAACATTACAACAAACTACCAACTCATCGTAATGACACCAACTGTTTTACTGTTACGACAACAGAAGATCCTTACCTTGTCTCTTGCGTTTGCGGAAGACGAATATTTTCATACAGAAGATGAAGCCCAAGAAGGCTACGCCTCCTAGAGCGATGCCTACGATTGCGTCAGTTCCAAGTTCACCTTTCGATTGTAAAAAAAAGATATATATATACATATACGTCACCATTTATGTCTTAAAACAACACATCACACACAACACCAATTTGAAGACATTTAAATTCCTTTAGTCAATGTGACTCAAGTATGAATTATGCGTTACCCTAACTCACATACTACACTACAGGTGCTCCTTTAATGCAGGCGATCTGTTCTTAGGTTTTTATTTATTATTTATCGTATACGATAGACGTGCAGTGCACGAGTCCAAGTGCTTAGGTGGACATATACTAATGTTTTTCCATAGGCTGCCAGAACCAGTAGAAGCACTGAACATACTGTACACAATAAGAGAAGACCTTAATTTTCAATTGTACTGCTCAAACGTCTTGACACTAATCCACCATATGTTAATTGCATTAAAACCACTAATAATAAAACTAACATTGCACCCAAATCACAATGATGAACATTCTGCTATATAGTAGATGGATACCCTGTGTCCCTTGGCATGTAGGAATACTATATGTCTTCTTCTCTTGATTTTGGGAGAACCCCTGGGACACGCAGACAACAGTTTCCTTGTGGAGAATGCACGTCAGCAGTGAGAAGAAAACCCAATTAAGTTAACCTTTAGACCTCAAGTCGGCTGTTTAATCCTCAAGTCGGCCGTACCCGACCGTATATATTAGCGTCCTGGTTTGATCTATTCCAGAGGCGCTCTCTGGACGATACTTTTGAAACACATTTAATTTGAAGGGTTAATATAAAGTTGTATTTCAGACAAGACGTCGTCCATATATATATATACATAAAATACAATTAAAAATATGAAAAGTACAATACATATAATAAAATCAAAGCAATGATGTGATCGACGTAAATATATAAGTGTAAAGTTAAAATTAATTAAATAAGTTGTAAAAATACATACTAAAAATGTGATTAAACAAAATATAATACGAATATCATGTGTATAATAGCGACCTCCAGTATGTGTACATACAGCTCTTATAATGAATATCAGTATGTAGGTAATTAATAAAAAGAAGATTATCCGACTAAATATGGATGAACGAATGCGTTCATTAAAAGATTTAATGTAGTTGGTGGCAAACATAAAGCTAGCATTGCATCTTGAGCGTAAGTGGAGTAAAATTCTGAGGCTATTATTGTATGCGACGGTAATGCTTTTGAGGCTATATTTTTTGAATTTGCACCAAAGACTAGAAGTGTACATAGGAGCACAGTATGCTTGAAATAAAGTAATTTTGGTGGAAATATTACAAAGACAAAATTTTCGAGCTAATACTTGTGCATAAAGGCCTCTTTTTTGTCTGGCAATGTCGATGTCATCATCATCAGTTAGGTTATTGTTGATTATATGACCAAGATATTTACGTTTCATAGTATAAGGTAATGGATGGTTATAGTAACATATCGGCAATGCATTGTGGGTATTTATGGCTACTGGTGCTATTCAAGTTGCGGAGTGTGATGCAATTTTTCAAAGTGCCCCTTTTTGTGTTAGTAAAATGGCGTCGCCTGGTCCGAATCATTTGACTGCAGAAGCAGTCTGCCAAAGTGTTTGCTATTCAAGCCGTTTGACGCATCGAATATGTGATTGTTTCATTTCGAAGATCGTTGTTGTGAGGGAAGTTGGTCGGTCGAGCTCATTTTGTAAACACCCTACGTCTATGAGACGAGTTCCTTATACTCGGTGTCCCCAATTCTTTCACAAAGTCAGTATGCTCAACTAGGACATAATACAATTATTGTCATAATTGTATTATAATTATTGTGCTATTTGTAAGTGGTGTAACTTGTGGGACTGATCTGTTGTTTACTTGCTGGTGTTTCGACCGGGGCTGCCCGGGGTGGCAACGGAAATACTTGGCCGCTGTACTATGACTGGGCACTAGCTTCTCATGTTGTCGAGTATGCTTCCACTGTATTCGAGTATATGCGACATTAACATCTAACGTATAATAATAATATTAGTACCAATGTGTAGGTCATTACACTGTCTTTCAAATACATACAACTTGTTGCAGTAAGAAATGGAGCTTTAACAAGTTACGTCACGTAATACGTCATGTTATAATAAAATATTGATATACTGGCACATCTGTTGCATTATGGTCAACTTTTTAAATTAATGATAAAGCATATCTACATACAATGTGAAGATAATTATATGCCCATTAAAATAATATTAACTTGCAACAATGGAAATTCAATAAGAAAAGACCTAGGCCCCAAAAACAGACATCCCTGTCATTTTTCGGAATCTGTCCTACTTTTCTGAGGAACCAGGGTCTTTACATACACAAAAACGCCTGAGGTTTAAAGGGAGTCGCGGGTGTTATTTGGTATACACTAGATGTATTCACACGTATGACCAAGTACATTTTGTACAAGGCGTTATCTCCTGGACTTACTTCGCCGTCGACGTACCACAGTGACATCATTAGCACTATTCCTATCGAATCACATGTATGATATGTGTAAAGTCCAACTTCGTAATATCATATAAATACATTCTGAAAATTATCTTAGGTTATAATGCACATAAATACAACATCAATAAATTAGTTAATAGGCTATATAAAATTAAGATGACCGCTAAAGTTGTATGTCGCTCGCTAAATAAATAGTAATAAATATGTATGGCGACATAACACTAAACAGAGTAAAGAAAGTATAATGGGATATAAAAATGTAACATCAAATTAACTAGCAATAAAAAAACAAAGTGACACTTTTGTGGCATACACATGTAACTAAATACGTATGTACACAAATAGGTAATAGATAAGCAAGTAATAAATAACCATGGCGACACACAATAGCGCAACTAACAGTTCAAGTATCTCACGGCCTGAGAGTAAAACCTGTTTTTAAACATCGTTGTTCTGGACTTGATACTCCTGAAGCGTTTGGCAGAGGGAAGAAGTTCAAAGAGACGGTTGGCTTGGTGTGTTGCATCCCGCACAATGCTTGTGGATTTTCGGGAGCAGCGATCATGGTAAATGGACTCGAGGGATGGCAACTCAGGCCCAATGATTTTCGATGCTCATTTCACAATGGCCTGTAGACGATATTTCTCTTCGTGACTGGCACTGCCAAGCCATACAGGAATAGAAAAAGTGAGAATGCTTTCGATGATAGCGCGGTAGAATCGTATCAATGCACAATGCCGAATCTCCTGATCCGTCTAAGAAAGAAAAAACAGGCGTTGTTTGCCTTTTTTGTGTTGTCGTGTGTGTTAACACCCCAACTTATATTGTTAGGAATGGTTGTTCCCAGGAAAATAAAGGACTCTGCTTGAGCCAGTATTACGCCATTTATTGAAAGTAGCCGGTCTTGTACCTTCTACACTCAATGGTCATTGTTACTGTCTTTGGGACATTAAAATCCAGGTTATTACCCGTACACCAGCCATTCTCTGAACGTCCTCCCTATACGCCGTCTCATCCTCGTTCTCAATGCAACCTCCTTACACAGTAGCATCATCAGGAATTTGAATAGATGGACCGATTGGTCCACGGAGACACAATCATTGATAAAATAATAAAAGGAAAGGGGTAGCTCACAACATTGTGGTAACACCAGTATTCAGGGTAAGAGATCTGGAGATAGAGTTATTGACTCTGACATATCGAAGCCGGTAAAGAAGAAAGCTAAGGATCCATTGCCATGGAATTATGTACATTCAGCATTGAACGTTTGACAAACAGCTAGAATGGGATGGCGGTGTTGAATGCTGAGCCAAAGTTAATTAACAAGATCCTCGCATAACCTCCTGGTCTATCCAGGTGTTCTAAATGTGGTGAAGGCCTAACGTGGAGGCATTGTCTACTAATCTGTCTCTCTGGTATGCAAACTGGTGCGAGTCCATAAGCCCGTCGTTGACAGTATTCAGGTACCTGAGCACTATGCGCTCAAACACTTTCATGGCGACTGAGGTCAGTGCCACAGGACGGTAATCTTTCAGTAGGAATGTCTTGGGAATTAGCATGATGGTGGACGTTTTGAAGCAGACTAGAACACTGCGCTGCCGGTCAGTGGAACAATTTACTCACATTCGTTTCCTGGGTTGTAAAGGGCTGAGACAGTGTCATGCCTGCTGGGAATGTACGCTGCTCTGGCGATTTATTCAGTTTTAAAAATCTGCTGTAAAACGTGTTCATCTGGTCAGTGAATGTTGGATCACTGTTGATAATAGCCCGTGCCTTGTACGGGATCTGCTGCAGGCTTTCCAGACAGTTCTGGTGTTTTTGGAAGCGAACTAGTCTTTAAGTTTGCTTTTGTATCTAAACTTGTCTTTCTTGACCGCCTCCTTTACCGATGTCATATAATGCAACAGTCTTTGTGTCCGTGCACATCTCACACCAGCTGATATAGGGCATCATGACGTCAGCGTACTCCTCTAAGTCAAGAAATGCCTTTTTAAACATGCCCTAATCGGTGCATTCCGGGCACCCCCGAAGAGCTTCAGTCTAGTCATCGTCTTTGTTGGCTTGAACATTTTATCGGTACGTGGGGATGAGAACAAACGTTGCGTGGTCACATTCTTCGAGCGGAGAACTATTAATTGCTCACATGAGGCATAAGTAGCACACGATGTCAGTGTAGGACATCTGTACAAATTGCACACAAAACATCTTAGATCACACCTGGAAATTAGATTTTGTGCATAGTTTCACCTCTAGAAAAAGGGGAACATGTCTGTTAAGCAGCTTGCATTTATTAGGGGTAGTACGGTAACTTAATGTCTCAAGACTATACTAAATATGTTGAAGGCCTGCCAAACTGTATTTATCTGGGTATTATTGTATTAATCCCAGACAGATATTAGCAATTTGAAAGTGTCCTTCGTGAACAATGTCAACTAGTAAACAAGACCATCTACCTTCACAACAAGATTTATTGGCAATATTGCTGAAGCCGACCGAATTCAACACAGCAGATTTCCCGTTACAAATTACTGTGCTGGTTAATTTCGATCGGAGGAACATACTCTCTTCCTTATGAACATTCAGATATATAAATTATACCTATTTTTGATGATTATGTGAATCCATACACTGTACTGGAGAAACTCATTGATCACCTTAATGGACGGCAGAAATGGCTGCGGATAATAGCAGTTATGTACGGCCAAAACGAAGCAGTGGAACATATTCTCTTGACACAATACGATTTATTAGTGACTAGACACTTTCATAAAATTAACAATAACATATTCATTCTGAATAATGTTTTCGTGTGTCCGATAACCATGAACTTAGGGATTATATATGCAGTTGAACCAAATTGCGATCACTTCTTTTATATTTCTATAAGTCTTACAATGTCACTAGTTGACAAGGTATATTTGTGTATACTGTGCAACTGTGATGTGGGTAACTTGACCAGTCTTCTCAATTATCTCATATAAAAACAAGCTGTATTACAGCATGATTCATACATAATGCAGAACTCATTCCCATGTTTATGTTCTCTTTTCAATCATTTGATCGCCGCTACTGAAAGTGCTGCTCACTGCATAAAACGAATCCTGGAGTGACACTGACATCGCGAAAATGTCCAGAGCTGTGTGTGTATCAATCAGAAATATTGGAATGATTCGTATGCATATCAATCAGCCGTTTTCGGAACTACTCACTCTTGCGATCATTACTTTTAGATTGGACACGTGCAATTCACTGCTTCACAGCCTCAACAAAACGCCGCTAAAACGACTCCAGCGATTACAAAACACTGCTGCCAGACTTGTCACGCTCTCCAGGAAATTTACTCACATCACACCTATCCTCAAACAACTACACTGGCTATCAACCGAACAGAGAATCATCTTCAAAATGTCCGTGGTTGTATTCAAGACAATCCATGGTTCCTCGCATACTTACTTGTGTAGCCTTGTTAAACTGTATGAACCATTCGCTCTGCAAACAAGCTGCTATTAACATAACACAAATCTAAAATATTGTGGGAGCGCGATCGTCAGCGCAACAATCAGTGTCTTCTAGACAGCACTGAAAACACATATTTTCAAACCTTACTTTGAGTAATACATATGGACTTTTCCTGGACATGTTCTGGACGAATTAATCGAATTGAATATAAATGTTTCTATATTTGTCAACTGTCAACAGATGACAATATAATTATCTTTAGCAAGTAATACTAGTAATGACTTCCATTGCACAATTATCTTCGAAAATCAAGCTTGAAAATATGTAGACGTTTTATAATATGCTACAGTGTATACAGCTATTAGTTATAGTTAGTTTTGGTGACGATTGAATTATTTATTATTTATTATTTTGCCTGCCTGCCTGCCTGCCTGCCTGCCTGGCCCTGCCTGCCTGCCTGCCTGCCTGCCTGCCTGCCTGCCTGCCTGCCTGCCTGCCTGCCTGCCTGCCTGCCTGCCTGCCTGCCTGCCTGCCTGCCTGCCTGCCTGCCTGCCTGCCTCGCCTGCCTGCCTGCCTGCCTGCCTGCCTGCCTGCCTGCCTGCCTGCCTGCCTGCCTGCCTGCCTGCCTGCCTGCCTGCCTGCCTGCCTGCCTGCCTGCCTGCCTGCCTGCCTGCCTGCCTGCCTGCCTGCCTGCCTGCCTGTCCAATTTAACAGGGAAATACACTGGTACAACCCCTGCAACTGCTTGGGGAGAAAGAGGGAGAGAGAGAGAGAGAGAGAGAGAGAGAGAGAGAGAGAGAGAGAGAGGAGAGAAGAAAGAGAGAGGAGAGAGAGGAAGGAGAGAGAGAGAGAGACGAATTGGTCAGTCAGGATGGACAATAGAAAGCTTGGAGTGTCCAGCTAGACTGCTACTATGGGGTGTGCTGATCCTGGTGACCTGAATACACATTAACATTTTGCCCAGTGAAGACTGACAACACTTGTAGATTATAACCAGAATTTATATAAATATGGTAAAATAAAACTGTATAACGCTTTTTTAACCAGCCAGTACTACCAGAAGCCACTCGGTGGTTTCTATATGTTCTTCCTAACTACTCAGTCAGTTCGTAACGGCTTGCCTGTATTGACGTTTAAACACTGGTTGATACATCGACATATGTTGGGTTAATTGCTTTTCTTATTTCTGCATGCTTCATTATGCTACGTGTCAGTGAGTCAAGACCATGTTAATGTGCTGATCTAGTAGTGTTTCATAATTATTTTGTGACCTTATCTCCTGTAACTTTTTCCTAAGCCAAAATACCGATTTTTATTTACGTCAATCTTATGACCATATTTTCGCTATTGACTTGAAAATAATCACAATTATTTGGTAATAATAGGTGTTTATAATTCCCATAGTATGTACTATATTATAACAACCATGACATTTGATAATTTATGATTAATTTAATGTAGTATGCTATGGTTATTTTACCTTAATAGAAACGAATATGAACTCAGACATTTCAATTACGCAATGAATCCAGTGATGCCTGAATTAAAATGCAGTGGAATAAAATGTCACTGAATGAATTCTTTTAGTTTTGGTGATTATGTTTGTATGTTAAATAATGATTATATAATTTATATACACATCAATACATAACATGCTGTATCAACCCCCTGCATGCACATTAATTGTATAATTTTATGGTTAACTTTTGTTATGAGAAATTGAGTGAGAATTTGGATTGATTATAGATGGAATTGGAATTTTAAAAATGTTTAACTGAATGAATTTTAATTGAATAAAAGGCATTGCAATGATTTGGAGCAGGAATTGGAATTGATTGAATGGAATTGACATCAGCCCTGACCACAGGGGTCATTTTTGGAGGCCACTGAAAAAGCTTTGTAAGTCTATAAGAATGCATGAACTTGATGTGACAGTCTTCCATCTAATCTGAACTGTCTCAAGAAGTTAACAATTTTGATGGTTCCATCAACAAGACGGTCATAATAAGGAAAGTGCTAACTATATCTCTAAGCACTAGAGGCCGAGTCACTCTCCTTTGTCACACATTGTAACATCAGTGAGCCCTCCATGAGTTGGCTCGTGTTGCTCTGCTGATGGTGTGGTCAGAAGAAAGCGACTGTGGATGTCTGTGTGATGGTAAAATTGCCTGTGATTGGACTGCTTATGAAGTTTCCAGGTTCTAAGTCACACTTGTATATGATTATATTTATGACTCATAAAAAATATAAGTCATATGTACACCAGAACTATGATTGTCCAAACAACTTGAAGACACAAAACTGACAACCAGTAAACCCTACAACTATTGGAACCCGAGTTTACAGGGCAAGGCAAGGAGTCAGTCTGAGCTGGTTTTGCAAGGAGTTAATGTCGCTGTGCACCTTGTCATTGTACTGTACTTTCGATATGGTATCACTGTAGGTATTTATAACTGAATTAACTAAATCAAGCCAAATATAAAATATTTCTAACGAACATCAGTTATTGAAAGAAAAGGAAGGATGATAAGTCTAAAGTCAACATTTGAGGCTGGCAACTTACAGTCAAGTGAACATCTGTAATCAGATAAAACAATTGTTTTGGAAAAAACAGAAATACCCATATATATTTTAATGCTCCGTTATATAGTGACTTTGTGTTTTGGTAATCACATTTCTGTTATAACTCAATAACAACTGATTGTACAATCTAGCTTCATGGTGTGAACTACTTACAAGGATTATCAGTGTGACAGAGGCAGCGCCGTGTCCCACGTCATTGCCCAGTTGACGTGTACTCTCCAGCATCTGTCTTCAAGACTGACCCAGTGGTCAGTGATGGTGTCTCGACAGTTCCTCCTGAATACTTGGAGTCAGTGGTCACATTGATTACCTCTTGACCTTTCTTCCACGTGACACTTGTCACTGCTGGTCGTGCACCTTGTGAGTGACACCTGATGGTCTTCGACTCTCCTTCTACTACTGGGCCTAGTGTCTCTACCGACACAGAAGGCTTAACTACAACATATGCATAACTGAATGATTACAATGACCAGTATGGCGTAAAAGCATACTACGCATTCACAGTAACCTTACTAATAAACTGTACGTCTATCCTAATTTTACACCAATCAATGACGAACATTTCAAATGAAGTCATCCATTGTTCTAGATTTGCATGCAGCTAGTTCTGCAAACAAATGCGTTACCTAATTAGCAAACTTCGTACAGTTACCCGATAATAGTAGTTATATATATTGTTGTTTGTTATTGTAAATGCATTCATTATTTGTATTCTGAAAATTCGACACAGTTACATGTATGGGTTCATCACTAGAGCATTATAGTATTATATATAATCTTACTTACAATTCACCAGCAGATGCAATTTTACACTGAAGTCTCCCATCCTGGCCTCATTGTGTGCAGCACAAGAATAGTGACCATCGTCCACAGTGTGGTTTAGTGAACTTATCTCCAAGACTTTGTCATTGTCACTGAGTGTGAAACGACCAGAAGTTGGGAGTGTTATGTCTCCTTTCTTCCATGTCACCTTCTTGATGTCACTTCTAGGTCTGCCATCTGTGATGTCACATGTCAATGTCACAGCGTTCTCTTCAGTTGGTGTCCACGATTTTGTGTGAATCACTTCTGTAGTCGGCGGGTCTGAAACATAAACAGACTCATATAATATTATTTTGTAAGAGCATGTATTTATGTATCAATTACAAATGGTGGCAAGCAATTATGTCACAATTTCTGGACAATAAATCTAACAAAGTGTCATGTACCATATTGTGCTACTTATTAGATACTGAAGATGGACATAACCCTACTAGAAAAGGTCACCCAAATATTTGACAAAACACAGGGCTATTACGGCCCTGAATTCCTTTGGACTATATAGTCTATATAGGGCGTTCATCCTTATGAACAAAGTGCATATTGGGGAATCGTAATCACTGTCTCTTCACCATAATCACATAAATTACACTTTCTCTGATTGTGTGTATGAGATGACCAGAAACACAGCAGTTTGTGAGAAAGCAGCAGAAAAATGGGTCAAGAGGCCCTCAATTTCGTTGGACTATAATAGTGAGTTTGTAATTATGCATAAATGTGTCTTTATGAATCATACTCATTCAGTGACTGGTGTTTTCACCATAATCACCTAATTGGCATTTATCTGACTATCCATTATGAGATGAAAAGAAACTTGTGTGAATGCAGTGGACAGGACTGTGAAGTTGTCTATGTCCACTCCAATCAGCCAACACAGTTATCAGAATTAAGTTAATATCAATTAAGTGTGTGATATTTCATTGCATAGTTGTTTAGAATATAAATGTTATGTGTATCACCAACAAGTGACAACACACTACAGTCACACCGTGTTAAATGTAATTATAGCTATACATAAATGTAGTTGTTGACAGTGTAACATGGGACCACTGGTTGTTAACAGTATAACATGGGTCCACTGGTTGAGGACAGTGTAACATGGGTCCACTGATTGTTAACAGTATAACATGGGTCCACTGGTTGGGACAGTGTAACATGGGTCCACAGTTGTTGACAGTATAACATGGGTCCACTGATTGTTAACAGTATAACATGGGACCACTGGTTGTTGATAGTGTGACATGGGTCCACTGGTTATTGACAATATAACATGGATCCACTAGTTGTTGACAGTGTAACAAAGGTCCACTGGTTGTTGACTGTGTTAACATCGGTCCACTGGTTGTTGACAGTATAACATGGGTCCATTGGTTGTTGACAGTGTAACATCGGTCGACTGGTTGCTTAAATTATAACATGGGTCCACTGGTTGTTGACAGTATAACATGGGTCCATCTGGTTGTTGACAGTGTAACATCGGTCGACTGGTTGTTTAAATTATAACATGGGTCCACTGGTTGTTGACAGTATAACAAGGAACAACTGGTTGATGACAGTGTAACTTGGGTCCACTGGTTGTTGACAGTGTAACATGTGTCCACTGGTTGTTGACAGTATAATATGGGTCCACCGGTTGCTGACAGTGTAACAGGGGTCCACTGGTTGTTGACGGTATAACATGGGTCCACTTGTTTTTGACAGTATAACATGGGTCCACTGGTTGTTGGCAGTATCACATGGGTCCACTGATTGTTGCTAGTGTATCATGGGTCCACTGGTTGTTGACAGTGTAACATGTGTCCACTGGTTGTTGACAGTATAATATGGGTCCACCGGTTGCTGACAGTGTAACAGGGGTCCACTGGTTGTTGACGGTATAACATGGGTCTAATGGTTATTGGCAGTGTAGCATCGGTCCACTGATTGTTGACAGCGTAACATGGGTCCACGGGTTGTTGACAGTGTAACATGAGTCCACTTTTTGTTGACAGTTTAACATGGGACCACTGGTTGTTGACAGTGTAACATCGGTCCTCTGGTTGTTGACATTGTAACATGGGTCCACTGGTTGTTGACAGTGTAACATGGGTCCACAGGTTGTTGACATTGTAACATGGGTCCACGGGTTGTTGACAGTGTAACATGAGTCCACTTGTTGTTGACAGTTTAACATGGGACCACTGGTTGTTGACAGTGTAACATCGGTCATCTGGTTGTTGACAGTAACATGGGTCCAATAGTTTTTAACAGTATAACATTGGACCACTGTATTTTGACAAAAGTATGTGCCATTGATCAGTTGCAGATTGAACAAGGACAACAGAAGGCTGGAAATATCCATCTCAATGGTGAGGTGGGGATGGGTTGGTAAATACACACCACAGAAGGGTTCTGTAATAGTCTGTCAGCAGCTGCAAGTCTAAGGAGCGAGAAGAAAAATGTCAACATTTAGCTTTTTGGGATGCCCTGAGATGCCATTCAATCATTAAATATTTCTTGAGTACAGTTACACTATCCAAAGATGACGTGACACTACTCTAAGATACAGTGACACTATCCTAAAATACAATGACACTATCCTAAGATACAGTGACACTATCCTAAGATACAGTGACACTACTCTAAGATGCAGTTACAGTACCTTAGGATACACTGATGCTACGCTAAGACAGAGCGACACTATCATAAGATATAGTGACACTACCCTAAGATACACTGATGCTAAGACAGAGCGACACTATCATAAGATATAGTGACGCTATCCTAAGATACAGTGACAGTACCCTGAGATACATCCAGGCAGCACTAGAACAAAAGCTACACAACAGTATTGCAGGAAGAATATACACAAGATCTGAACGCGTTCTAAGGTATGGGAGCTAATGGCGTACACACGATTATGTATTGAGCACTTATAGCCCAATGCGTGCATGACAATTAACCAAGCAATATAAAGACAAGTACATATGTGTAATGGTTAATGTGTCAAATTGCTGTAGTTCTTTATACCATAACATGCATACTCTTCGATAATCCAGGACATTACTACATACATATGTATATAGGCTGAAAAGGCAAATAAACAAAGGATGTTTCTTGCGACCACAACAATCTCACAACATTCTTCTATGCAACACCTGCAACGGTCTATCACAAAGTCTTATAATACATAAAATATAATATAAATGTTGCACTTACAGTTGATCTGAAGATGAAATGTTGCATTGAAATTTCCCACCCCGGCATTATTTGTTGCAGCACAAGAGTAGTAACTATCGTCCACGGTGTGATTAAGTGAACTTATTGTCAAGACTTTGCCATTGTCACTGGGTGTGTAGTGACTAGAAGAAGGTAGTGTCATGTCTCCTTTCTTCCATGTCACACCCTTTGTGTCATTTCTAGGACTGCCGTCAGTGATGTTACATGTCTGTGTAAAAGTGGTCCCTTCAGATGGATTTCCAGAAATACTCTTCATCACATTAGTAGATGGAGCATCTGGAATATATATTTTATTGAAGTGCGTCTGTCAGTCAGCTTATTGAACTTGCTGTATTCACACACAAAACTGAACATGTTGGCAGACTTACCATACAACTTACCCTATAACTCACAATTGTCTTGCTGCCCCTATATCTTATATCTATCCCAGTAAAGTCGTGCAGTGGTGTAACATAACTATACCCCCTCCCCGATACACCTAGTCCATAATAATAACTGAACTCGGATATTAAAACACATACAGTGAGCTAGATTTGTAACACAAATCAGTGATGATGAATGCACAGGACTATAAATCATAGAATTTCCTTTTTATTTTTACCTTTTTCAACAGGCAAGACTGTAATATACCGCAATTTTCAGTTCAAGGTCCTTTGCACTTAACGCCCTGGCAGCTCAATGAAACATCCTTCCACATTAAAAATTGTATCAACAAAATAATGTAAACTTCTTTCCATTTAAAAGGAAAAACTCCCTCTTTCACTGACAAATGTAATCCATTCCAAATGGAAAGCAAATTTGTTCTCCAGTTTCTAATAGTTGTTTGGATATAATCCCATCTACTTGAGGTGATTTAAAATCCTTCATGATGTAGTCTAGCTGGAAGGAGTGGGTATCATGCACCCCTTGGAAATATACTTTTCATCAGTGTCACTAGATCGGGAAAAAATATGTAGAAAACAATTTACAAGTCAGCCAAATGTCTCATGTTTCGTTTTGATGCAAATTAGTGCCAACATTAGTAAAAAAAATCAATTTGTCACTACATCTCAGCCAATATTGCAGATAGCTGAACAAAATAAGGGGTATAGTAAGTAATAAGAGTAAAGTTATGTAGGGTGTTTCTTTTAAGGCGGACAATATACAAAATCATTTAGCGTAATAATAAAGTGTGACAGGACGAGTCATCGCTGTAGTATGGAACTTCCAAAAGTTTAGTTGGAATGGAATGCAATTTCAAACAAATGTGAGTTAAGTGACTTAAATGGCTATTGTTTCAGATTATGGTATAGTGATTGGGAATCTCAAATTCAAGATGGTTCAGTGGCCTTGGAAGAACTCATGAAGTATCGTCTGGTGCCTGTGTCACCAACCTTGGGGCACCAGATGTTTTTTTAAAGCCGAACAAATCCGGCATTCTGCACCACCTCAGAAGATCTGCCATCCCCAAGAACACACTGTTTATCCAGGATGACATGATGCTCCCTTGCCAACCTTCCCCGACCTGTGGTGAGATATGTGTTCTCACTTTACAATTACCATCCAGAGTCTAACAAAGTCAATGATCGGTTGAAGCGCGGGAGTTCAGAGAAGATCACTCTGGCCGCACTTGCAACCAGGTAGTCATATGATATCAAGATGTTCCTTGCAAAAGACTACAAGAAGAAGCAGCTTTGCCAACTCCTGCTGCGAGTATGGAGTGGTCAACAGGAAGCTTCAATGCTAGAGAGAACCAAGATGGCATTGTTGATCACATAAGGGAAACTCCTGCACAAGAAGGTGGGGGAGGTTGAGAAACTCACCTCCAAGTGTCAGTTCGACCTCCCTCCCAGCTAGTCTGCTTTGATGCCGCACGTCTAGTATTTGAACCACCAGGTCTTCTGCACAAGTGAGCTATCGAAACCAACGTGGAAAAGCCGAAACCCTACTGGTGGATGAAGACTGACGATGGAGCGTTGGAAACGATGTGTTCCTGCGGTTCTGTCCTATCAAACTCTCTGGTTGGTCTCCTGGACACTGTTGATCATGAAGTGGAAGAAGAGGAGGAAGAAGACGAGGACGAGTTTGACTTTGACGATTTACCTTAACCTTTGGATGCAAACATAACACGATTTTGTGAATTAATGCCCTAATACCCCTATAAACTTACCTGCAATATTGGCTGAGATACAGTGAAATTAATTCATTTTATATGAAGTAGTAAGCAAGACGGTGGTGCCTAGCGGAGTAGGACAGTGTTATGCTAGCGAGTTAGCTAGGTACTAGGGAGGGCTAACCGGTTACAGTCAGTTTATGTATGCCCCATTCGCTATTCGCCGTGGAAAGAGCTGCGCGTGTTTATCAAGCGATTTTCCTTATTCACAGTTTCAGTTATTTGGTTGTGACAGTGGAGAGCAGTTTTGCGAGTTAAGTATTATTTTGTTTCGTTTAGCTTTTCGGATTACGTTGTTGGGTCGGGTCCGTCTCCGTGCCTAGGTCCTACGATGGGGTTTCCTTCCCGTCACAGTGGGGGGAGGAATATTTTCTACAAGGCGTCGGGACGGTTCAGAAATCATCTGGTTATTTTCACAGGCATGGTTGTGTACATAGGCTGGTTTTGAGCTAACGGTTAGATTGTCGGTATACGATTCTGGTATGTATTGAGCACATGGGATATCTTAACACATAATGACACATTTAATGGTAGGGTAACTGGTATTAATTAAAAGTTGGTAGGTACTTACGCTTGTACATGTGACTGTATAACCTAATGTGTGTTTGTACTGTGTTGCTTGAATAAAGTAAATACATTAACAAAACTAAACCAGCATGGTTGTCGTTGCCATGATGGGGTGTTTTCCCGTCCACGGGTACGCATGAGCAACTGTAAGGGTATATTTATTTTTGGAGCTATCTCATTCCCCGGGATTCAGACTGGTTAAGCTAACTCTTCATGGTTTTGGGCACGCGTTTATATCATCACGATACGTCACCTGTCAAGTACAGTCGCGCCTCGTTATAACGCGATTTGGATATAACGCGGTCAGTCGTGGACCCCGAATTTCTGCCGCCAGGGGGAAATGGGCGCTACAGCTAACCATAGCGCTGTAATTATATGTTACTTATTTTTATGAAGTCCTCATGTTTGTTTTGTACAGGTCTTTCTAGAAACAATGTAATGATATTAAGATTTTAACACAACTGCGTTACTGAGTTCGTTGTTTGTTGTGCCCCTGGTTTCTGCTCTGCCGTCTACCGTCGTCTTCGTGGCACCAATCCGATCGTTTTTCAAACCAAAACCAATCTATTGTGTAGCTAGCACTTGGTTCGTGTGGTGATGTTCTACGTATTTGCTTAAAACGTGACCAATTCTGTTGAGTGTATTTAATTAACTTTAGACACTGTAACTTTGGTGCAAAGCATTGTTTGTTTGCGCCGATATCAATCGCGTTTGTCTCCTGCCAGTTCGCTGTGGCTTTCGCAAACGTTCGCCTTCGCTGGCTTCTAAATGGCTATTAAATTGCTTACGAATCGTGCGGTGACGAACAATACTTATGATACTGAACTGGCAGGCTAACAGTTATTTTATGTTTTCACTACGTCTATGGAAAAAACATTTACTTGTCCACAAATATACAAATTCGTCAACTGCGTATGAACCCCAGTAGCCTCGAACCACGGTGAATTGCATTATAAATCGGCACGGTAAATGTGCGATCTAAATTTATATTTTGGGATTGATTGAAAGATTAAATCAAGCCAATAGTGAACGCAACTAGTATAGGTATTAATATTTGACCGACTTCGGCAACATGTCAATTCATTTGTGCGTTTCGGCTACTGAGTTCAAGGTTATGTTACACCGCGACAGCAGTACTGTGTTATCGCTCCGCCTCAGTTCGCATCGCCAGACGAGGAGCGTTGGCTATGAATTTATTTCAGAACTGTTTTACTCAGGTCAACATTCGACAGTGTATATTATGTTAACGTAATACACATTTATGTTGTTTGTCAATGTCAATTAGTTTTATAAATCACGCATAGACCGCGCAACCAGCACATTGGCTTTGGTTGCTGTTTTGGGGATGGTCGCGCCCCTGGCGGAATATAATGTATAACGCGCCTCGTGTATAACGCGGTTCCATTTCGTGGACCCCAACTACCGCGTTATAGCGAGTCGCGACTGTATATAGCAGTTGGGATATCTGGAACACATAGGCCTGGAGGTACACATAATGGTTGGGGTGCATTCCACCAATAAGACATGGGTGTGTATGCCATTTGTCCCTATGGGTACTTGCAACCACAACGAAATTTACGTTTTGTGTATGCATTTTGTACCTTCGTGTACGTGTCCGCCACTTAAGGTGTACCGGCGACCAAAGTTCTACGCGGTTTCATGTAGGGGTTGTTACCGAATGTGTAAACCGAATACATAAATAAAACAAAGTCGTGTCTGGTTCCTTAGGTGTACCAGCGACCTACATCACTACGGTTTCATGTATGGGTTTGCACCGAAGGTGTACATCGATTACATCAGTTTAACAAAGTCGTGTCTGGTTCCTAAGGTGTACCAGCGACCCTAGTCAACACGGTTTTGTATGGGTTTGTACCCAAGGTGTACATCGTATACATAAATTAAACACAGTCTTGTCTTTCCTAAGGTGTACCAGCGACCTAACTCAATATTGTTTTATGTATGGGTTTGTACCGCTGTTGTACATCGAATACATAAATACAACTAAGTCGTGTCTGGTTCCTAAGGTGTACATCAAATGCATTTGTAAGTTTACCTTGATATTTGTGCAACGTGCATCAAAGTAATACACTGTGTTCAGCGGTATGTTACAGTGTTTATTCCTTTTACTCAGATTATGTGGGTTCTGCTGTTGCAGCATATCTCCGGTGAGACAGTCGGCCAGGCAAAGGGTTCGATCGGCAGCTCAAGGCCGTCCCCCGCGGATGTTAGATGATGAGTTGATAGCATCGCTACTCATCCCTACGGCTCGGTTCACTACAACTAGGGCCACCGGGGTGGCCCAGCGACAGCTTGTTGCGACTGACGCCACCGTCGCTGTAATGCGTGAGATGCTACAATCCGTGCGTCCTGGTACTGGCGTTTAAGGCAGATTTAAGAGTAGGCGAAATCGTGCCCCGAACAAATGGTATGACTCAGAACTGTCTACAGTTCAATGATGTAACTATACATGACACAATGATAACCGTTTGTTTGAGACACATTAAACATAGTGGCAGGCGGGGCATTACAGATAATGGTGCAGGGGCAGCAGACACTTCCATTTCCCCGGCTGCTTAGCTCAATGAATTTCTGCAAGCTAGGGAACGGTGCAGGCCACACTATTTGCATATATCGATGGCTCTCCAATGTTGCGAAGAGAAGGTGGTTCTTCGCTCAGGTCTCTACTAGCGTTTTGTGGTCTTAGCAGGAGAGTGTTTAAAGGGCATAGTTTCAGCATAGGTGCGGCTACATCGGCAGCGTTACGCGGTGAATCCGTTGCTCAGATTAGGCCTGCCAGTCGATGGGCATCGGATGCATTTAGAAAATATACCAGGATTGCATGATAAAGGAGGTTCAAAACTTACAGGAGGCAGTGTTGTCTTCCACAGTGGGTGGAAGCTTCAGAATAGATAGGTTTAGTGGGTGGGGGTTGGTCACATTTAATTCCAGGTGACCTAGTGGCGGAGTGACCCCCATCGATATGGTGTCGATGTTAAATATAGTGTAAAGAGGACTGTTAATACCGGTCATTGGTAATGTTTTAGAATTTGTCGGTCTTCTTAGCAAGACCGTTGGGGCCGGCATATTTGCTGTGGAGATGTATTGATGTATGTGTGGTATAGCTATGTGATCCATCTGATTTATCTAATATAATAAATGTTATATATTTGGTCAATTTCAATCATCACTTGTCTTGCATTGCTGCTTTGCATAGGAGACTGTATGTGCAGTGGGTACATACATTTATCTTATGTGAAGTAGTAAGCAAGACGGTGGTGCCGCCTAGCGGAGTGGGCCAGTGTTATCCTAGCGAGTTAGCTAGGTACTAGGGAGGGCTAACCGGTTACAGCCAGTTTATTTATGCCCCATTCGTTATTCGCCGTGGAAAGAGTTGCGCGTGTTTACCAAGCGATTTTCCATATTCACAGTTTCAGTTATTTGGTGTTACGGTTATATTGGGTTATTGTTATACGTTGTTATTTTGTCTCCCACCCACCTCCCTGTGCCACACTTGATGTACACTATAGTTTTTTGACGCTTCTCCCGGTTGATTATTAAGTACATGAGGTTTTGCCTAGGCTTTTTCCTCTACATTATGTACGCAGGGTTTTTAGGGCGGTAAATAAAGTAGGTGGTTTTACAGGAGGCGGCGGAGTGACCCCCATCGATATGGTGTCGATGTTAAATATAGTGTAAAGAGAAATGTTGATACCGGTCATTGGTAATGTGTTAGAAGTTGTAGGTCTTCTTTGCAAGACAGTTGGGGCCGGCATACTTGCTGTGGAGATGTATTGATGTATGTGTGGTGTAGCTATGTGATCCATCTGATTTATCTAATATAATAAATGTCATATATTTGGTAAATTTCAATCATCACTTGTTTTCCATTGCTGCTTTGCATAGGAGACTGTATGTGCAGTGGGTACATACATAATACCAATGCTGGCACTTTAGAATTTGCATATCATACCAAGGACACATGTAATTACTTCAGGAATGGTCTCTTAATTATCTCTGACCCCAAAAACATGGGGACGAGTTTGACACCTTATGTGTGCAGTTATGTGCAATATTGTCCGATAACTGCCACGAAATCATTTTACTGTAATGGCGGCACTAATTAGCATACTAGTATGCCAACGAAACGTGGTCATTTCAAGAATAGTTATACAATGATTGCTGACCTTCAAAACATGGATCTGTACATCTTGTTTATGCAGCTATGTGCAATATTGTCCGAGATATGGAAAGAAATAGATTTTTTTATAATGGCGGCACTAATTTGCATATTAGTCTATCAAACACACATGTGGTCATGTCAAAATAGTTTTATTAGTGTTGCTGACCCTCAAAACAATTGCCAATTTTTTAATACAGATCATATCTTAAGTTTTTCATTAATTACTTTTGTTATTTCTGTTTTATTACTTTGTTACCTTTATGAACAGTGCATTTATTTATCGGGTATTGCAACATATATTGATTTTAGCTTTAAATAAATGTTAATGACTTAAATTTGGGGTGTTTTTATATTTTGCCGGACCAGTAAACCTTGTAGTGGACTAGTCAACTTTTGACTTTACCAATGCTGCTATCCAGTTAAATAAATGCCGAAGTTCTACCCCTGGCCTTTGGTAATATGCAGAAGAAGTCAAGATTTTTGTTGAGGGATGACATCGTTTGGGAGCGAAATAAAAGTTTTTTTCTTAAACAAAACTCAGCTATTCTTTATGCACAGTTTTCGGCGAAAACTTGTAGAAACTTTGAAGGGCATATACGCCAGACAGTGCTTCACATACTGACAAAGTATCACTCGACATCGATCAGGTGCCAATATTATTAGAAATTGAACTTTGATGAAACCTTTATGGAAGCTGTTCATGTACATATACGGAAATAAACTTATTTGACTGTAGAAAATTATACACCCAAATAACTTATAAATAATGTCCTGACAGGTTCCTACAAGGTGGCTAAAAATCCTGTTATTGTTATCAGATATATTGACCCCGATCCCCGACATGACAGCCAATATATAGAACAATTTCTCAGCAACCAGTGGACCAAAAGGGACAAGCTTGGTGTCATTAGAAAAAGAATTGACTTAGGATTCCAAATATGCCATAGCTGTTGTCATGCTGAAGTGTATTAACAGTTCATAATCTAGTAATGTTGAATATGACCTTGGATTTGACTCTCTGGATCTTACAACCTTGCATTATTATTTTTAATCAGAATTGCAGCTGCGTTTGTTGGCCACAACATGATAAAACATCCAGGTATACTATTTAGTGGACTCTCAAAACAGGCCGCAGTTCAAGCAAACCAGTTGGTGTGGATAATAAGATAATAGAACATGCTTAGCTTCAGACCTGTTAGATGTGCCTACTTTGATTGTATTTTGAAGACAAAAAAAATAGTACACCTCTGAATGGTGCTATATGTTATAGCAAACATCCTCAGCTACATTTTTTTCTAAACATAATTTCAAGGTTAGAAGATCCACATGGTCAAATTCAATATTACAAGGTCATGAACTATTAATATACTTCAATATGAAACACAATGGAATCCTTAGAGTTACTAATGACACCATGTTTGTCCATTCTGGTCCAGGGGTCTAAATATTGGCAGTCATGTCCATTTATGCCCCCCCCCCAAACAAAAGTATCTGTCTGCTACGGCTTGACGATTGATTTGACAACTATGGACCATTTAAAAAAGATTTTGCCCCCCCCCCCCGGTGCCTCTAATAAATGCTGGCCTTTTCCGCCAGGGGGCCACTGGCATCATCTCGAAAAATTAACGTTTGAACCAACGCGCCAAAAATCACATATGATGACACTTTTCCGGGTACGTCGACCGACAGTCGATTTAACCGAGACTAAACTTGAACGAGAAGGGAAGATGTGGGTTTTTGGAGTTTGCATTGATACAGTATGTAAGTAGAACAATAATGCATACAAACTATGGTCAGTGAACAAATGTTAACGCCAAAACCCATTTTACCTTGGTATTGCTGTACTTTAAGCAAACTACCTCCATAATGATATCTTGCAGTAAAACAATGGTTGATGAATGTATGACAAGATAACTAACTATACGTTAAGACAAGATCTTTTGAATGGCTATAACTTGAATAGTAATCACATGAAACCTCTTAAAACACGTCAAAAGAATCATTTTAACCTGAAAATTGTAATTGTTGGCCATTTTATTTAGCCAAATGGCACCATAACAAAATTAAAACACATTTAGAGGTACCCAATTATGCGTTCATGTTATACTACACATAGTTACGACATTGTAGCTGATGAAGCAATGTGAAATTGAGACATGATCAGCCCGAATCAGAGCATTCGGCCTCACTACATTCTGAATCATCAGATTCAAATAAACCCCGCCCCCGTCCTCTGTACATTATCATCTCCCTCATCATCATCCTCCTCCTCACTGTCATCTTCCGTGCGCTCCTGTGCTGGCCCTGGTGCAAACTCCCAGCCATGTCCGAGGTGTGGTGCTTCAGGGACGGGTGGCGCATTGCATATGCCAAGTAGGCTATCTGCATCTGGAGGGAGACGGACTAATTATTTGTTCTTTATTGTCTTTCACTTCGCAGCATGGGCCTCAGCGACTCTTGTTGTCGCCGTAGGTGACATGTTGTGCTCTACCACCTCCTCATCAAGGTCGTGGTCTTCTCCGCACCACGACAGCTGCCGTCGCGCCACAGGGCTCTTCGCCACCTGGTCATACACTGACGTCTTACCCTTACCATAGAAGCCTGAGTTGGCATCACAGCCAGTCATACAGCTGCACAATACACTTGGTAGTTGTTGTGATATGACCGTTGCTGCGACATAGGCATCTGTATCAGCGGCACCAATGACAACAGGGTCACTGTAGCCTGACTCATGCAGAAAGAAGAGGGCAGTGTCAGCCTCAGACTGGTCAAAGCTGTAGTTCTGCATCGGTTGCTGGGTTGACATGTTGGTGCAGTGGGACCAACTGAGTAGATCATTTCTGCATCAACACACTGTGATAGGTCGGGCAGGCAGCTGCATATCAATTTTTGCAGTCGGCCCTTGTTGCTGACGCTACATAGCAGCGTTTTGAACGTTCTGGCAGGAGGAAAGGTCTGCCAATTTCCTGTAGGTGTTGGGGACTTGTGCCTTACCCTGCACCCGCAGGTCCCGCTCGTCGTCTTTTGTCGAGTATGCTGCGTCGTATTCTTACTGAACAACCGCTCTCGCAAGAAACTGGTCAATTTTCCCTCCCCCGAGCAACAACGCCGGGTTCTTGGGAGAGACTAGTATTTCTCAGTATCTGAAGGTTCTCCCTTGTCTTTTCAGCCATATCAGGCGTTAGCTTCCCCTTCATCAGCTGACTCATGAGTGCCTCATACACGAACCTCAAGCAACGCAGCCCCCTCTTGTAATGTTGGCCCTCGGCAATAACTCCTCCCGCCACGAGTACCTCTCCTAGCTTACTCCCCTTGTAGCGCTGGTATATAGCGCTCGTCATCACACATTGTGTACGGAAATGGCAAAGAAAGGGCACAGTGTCACGATATTTGTTTGGATTCTCGGCCTTTAGCAGGGTAATGAGAACGGGATGACACTAAGAAGGCGAAGGGCATGCGCTTAGTGGCGATGATGATAGTCAACTTGTCCATAATGTCCTTCATAACTGACTTGTTGGGCGGTTGACCGTAAGACATATAGAAACAAGCTTTGTTTTCCCTTGCTCCATGTCCAAGCCAGCGTGAAACCCTTTATAGGAAGGGATAGACTGTTCGGCTGTATCAGGGCAGTCACCTTTCACATTCGCGTAAGCAATGACATGAACTTGCGCTGAGGCTCTGTACTTGAGGAGAACGTAGCAGGCATAAGGCGTGTGGGAGGTTCACCCTGTTGGATGGTTCTATTTGGCGTAACTGACTCGGGCGCTTTCTCAGTCAGAGCCTGCGACCCACTCCTGGCGTCTATGATGCGCGCATGCTCATCCTGGATGTTTGCCTCATACTCCTGAACAAGACATCCAGTTACAGTTGTGTGCAATTAATTAACCTGAAAGGCATGTGTGCTTCATTAAAACAAATCAGACCTTTCGTTGTGCTAAATAAGAGATTTGATGCGCCTTGATACATGCTTCTAGGTGGTCTGGTTCAAAAGTTACGTTTTCTTTCTACCAGATGGCGGCCATATTGGATTTATGGGTCAAAATTATGTCATAACGTGAAAGTGATGTCAGAGTGGGAATTCTCGTGGTCAACGTACTTGAAAAAAAATTCTTCCTGCGTAATTTTTACATTTGAGGGATTTGGCCCTCTGGCGGAAAATGCCAGCATTTCTGAGAGGGATCGGGGGGGTAAATCTTGTTTTAAATGATCCACAGAAGTCAAATCAGTTGTCAAACCTTAGTGGCCAGAGAATGGTCACGAAACTGCAACTCTAGACCCTACTATATAGTCCAGTGCAAGAAATATTCTGTATTTCGTCTTTCCTATCCATAATGACCCAAAATCCATTATAAAAAATCTAAGTTGGTCAGGTTAAACAAATTGGGTGACTTGATATAGAATGATCCATTACAGCTTAATTAAAACCCGCCGAAGCAGCCTGCCACAGATGGAATGCCAATAACTCTGCTTTCTAGGCAGGCTACCTTGCCTTCAGTGCTTGACAGTGGGTAGTCACCATTACACAATTATCAATCAGCCCTGGTTCCTACCTTCCTTATTTGGGGGTCAAGCGAGGCAGCCTCGAATACACAAGTATTGTTTACCTGCCTGTCCAGGCAGACACAAGCAAAATGTGAACATGTAGTTTTTGGGAAGTCCTGAAAGTGCCCTTAGAAACATTCAATCAAATAAAAGTGTTGTGTGAACTACCTATGTACCTCAACATATGCCTATGCATTTTGAAGATTTTTTTTTAATTGCGTTGGGGCTTTCAGAATGAACCAATCATGTAATCGTTTCCCATGCATAGTAGCTGTACATCTATGGCAAATTATAAAACTACATCCTCAACGGTTTCTGAGATATGGGAGTCCATTGGAACTCAGCCCAAAGGACAACATATGGCCAAGAAGCCCTGAAACCATTTGAATTATAACTGTGAATTTGTAATTATGAATGAATTAATTTTTGGCTAAACAGAGTCACCGCCTAGATTCTTCACCACGATCACCTAACTGCTATAACTCTATCTGGTTCATCCTACCAGGTAACCAGAAACAACAAACCTTGTGAATTAACTTATGGTCTAAGCCAAGATACAGTCATCCACTTCTACTCCACTAAATGGAGTATAGTATATAAATCTTTATAAAACAGACAACAATTACACAATTTTAATCACAATTAAATGAATATCAAAATAAACGTAACTTGCTAACAATAATATATTTGTCAGTGTCCACCAACAGTAGAGAGCTTGGAATAGAGGCTGAAGAGATGAGACAAAACAGGTCTCCGAATACGCACACATCAGAGTGGTAGGCTGACTAGCACCCTGCCAACAGGTGTTAGGTGTTTTTAATAGGTGAACAATGTGCTCTTTTGAAGACCCAGATATGCCCTTAGAAACATTCAATCACATAACAAATTCTTTTGACCTAGTAATCCTAGCCTATGATATGTCTATACAAAATTATGTAAACAATTTACTTTATAATTTGTTTAATAGGCAACCTGTGCAGATTGATCAGTTGTGAGGCACTTGAAGGCCCTAGTGAACCTTTAGAATGACCCAATTAAAAACAGATTTCACATGCACTACCCTAAGATGTCTAGGCCAAAAAATTTAATCCTGAATGGTTTCTGAGATATGGAACCTAACGGTGCACTGCAGATGCGGAGTGATGCTATGAGTTCATTGAACCTTTAACCCAAAGGATTAACTTTTTAAAGAAAACAAAACAGTGTTCAAGGCTTTCTAAAAGGACATATATACATAAGTCCAATATACAGCAAACAACAAGCAGACCACTTGTGTGCATTGTCTAAGGATATGGAGCCACAGTATTGAACCCACATCACACGGTGGAATTGCCTTGGAAACAGAAAAAAACACATCCAACCCCTTGCCACATAGGATATGTCCCAACGATAATCAATCTCAACACATAAGAAATCACCACACAATAAGACCAAAGACTAAAACGTTTGTATCGATATTGTTAAGGGGTTCATCCCAACCATCCCCAACAAAACATTCTTCCTACCCAAAAATAACTAAAACACGCCTTCAACCTCAACAATTTCCAGACCATGTATCCTTCAATGTCGTGCAAAAGCGAATAACCAGTACGTACAGACCACACTGACTAATTTAGGAATCAATTTTTGGTTAAAGAATACAGTTGACTGGAATTTATTAAATGATTCACAGGTTCAGTGTGAAACCATAAATGACTTCAGCTACATAACTTGCTGCTGATGCATTACGTAACGCATTCTCGGTAAGATCGTATTCACATCAACAATAATATCCCTCACTATTGAGTATAACCACATACCCTCTTTCGAGATGCTCCTGTCAGATGCTGTACACCTCTCTGCGATGTTGCACAACAAAACATTTGTTATGTGTCTCTGACATTTACTCCACTTACTTGGTCAAGGAATGGATGTTTGTTGTTTGTCACATATATTTACCATTTTATCGACAGCTCATTAATGTTACATGCTTTTTTCTGCATCTGCTGCTCAGTTTGATACATTTTCAGCACAACAAAGGTCATATGTAGCTTCAGAAAACAGATTTCTGTAACTGTGCATCAGTAGTGTGATCTGGAGAATGGACGTTTTTCTTAATTTACGTAACATACTGATACTCACACGCCACACTGACGGTTTGATTTGCAGTGGCCCAGACATCAGTTTTGTTTCCCAGTCGAGTGACAAGACAATACAACTTTGTGTTGCGGTCATTGCGACTGAAAGACACTTTGTAGGTGGACTGTAGGTGAAAGGTTTTGTGATCCTGATTGAGTCCACTCGAGGTAGTTCCTGTCTGCAGTGGACCATCGGGTCCTTTCCTCCAGTAGATGTCTGCTGCAGGTTTCACTCGACTCACATCACAAGTCGCCTCCACCTCAGTGTTCTCTTTCACTCTTTGACCAAGACCAGTCACAGACACTCCTTCTGGTCTCACTGAAACAATAACCACATCAGAAGTATGTAGGACATAAAATATCTCGTCATCTTCAAAGTTGTATTACACAATGTCCTGGGTTTAAAATTCATATTATTGAAATTATCTATTATTGCTATGTTAGGCAGGTTAATAAAAGATGCCATTAGACGGCTTAATAAATACATGTATATATATATACGAATAACATTCAATCGTGGATTAGCAACAGCATACTTTATCAGGAAACATTCTGAAAGGTTCATATCCAATTCGTGAGCAGATATATTTGAAATCACGACATGGAGTGAATAATGTGATCTGTCCTAAAGTCAGATTACACACGTATGCATATTGCATAAACAGTATTTTGAAGTTGAGCAGTCACACTTAGGCATTTTAATATGGACTTTCTGGCTTAACATAACTAACAACATATTTTGCCCGTTACCTCTGTCGATAGAAGTTTGCCAGTTGTCAATGTGATGTAGCTAGAAATAACAATACTCCCTAGCACTGGTCTGCCTGTCATCATATGCGCTAAACACTAATGCCAATAAACTAAATGTCTCAACATATGAGTTGCTTTTCTTTTACCTACATAGCAATACATCCTGAAAATAAAAGGTATTTGAAAAAGTATTTGAAATACTTTCCAATGTATTTAAATACATTTGTATTTAAAAGTATTTGTAATTGTATTTGATTACCTGAAGAGTATTGTATTTGTATACATTTCAATGTATTTGACCCCATGTCTGCTTACCATATTGATAAACATGTAATGAGACTGTCGTGGTCAATTGTGTCAAATACAGCGGCTAGATCATGCAGGGTCTATGCCATTATAAATGTTAAAGGGAAATCAAAGTCAATGTTTTGTTGATCTGGACCTACCAAAGTTAATAAAAAGTAACAACTTCCAACAACGATCATATTTTTAACGTCAAATTAGAACACACAGCCATAGAACGTGTACGGACTATGCCATCCTAGAAACAGAACGGCGTAGCGTAGTCGACTTGATCGGCGTGAACTGTGCATATTATGTTTTACTTTCTGACCTTACCATGAAAACGACCACCAGCAACAGTCAAACTTCTCACATATCTTACATATATACACTACATTAAAAAAATCACGTGCATTCCTCTAACAAAGAAACTTCACAAATGAAATGCGCAAATCTCGACGGACGGCAACTCGACATATTCAGCTACACACAGCTCCGATGTGTGTAGCTGAGTTTACTGTAGTAAACTCGCTATTATAAGTTAGCTTTACACAAAATACCGTTAGACGGTGCGCTTGTGGGGCGAATATTTATAATTATAAACTTTACTTACTGCATTCGCACACACGAAATAGTTTAAGTAATTATAAATAATATGATAATATTTGTTTATTATAATCACTATGATCTGCAGTAAATTATAAGTTTTAGTATAATATAATAATAATACAGCGCCACATCCGTAATTATTTGTGGCGCTTCATAACATACTGTTAGAGGCGGCGCTGGTCAACCAGGTGTACGTGCAGGGGGTGCTAACAATCTCTGGGTCAAAAGAGCAGCCAAAAGAGGATAAGTAGACTGAAGATAGCGAGCGACCTACAATGTCAGAATTCTACTAAGACCTGAACACATACAAGAACTCGAAGAAGAACTTAGGGGAACCAGGTTGATATGGGATGTAATGGAGATCTACGAAGTGAGAAGGCCAGAGGAATGGTTCACTTCCTTACAAAGCGGCCACCTATTATACCATTCTAACTTAAACAACGGCCAGGCAGGAGTAGGCTTTCTCATAAACAGGAATTGGAAAGACCATATAGTATAGGGTAACCAGTATATGCACCAACAACATCATACTCAGAAGAAGACATAAATAGCTTCTACATCTACGTCGATGAATATTTAGAGAAACCAAACCACTACACGATAGTGATGGGAGACTTCAAAGCTCAAATAGGGAAAAGAACAAACCCAATGGAAACGGCAACGAGCAAATTTGGGCTCGATTTGAGAAACGATAGAGGCGACACTTTGGTAGAATGGGTAACATCAAGAAAGTACAAAATCATAAATACCATGTTCCAGAAGAAAGCAGGGAGGAGATGGACGTGGAAAAGCCCAAACGGTGTAACGAAGACCGAAATTGACTACATCCTAACAAACAGGCCACACATCGTCACAGACAGAACCGTCATCAACCAAGTCAACATTAGAAGTGATCACATACTGATTATGAGCAACATCAAACTGGATGTAGAGGTGGAAAGGGAAAACATTGATGACCAAGAGGCCATCAAGATTGCATGCCAAACGAATAGGATAAAAGAATATCTAATTCCAACTCGAAATGAGAAATCTATTCAAGACACTCAAAGATGTAGACGACATCGACACCATAAGCGAAACCATCACAGACATGATCCAAAAAGCACGTCAATAGTAGCTAAGGCAAGTAACAGGCCACAGAAATTGAGGATACACGCTATGCTTTTGCCTGCAGCAACACCATAGAGTGAGCAGATCAATTTACATACAGTCACCCAACATGCATCAAGAACGGTAAGATGCAAGGTGGCTTGAAGGGATTAACCATGTCAGGAGACCAAATCGCCATTTGGGTGGCGTCTTGCTCAATCTGTGCACATGTCACACTTGCCATAGAGTCTATGCACTCAGCTGATGAGGAGATGAAGGAGGAAAAACGTAAAGAGACAGGAGAGAAGAGCATTCCCGTCCTCTCAAAAAGTGCTAATCACCAACAGTTGCTGGAGACTTGACGTAAATTGTTCTTCTCGCTCTATGGTGTTGCTACAGGGAAATAGCATGGTATTCACTCTAAATCAAAACGACAAGAGAAAGCTGTATATGTCAAATCTCTTCCACCGACGGACGCGAATTTGTCATATCACATCCTGCGATGGATGCTCTGGAAGGCAGCAGGCCATCACACTGCAGGTGCAGGGTGTGTGCCAATTCCACGCATTGCTAGAGGACCAGCAGCCCATCCTGCCCTCTTGGACGTCGTCAACTGCCAGTGCAATGCAGCCGGGAAAGCTTGCAGCAGTCATGCATGTAGCTGGTTTTGTTTTGGTGAAGCCATGTGTTTCAACCTTGTAACCAAACATGATGACAATCAAGCAAGATTTGATAATGAGGATGAAGGTGATAGTACGGAGGAGTAGGGGGACTAGAGAGAATGGGGACTAACCGTGTCTATGAGAACGTAATGGGAATGATTTATCTTTCAAATACCAATGGTTAATGATATATACTTTGTCAATGCTCAAATGAAACTTGTCATTGCAAACAAGTTCTCAGTGTGTATCAGCAATTATATAATCGAGTAAATCTGACGTCATACTTTTAAATTGTTGAACTATTTTATGTTATTTTCCAAGCTTTTTGTGTTTCTTGTCAACTGCAATCATATACATATACATGAAGGTACAACTATTAGCCTTCCTGGAACTTAGTCATGATGAATGCTCACTGCTGAAGAGGATCTGTAAATAAATCTTCGATTTTGGCTATTTTCGGTTGAAATTGTGGCCTTCTTGGATTTGTATCACGTGACCATAGTCATACATCATTGAAAATGATTACGTTAAATTCTTCATATGTTGAGCCATTGCATGTATTTATCTCACGCATAATTCAGGCAGTATAAGTGTTTCCAGTACTGCGTTCTTTCCCGTATGCTAAAACTTAGGAATAGGCACAAAATCGTGACACTTACATATTTTCGGATAAAATGATGGCTATTTTGAATCTTAATCGGTTTTAATAGGCGGGCATCAATGGAAACGGTTTCTTTGAATGCCTGATATGGCAACATATGGGTATTGGCAAAATAAAATCATATTTATATACCATAAGTCAATCAAATTATGCTCTATTTTGGCTATTGTTGGTGAAAACTGTGGCCATTTTGACTGTTGGTCACATGAACATAGTCGGACACGGTAATAAATGGTTCCATTCAAATCCTCATATGCCAAAGCATACGTGTATATACAACAATTATGTTCCTAGCATGATGTAGTGTAAAGATGAACACATTTTGTAATTTACCAGGATCACAGCAGCCATCTTGGATTTCCTTGTTTCCCATGAGTTGCCCAAGGATGGCGCATTGCCATCCCACGGATTTGAGTTGAGGGACACATAATCTATATGATTCAACAAAAAACCTTACACCACCAGCCATTTCCAAGTTAACAAAATGGCAACTTGACTATTACAGCATATCACATTCTCTCTTAGACTCAGTGTCATATTAAAGACTCACATACGTATGACGCATCTTTTTCTCCTATAATGATGTTTGGATTGTGTGGTTCATATATCCCAATTGTTCTTATTAATAATAAAATAACATTTTGTATTTGTAAAACCCCGTATAGCCGGAATTTACTTCCCCTCGGAGGCGGATAAAATACAACATTTGTAAAGCATAAATATCTAAAATATATGTAATCAGTTAAACTTACAAGTTAAGATGAAATGGCAATAAATAGATAATTAAATAAAACTTCAAAAAAACCTAATGCATAAGCTAAACTTATCAGCAATAAATAAAGAGATAACAATAAATAATAAATAAATAATCAAATATATTAATAAATTAATAATAAAGTAAGATACTAAAATTATTTTGGAAACTATAATTATGGTTAAAATAAATTCATTACAAAAGACACTACAAGTAGTTTACCAATGCAGTCTTAAAATACATGCTGTTTGTATTTGACATATTGTTTTATTATTTATCAAAGTAGCTCATCAGATGATCTGGAAGAAAATGTATGGGGAACATATTTTTTGTTGCAATTTTACTGTTATATTTTCATAACGTGGGTTTCACTATCAAATTGACAGTCAATGTGAACACCAAGAAATTTTGCAATATACAGTACTTCTACAAGTTTTTTCATCAAAAAGACTGATGCACCATCTGTTGCTGGAAGTCGTGGACAGTTTCTGTTCTAATGCGTTTGATACGGTTTGAACTGAACAGTATCAACATTTTGAATTTTAAGTGTCTGACTGTCAACATCTATAGCCAGAAAGGTGTTTCAAGCTAAGCTCCTAATTGTGTTTCTGTCAATATGGATACCAGATTTGAAAAATATAATAATAATAATAATTACTTAGTATGTTGTATTTCATATGCGTATGTCCAACACCAAATAAAGGTACGTCAGACACCAAACAAACTCACCTCTAATTTGTCTATACAACACAAACACATCATTATGTTGGGTTTATTCAACATATTAGTATCTGCCCTATGGATATATGACACAATGTATGCAATGTACCCTCACACATCACAGAGTTTTGAACATACCCCTACAAAGGTGAACATTTTAAGTCCGACCGACACCATGCATGTTTTTCACTGTATGGCTAAAATGGTTACAAACTTGATATGGGACAATTATGCCTGAGTGGGTTCTTATATCTGATAGTACAAAGTTGTGGCACTTACTATCCATTGATGCAATGCATAGCTTAAGTGTCCGAAATATACGTCCGACACCGCGGAACTGCCCATATGAGATGACCAGAAACAGCCAAATTGCTGAATGCAGCGACAACACTGGTCATTAATAGTTTCAAGCCAAGATGGAGTTATTTACTTCCATTCCACTCAGCCAGCCAAATGATCAGAATGCAGTTATATCAATAAAGTGTATGATATTTCATTATATATATATATATATATATATATATATATATATATATATATATATAATATTCTTCTTCTTTTCGCCTTTTCCCACTAGGTGGGGTCAGCAGCCCGAATTCTTGATTTCCAGAATGTTCTGTCCTGGGCATCCTCTACGGTGATCCGCAGTGCCTGCATATCCCTTCGGACCCAATCCATCCATCTCCCTCTTGGTCTCCCCTTGGTCAGCACACACCGAGCCATCGGGGCAGTGTCAATAGCGAGCCCTGGTTCACGAAATGTGGACCTTCTATTAAAAAATAATAAATAGTATGTAACTTGTAATCTTGAGATAACTATCATTTGTATGAATTTCGTAACAAGAAAAATTACTAATTTTTTAATTCATTTTAACAAACATTTGTATTTTGTAATAAGTATGGTATCAATTGTTGCCTACATGAATATAAATCTTTCTGTCCATTTTAGTGGGACGATTGAATAGGCAGATCTTTTCCTATTGGCCATAGGTGTGTGGTTGAGTGATTAATGCTGTGATAATTTTATGTAAAATGATTAGTTAGACTTGGAACTGAAACTTTCTGATTTCAGATCACGAGTATTTCCAATCAGAGGAGGTAACTTTTACATGTGAACACAAGACACTGAGTAAGTTGTCCGTAGTGGAATGGAAATTAAACACAACAAGAGAAAGCGTTGCCGTGATGTACATTGATGAAGGAGCCATTTCAATTAGAATGTATGGTAGTGAATTTAAAAACCGTGTAACAGACTTCAATTCAACCAGTTTAACAATAACCGAAATGAAATCATCCGACGACGGTGAATTCAGCTGTACCATAACGTTGTCTGATGAAGAAACCACATACGTTGTGACATATTTCTATGTGACTGTCAATGGTAAGGAATTATATTTTAGTTCATCATCATTAGTAAACCAATTGTAATGTTTCTTTTTGTTTACATGCATGCATAAATGCATCAAACTCATCGGTTTATTTCATAGTAAACTCTTACTCTTTTAACAACTTCAAACACTCCAAAACTTACAATTATTTTCTGCATCACTTGTATCTCGTTTTACTTGTCTCAACACAACTGGTATATAGTCATGATAAGTAAGTTTTCAGACATCATCAATTATTATGCATATCCTGAACACGTGTGTATAATATTTATATGCATATTATGAACACGTGTATATATGTATGTATGTATTATGTATATATATATATATATATATATATATATATATATATATATATATATATATAATATATATAATATATAATGAAATGGCAGATGCAGGGTGGAAAAAACGAACTGAAGGAGGGGGGTATTTATATTCCTCACCTTTGTAGGTTTGGAAAAAAGCGTATGACAGGGTGCCCAGGGATCTGGTGTATTGGTGTCTGCGAAGGAGAGGGGTCCGAGAGAAGCTAGTGAGGCTAGTACTAGTGAGGCTAGTAGAAGCAACATACCATGGAGCATCAACAGTAGTGAGAACCATGCATGGCAGAACTGATGAGTTTCCCATCAAAGTTGGCCTACACCAGGGACCAGGGCTAAGCCCATTCCTGTTTATCGTAGTACTAGATGTCATCAGCGAAGAGTTCAGACGTGGGTTGCCACTTGTGCTGCTCTTTGCTGACGATCTGGCAGTAGTAACAGACACAGAGGAGGAGATGCAGAGAAGATGGCTTGATTGGCAGATTGGGATGGAGAGCAAGGGACTAAAAGTCAACATCGGGAAAACGGAAGTGATGGTCAGCAGCAGGAGAGGAACAAAAGCAAACATCAAAGACAGCCAAGGTACAAGCCTCAGACAGGTGAATAAATTCAAATATTTAGCTGTCACCGTCAGTGAAGAAGGGGGTTCAGAGGAAGCAGTAAGAGCAACAGCGTGGGGCTAGTGGAGAGACCTATCCGGAGTCATCAGTGATAAGAAAATGCCACGGAAAGTAAAGATCAAGCTCTAAATGACTGTCATTAGACCAGTACTTCTGTATGGAGCAGAATGTTGGACAGTTAGAAAGAAGGAGGAACAGATTCTCGAGAAAACAGAGATGAGGATGTTGCGAAGAATTAAAGGAGTAATACTGAGAGACAAAGTAAAGAGTGTGGACTTAAGAAAGGAGCTAGGAGTGATTAGTATACAAGAGAAAGTAAAAGAAATGAGACTACACTGGTATGGACATATGCAGAGAATGGAAGAAAACAACGATTTGAGATCAGTTGTTGACATGAGAGTGCCAAGCTGCTATGCCAGTTCAGGCCCCTGGTTTCAATCCAACTGACCACCGTCGATACTTCCGTAACTCTACCCTTCTTAGAAAAACGGGACGACCCTATATCTTAGTCTATTTGGTATTTCATTAATAATTTTTGTTTTGAAATGTTATTTATATAACTACTTAAATAATGGCATGGATCGCACTGGACAAAGAAATGCATGTGCTTTTTGGGCACACCCGTGTTAGAATTATATTTTTATGCGCGCTACATCTGAATAACCATGAAAATTATACCGCAATTTTGTTTTACATAGATATATTATTATATATATATATATATATATATATATATATATATATATATATATATATATATATATATATATATATGATATATGAATATGATAGTATAGAACTATCCACTAGTCCGCTAGTCCGAACACTAATAAAAAATAAAGGTGGACTAATAAACCTGCCTGATAACTAGTCCGGTTGTCTAGTAGATACATGTGTCATCCACCCGAGCCTACAGTAGTCAATCAACGTTTCTTATCACAATGAACCTAACCTTAACCCATCCATAGGCCGGGTTGTAACTGAATCCCAAATCATTAAAACATTGATAAACTGCTGCCAGTGAACAATTGGCAACAGTAGTGACAGAGCTCTTCATTTACTGACAAATTATGACATGTTTAGGCATAGCCACCAGCTATGAACTTGTCTAGGTATTAATTGTAAGATTAACTGTTCTCCCGGTCCCCAAAAAACAAACAAAAGATGCATTCAGCCTAAATACTTCTAGGACCATGCTAATAATCAACAACACCAGATGTTTCATAGTACCTACAGCACACATTGAACACTTTTAAGAATTCATTTTTTTAAAGCAATACTTGACTGAAATTTACTTAACGAGTCGCAAGTCCAAGCTGAAACCATACCTGATTTCAGCCGCTGCCCATGATCTGCGGCTCACACACTCAATAACATGTGCACATATACGATCGTCATATATAATAGGGCCTGCAAGTGGGTCACGATACTAGGCGTGACACCGCGCGACTGGAGCTTATTGGGGACTACGCGAGACTAATTGGGGACTGGACACAGGAATAATATTCTAACGATGGATGACAGTTGTAGCTTCCGACTGATGAATACTAGGAAAATCAGTTCATAAATATCTTGTTTTATACGTTTCTTATCTTAAATGTCCGATTTACTATTGTGTTTACCACACTATCATAGACACATAGCGATTTACGTAGTGCAGATAATCGACACGATGCTAGGCCGTATGTGTCTTTTACGGGATTTGCGTTTTTCATTGCTGTACGTTGTGGTTTCGATAAGCACTTATATCTGACAAGTTGTCTAAATGCACAGAATCATATCACTTGTATACGTTTGGCCCAAACATGTTGTACTGCACGAAAACTGGCACGCCAAACACAAGTACTTGCCGCTATTGCCATGGCAACCACCATAATAATCGATTAAAATTCATGATTTTCGTGATCATTGTCACCGGCAAAGTGTTCCACTGCTTCTGCTTGTAATAATCCTTCGGACAATATAACTGAAATACGCTATTTCGGGACAGTTCTATTATTACGACCAAAACAAAACAAAGTCCTATATGTTAACATGGAGTATATGGACCTCCTGCCCCCAACTGCCCCCAGCCTCGTTTTCGCGCGCGAGACTTGCACGCCCTATAGCCAGTATTGGCTCCTTACGACGTACCCCATTCAGATTCAGTTTCACATCCCACACCTGAGCGTGCGGTCACCACAACAGCATCCACGAAATCGGCATATTATGACAGTATTACTATTAGATTACCGAAAGAAGTTGTAGCCGCTGGCCCCGGAGCGGTCTGTAGTTACTTCGTCAAAATTGTATTGATGTTTATGAACAGTAAATCTTCAGACCAGCCACATGATACGGATTACCCGTATCCGATGCGGATTTTGGCGGTTTTTACTAAATTGATGGAGAAATTACTTTTAACCACATTATGTCCTATATTATTATACTATATAGCATAATGGAATAATCATTCACTTTAGTGACTACGTAAATTGATTCGAAACGAACTAAACCACCGATTAGTTTATTGTAGCACGTAATAGATGGGGCACTGGTAGTTGTTTGTTCTGAAAACTGCGGCAGGTGGCTTAACGGGTGGGAACGGGGCGCGTAGCAGGCGCGTGACGATTATATAATAATAATAATAATATATTTTATTTAATATAGCGCCACATCCAATTTCAAATTGTTCGTGGCGCTTTACATACATTAAAATCTAAAAATACAAATAGACACCAGAAGAAAAACACATAAATATACTAGTGACAAGTATAAAAATTATTTTAAGACAATCGTTAATATCAATATCAATATACTAACACGAATTATTTAAGCTGAATAAATTTATTATATGTGTAATAAATATATAAATAGGTTAAATAAAATATCGGTAAAAGTACACAAACATTAAAACCGCGAGAACAGTCAGAAAGAAATGTGTCTTAAGGCGTGCCTTGAAGGTGGCTAAACAGGCAGACATATTAATGTTACTAGGTAGAGCGTTCCATAAGGTCGCTGCTGCGACCACAAATGAGTTGTCTCCAGCTTTCACGTGTGTCCGCACAACTGTTAATAAGTTATTGTTCGCAGAACGCAGTCCTCTCGCAGGTTTGTACGGACAAACAAGGTCTGATAGGTATTTTGGGGCATCGCCGTGCACAGCTTTGTAAGTAAATACAAGAAGTTTAAACTCGATCCTCTGTGGTACAGGGAGCCAATAAAGAATACATAACATGGCGCTATTACTCGGTGGGTGGCGTAATATTAACCTGGCGGCGGAATTGTGTATTATCTGAAGTCGAGTAATGTTGTTTACTGAAGTGCCGTACAGAAGGGAGTTGCAATAAGCAAGCCGTGATGTTATAATGGCATTGACCACATGTTCCTTAGTCGCCATTGGGAGGTAACGACTCATCTTATTGATATGGCGGAGGTGGAATGAGCACTCACTGGCAATGCTCGAAACTTGTTTCTTAAAATCAAGGTGGCGATCAATGACACCACCAAGGTTACGAACACATCTTGAGACAGTAATCGTAGCATCCCCTACACGTATAACACTACCGTCAACAAGCGCAGTGGCCGCGGCAGTATTCAGTATTACCGGCAGATATTCGGTTTTGTTGTTATTCATACACATGCAGTTACTAGTTAGATGCCATCCACATATTGACAACAGCTAAACAGTCCTCCATGCGTCGTAGAGTAGCTGATAATGCTGTCGCTGTTAGATCAAAATGAGAGTATAACTGCAGGTCATCAGCGTAGTGATGGAAACAAAGTCCAAGCACTGTAATGATCTCGCCAATGAGCTTTACGTACAATGAAAATAGCAATGGCCCCAGCACTGAACCTTGCGGGACACGTGTTGTATTTGATGACGCATCACGAATGACAACTCGCTGGGTCCGTCCCTCCAGATAGGATTGCAGCCAGGCAAGCGCCTTGCCAACAAAGCCGTAGCGCAACTGGTGGCGGCAGTCCCAGCTCTGTTGCACGGTTGTGCAGCATTACACATGCACAGATGACTTTGCAAGCTTTCGCTGGGGACAAACGAATCTCACCGTGAAGGCAATGCCACCGACGTTTCAGGACCCCGTTGCATCTTTCGACCGTGCTTCGTGTGACACAGTGAGCATCCGTGTACGCCCGTTCCTGCTGATTCCGCGGGTTGAGAATCGGTATGAGCAGCCAGTCTCGTAGCATATATCCACTGTCCCCAAGAAACACACCAGTCACTGGTTTTCTTGGCGACTCAAATGCTGTGAACAGCTCTGATTCTCTCAGTATTCTTGAATCGTGTACTGAGCCCGGCCACTTGGCAATGCAGTTGACAATTCTCAGGTCAGCATCACATATCACCTACAACAAAGACAGTTGATAATCATATAATGTGCATGTTTATATACCTGAATCAACATTTTAAAACTATTTTTTATATTGTGTAGTTATTACTAGTTTGTGCATGGAATAAAACTGTGCCTTACATGTTATTTAGAAGTGGTCATTAGCATAGGTTTGAAATAAAATTATTTCTTTGTTATTCGGTGTTGAATTTGTAACTGGTACAATTAAAAAAGCAACATTGAACAACATATTATGGTTAAGTTTAAATGATACAATGTAATAATACCTGGATGTTTTGGCATTTAAACACATTTATAGCATTTAACATTCAAATACCAAAAATGTACCAAACAAATCGAAGTATCCTACTTCATTCCCTTGAACCGTCATAATAAAAACAGCCTTTCCATTCAAGCAATAAATCCCTAGCATATAGGCATCTCTGTATGCTACCCTGTCCTCAAAGTGTAGCCATGTGTTATCAGCTGCAAGGAGCACTTGAACAAACAATAGTAGGAGCTGGTGGCTGGTGGCAGATGTTAGTAATTGCAATTAAGTGGCCTGTGCAAATAAGGCAGCTACTTTAATCAGAGGAAACATCAGTGACTGGCACAAGAGGCAAAATTAACTGTTACACGATTAACAGTGTATAGGCATCAGTGAATAATAATATTGACTACTGAAATCATCAGTGGGAATGCAAAAATGCCAAGTACATACATCCTCTATATGTTGTCAAATTAATACATCATGTGTCGCTATTACATCATATATTCATATGTAGCTACAGTTGGTATACTGTCAAATGTCAAAACTATAGGCAATGTTTCAGAACCTCGTACCTCAACTTAAACCTCACAGAGCGAATATGTGTTAATAGTCTTATCAGCAATAAAACCAGGATGAAAGGAGATACAAGCCAGTGCAACATAGGCCCATTATTGCTAATTGCATCCTGTTCACAGGTGACAACTAGTAAATTGACCCTGTTTTCATTGGTATTACCTCAGTGATAATGGTTTTCTTTCTTACTGGAAAATGTGGTCAATTTTCAAATCCTGTGACATTTTTGACTGAACAAAAGCTAATGAAATCTAACTCATCATTTATTTTTTAGATCTATTTATTTTAATGTTTTAAACTACTTATTTTTTTTAATAAGTTTAGTAAAATACATTGACTTATCGGCGTAACATTTTAACATAAAATATGTTTTAATGTCTTAAATTATTTTAATTAGTTTTATTGATACATATCGTATATTCTCTACAGTCTAATTTATATTTACGCTAATGTCTTAAATTATATATTATTTGAATATATTAAAATATATATATACTTTGCATGTTTTATGTACTCATTTCAATCTTTTTGATTGCCCAGAGAGAGTGAAATAAACTATTATTATAATATTATTAATAATAACCGTACCAAAATAAAAGTACTTGAAATATTATTTGAAAAAAGTCTAATAATTTAGGGAAGTATTTAAAGACAAATTTATACTTCAGGAAGTAGTTACGTTATTATTTAGTATGTTACATTACAGTCACATTGCATAAAAATTTTGGGAAATTTAAACTATTTGATAAATCACACACTTACCTGGACATTTATGGAGTGGAAATTCTTTCGATTTACGTATTCATGTTCGTTGGTGGGAGGCGCCTGGATGCGGACGTGGGTCCCGTCGATGCATCCCACGACGTTGGGAAATTCTGCCAGCCGGAGGAACTTGGCCTTCTGCTGGTCGGCTTGTTGTTGCGTCGGCAGCTGTGTACCCACTCTTGCATCCGAGCGACCAAAGCGTTGGTCACTCGGTGGATGGTTCGCGATGCCGTTGACTGATCAATACCTATGGTCTCAGCCACCAAGTTTTGGAAGCACCCCGTCGCATACATTCGCAATGCTACCAAAACTTGTAAAGTAGCCGGCAAGGAGCCTTGTCGCGTGTCTGGATATTCCAAGTCCTCTCGCAGTTCATCAACGATGGCAAGGATGTCGTGACGGCGAAATCTAAATTTGTCATACAATTCCGCGTCATCGTACATATCCAGCGGGTTTTTCCTATCCCGGAATAAACGATTTCTTTTAAAATTTCGCCTGTTTCGTCGTCGCCACACTACCACGGCCGCCATTTTTCTCTACCGCCTAAGAGTTACACCTCCTAGCTAGAGAGCCTAGAGATAGGCGGTTGAAGTGCGGTCATTGGCCTAAAATCGAGCCAATGCGGTGCTCATGCATACCGGACTAGCGAACTTGCGACCTCGCAAACGAGTTATACCCAGTTTCACGAGTTCGTCTGTGCCCATGCATCCGCACCCTGAAGCCGCCCGATCATTATGTTGTGGTTGACAGGGTCAAAGGCCGCACTGAAGTCAATCAGACAAGTGCCGTGCCTTGTTTATTGTCCATAGCGGCTTTCATGGCATTTGTTACACACAACAATGCTGTTTCTGTTGAATGGTTCTTCCGGTAGTCTGATTGGAAACAATATTGCATTCGGATATATGAGAGATCATTCTTCTTGCAGCAACTTTCTCGATGACTTTTTGCCAAGTGGCTTAGATTGCTAATTGGGCGGTAGTTACTGAGTATGTCCTTGTTGAGTGATTGCTTCTTGAGCAATGGCCGGACAGTTGCATGCTTAAGCAGTGCAGGCATGACTGCGTTCTCGAGTGAAGCGTTAGTAACATATGTGATGATAGGCACCACACTTTCCACGTTGTCACTCAGTTGTTTAGTAGGTAGTGGATCGTGTATGCATGTTTTACCAGTACTGCCAAGAATATTATAAATTTCAGCGGTTGTAGTTGGCTCGAACACTTCGATGGATGCAGTAAAACAAGGGGTTTCGCCAGGTTCCGGGTCAACGGCAGCAGTGCGGTACAAATTAACCTGTAATTTGTCGATCTGTTCTTGGAAGAAGCGCGAGAATGTATCACAACCATCCACTATTTAGCAAAATTTGGGAAGTTGCAACCGTTGGACGTCAAATGATCTAAGAATGCTAAATATATCCTTGTTAGTAGCGTTCTGTAATTGTCCGCGATAGTGTTGGGTTTTCTTTCTAGCAATCATTGTAGTGCAGTCGTCGCGAGCTTTGATGTATATTTGGCGATATATTTCAAGCTGTGTTCTTCTCCACACATTCTTACACGATCGCCTTTTCCTTCTTGCTTCATCGACCTCAGTGCCATACCACGGACGCGGCGAATTGCTCTTTTTACGCACGTTGCGCCAAGGAGCGTGCTTGTCTAGGCAGTCAGAAAGACAAGTGTTGTAGGTCAATATTAAATCATCTACGTGTTGATCGTCAACAAGGGCACATATAATGGAACACGTAGATTTGATGTCATCACAGAAAGCCGCAGCATCCATGTTACGGAAGTTGCGCTTCGCAGTTACTGAAGTTTCAGTTGATGGTTTCAATATATTTAATGTCAGAGCTATGCAGTGGTGGTCCGATATCAGGTCCGGGTAAACGACAACAGATGATACTAAGATATCGCTATCACTACTTATCACGAGGTCCAAGGTATGTTCGTGTTTATGGGTGGGTGAAGTAACATGTTGCAATAGATTGAACGCATCAAGCAGATTACGAAGCGGTTCTGATTTCGTTACATCATCAAAATGAAAGTTGAAGTCACCAGCTATGATGGTTGGTGTAAAGGAAACAGATGCTTCAGTAAATAAGCATTCAAGTTCAGTATAGAATTCAGATGAAGTTCCCGATGATCGACTTGAAGCAGGTGGATGATAGACGACACACACGTTGAATTATATAGAATGTGCTGCAGAGATCTGCACGCGTAACAGTTCAAATGTATTGCAATGGAGACTAGGAAGAATCTTCGTTGCAAATGTGTCGCGGTGCAAGATTGCAACACCGCCGCCACGACGAGATGATCTTGCCACATGCCGGAAGACAAACCCAGGTGGTGTTACTTCAGCGTTAACAAGGTCATCACCAGTTTTTCTCAACCGCGGCTCGGTAATTGCTACGATATCGCATTCATGTTCACAAACATATTCGTTGATTTGGAGTGCTTTATTGCATACCGATCAGCGTTTAGCAATGTAACTTTGACGATTGGTGTATGATGTGGCACAACTGACAAAGTACTAACATACGTCAAGTTCGCGTTGACACTGCATAGCTGACGAACAGTACCTGGAGTATCTTCACAACGGTTCGTGATCCATGTTTCATTTGGACGCCCCGCTGGACTCACCGGTGCCAAGGTTGTTGTCACTACTGACGCTGTCGTCGCCACTGCGTTGTTACTATCGACGGTGTCGTTGTTGCTGCCGATGGTATCGTTGTCGCTGTCGACGGTATCATTGTCGCTGCCGACAGTACCGTTGTCGCTACAGACGGTATCGTTGTTGCTGCCGACAGTATCGTTGTTGCTGCCGACGGTATCGTTGTCGCTGCCCACGGTGTCGTTGTTGCTACAGACGGTGTTGTTGTCGCTGCCGACGGTGCCGGTGTTGTTGCCGAAGGTGTCGTTGTCGCTGCCAACGGTGTCGTTGTCGCTGTCGACGGTATTGTTGTCGCTGCCGACGGTGCCATTGTTGCTGCCGACGGTGTCGTTGTCGCTGCCTACGTTGTCGCTGCCCACGGTGTCGTTGTCGCTGCCCACGGTGTCGTTGTCGCTGCCTACGGTGTCGTTGCCCACGGTGTCGTTGTCGTTGTCGCTGCCCACGGTGTCGTTGCCGACGGTGTCGTTGCCCCACGGTGTCGTTGTCGTTGTCGCTGCCCACGGTGTCGTTGCCGTTGTCGCTGCCCACGGTGTCGTTGTCGCTGCCTACGGTGTCGTTGTCGCTGCGACGGTGCCATTGTTGCTGCCGACGGTGTCGTTGTCGCTGCCCACGGTGTCGTTGTCGCTGCCTACGGTGTCGTTGCCCACGGTGTCGTTGTCGCTGCCTACGGTGTCGTTGCCCACGGTGTCGTTGTCGTTGTCGCTGCCCACGGTGTCGTTGTCGCTGCCTACGGTGTCGTTGCCCACGGTGTCGTTGTCGTTGTCGCTGCCCACGGTGTCGTTGTCGCTGCCTACGGTGTCGTTGCCCACGGTGTCGTTGTCGTTGTCGCTGCCCACGGTGTCGTTGTCGCTGCCTACGGTGTCGTTGCCCACGGTGTCGTTGCCGTTGTCGCTGCCGACGGTGTCGTTGTCGCTGTCGACGGTGTCGTTGTCGCTGTCGACGGTGTCGTTGCCCACGGTGTCGTTGCTCGTTGTCGCTGCCCACGGTGTCGTTGTCGCTGCCCACGGTGTCGTTGTCGCTGCCTACGGTGTCGTTGCCCACGGTGTCGTTGTCGTTGTCGCTGCCCACGGTGTCGTTGTCGCTGCCTACGGTGTCGTTGCCCACGGTGTCGTTGCCGTTGTCGCTGCCGACGGTGTCGTTGCCCACGGTGTCGTTGCCGTTGTCGCTGTCGACGGTGTCGTTGCCCACGGTGTCGCTGCCCACGGTGTCGTTGTCGCTGCCTACGGTGTCGTTGCCCACGGTGTCGTTGTCGCTGCCCACGGTGTCGTTGTCGCTGTCGACGGTGTCGTTGCCCACGGTGTCGTTGTCGTTGTCGCTGCCCACGGTGTCGTTGTCGCTGCCTACGGTGTCGTTGTCGCTGTCGACGGTGTCGTTGCCCACGGTGTCGTTGTCGTTGTCGCTGCCCACGGTGTCGTTGTCGCTGCCCACGGTGTCGTTGTCGCTGTCGACGGTGTCGTTGCCCACGGTGTCGTTGTCGTTGTCGCTGCCCACGGTGTCGTTGTCGCTGCCCACGGTGTCGTTGCCCACGGTGTCGTTGTCGCTGCCCACGGTGTCGTTGCCCACGGTGTCGTTGCCCACGGTGTCGTTGTCGTTGTCGCTGCCCACGGTGTCGTTGTCGCTGTCTACGGTGTCGTTGCCCATGCCGCGACGGTGTCGTTGTCGCTGCCGACGGTGTCGCTGCCCACGGTGTCGTTGTCGTTGTCGCTGCCTACGGTGTCGTTGTCGCTGTCGACGGTGTCGTTGCCCACGGTGTCGTTGTCGTTGTCGCTGCCCACGGTGTCGTTGTCGCTGCCCACGGTGTCGTTGCCCACGGTGTCGTTGTCGCTGCCCACGGTGTCGTTGTCGCTGTCTGACGTGTCGCTGCCCACGGTGTCGTTGTCGCTGCCTACGGTGTCGTTGCCCACGGTGTCGTTGTCGTGCCCACGGTGTCGTTGTCGTTGTCGCTGCCCACGGTGTCGTTGTCCTGCCGGTGTCGCTGCCCACGGTGTCGTTGTCGCTGCCCACGGTGTCGTTGCCCACGGTGTCGTTGCCCACGGTGTCGTTGTCGTTGTCGCTGCCCACGGTGTCGTTGTCGCTGCCTACGGTGTCGTTGCCCACGGTGTCGTTGTCGCTGCCCACGGTGTCGTTGCCCACGGTGTCGTTGCCCACGGTGTCGTTGCCCACGGTGTCGTTGTCGCTGCCCACGGTGTCGTTGTCGCTGCCGACGGTGTCGTTGCCCACGGTGTCGTTGTCGTTGTCGCTGCCCACGGTGTCGTTGTCGCTGCCCACGGTGTCGTTGCCCACGGTGTCGTTGTCGTTGTCGCTGCCCACGGTGTCGTTGTCGCTGCCCACGGTGTCGTTGCCCACGGTGTCGTTGTCGCTGCCCACGGTGTCGTTGTCGCTGCCGACGGTGTCGCTGCCCACGGTGTCGTTGTCGTTGTCGCTGCCTACGGTGTCGTTGTCGCTGTCGACGGTGTCGTTGCCCACGGTGTCGTTGTCGTTGTCGCTGCCCACGGTGTCGTTGTCGCTGCCCACGGTGTCGTTGCCCACGGTGTCGTTGTCGCTGCCCACGGTGTCGTTGCCCACGGTGTCGTTGCCCACGGTGTCGTTGTCGTTGTCGCTGCCCACGGTGTCGTTGTCGCTGCCTACGGTGTCGTTGCCCACGGTGTCGTTGTCGCTGCCCACGGTGTCGTTGCCCACGGTGTCGTTGCCCACGGTGTCGTTGCCCACGGTGTCGTTGTCGCTGCCCACGGTGTCGTTTGCCCACGGTGTCGTTGCCCACGGTGTCGTTGTCGCTGCCCACGGTGTCGTTGTCGCTGCACGGTGTCGTTGCCCACGGTGTCGTTGTCGCTGCCCACGGTGTCGTTGTCGCTGCACGGTGTCGTTGCCCACGGTGTCGTTGTCGCTGCCCACGGTGTCGTTGTCGCTGCCGACGGTGTCGTTGCCCACGGTGTCGTTGTCGGTGTCGTTGCCCACGGTGTCGTTGTCGCTGTCTACGGTGTCGTTGCCCACGGTGTCGTTGTCGTTGTCGCTGCCCACGGTGTCGTTGTCGCTGCCTACGGTGTCGTTGCCCACGGTGTCGTTGTCGCTGCCACGGTGTCGTTGCCCACGGTGTCGCTTGTTCCCCCTGTCTTTGCCCACGGTGTCGTTGTCGCTGCTACGGTGTCGTTGCCCACGGTGTCGTTGTCGCTGCCCACGGTGTCGTTGTCGCTGTCTACGGTGTCGTTGCCCACGGTGTCGTTGTCGTTGTCGCTGCCCACGGTGTCGTTGTCGCTGCCTACGGTGTCGTTGTCGCTGTCGACGGTGTCGTTGCCCACGGTGTCGTTGTCCGTTGTCGCTGCCCACGGTGTCGTTGTCGCTGCCTACGGTGTCGTTGTCGCTGTCGACGGTGTCGTTGCCCACGGTGTCGTTGTCGTTGTCGCTGCCCACGGTGTCGTTGTCGCTGCCTACGGTGTCCGCTTTCCCACGGTGTCGTTGCCCACGGTGTCGCTTTTCGTTGTCGCTGCCCACGGTGTCGTTGTCGCTGCCTTACGGTGTCGTTGCCCACGGTGTTTTGCTGCCCACGGTGTCGTTGCCTTGCCACGGTGTCGTTGCCCACGGTGTCGTTGTCGCTGCCCACGGTGTCGTTGTCGCTGCCGACGGTGTCGTTGCCCACGGTGTCGGGCGTTGTCGTGCCCACGGTGTCGTTTGCTGCCACGGTGTCGTTGTCGCTGCGGGGGTTGCCCACGGTGTCGTTGTCGTTGTCGCTGCCCACGGTGTCGTTGTCGCTGCCTACGGTGTCGTTGTCGCTGTCGACGGTGTCGTTGCCCACGGTGTCGTTGTCGTTGTCGCTGCCCACGGTGTCGTTGTCGCTGCCCGGTGTCGTTGTCGCTGCCCACGGTGTCGTTGTCGCTGCCGACGGTGTCGTTGCCCACGGTGTCGTTGTCGTTGTCGCTGCCCACGGTGTCGTTGTCGCTGCCTACGGTGTCGTTGCCCACGGTGTCGTTGTCGTTGTCGCTGCCCACGGTGTCGTTGCGCTCACGGTGTCGTTGCCCACGGTGTCGTTGTCGCTGCCCACGGTGTCGTTGTCGCTGCCCACGGTGTCGTTGCCCACGGTGTCGTTGCCCACGGTGTCGTTGCCCACGGTGTCGGTGTCGTTGTCGCTGCCCACGGTGTCGTTGTCGCTGCCGACGGTGTCGTTGCCCACGGTGTCGTTGTCGTTGTCGCTGCCCACGGTGTCGTTGTCGCTGCCCACGGTGTCGTTGCCCACGGTGTCGTTGTCGCTGCCCACGGTGTCGTTGCCCACGGTGTCGTTGCCACGTCGTTGTCGTTGCCCACGGTGTCGTTGTCGCTGCCCACGGTGTCGTTGTCGCTGCCCACGGTGTCGTTGTCGCTGCCGACGGTGTCGTTGCCCACGGTGTCGTTGTCGTTGTCGCTGCCCACGGTGTCGTTGTCGCTGCCTACGGTGTCGTTGCCCACGGTGTCGTTGTCGCTGCCCACGGTGTCGTTGCCCACGGTGTCGTTGGTGTCGTGCCCACGGTGTCGTTGTCCTGTCGTTGTCGCTTGCCCACGGTGTCGTTGTCGTGCCCACGGTGTCGTTGCCCACGGTGTCGTTGTCGCTGCCTACGGTGTCGTTGCCCACGGTGTCGTTTCCCACGGTGTCGTTGTCGCTGCCCACGGTGTCGTTGTCGCTGTCGACGGTGTCGTTGCCCACGGTGTCGTTGTCGTTGTCGCTGCCCACGGTGTCGTTGTCGCTGTCTACGGTGTCGTTGCCTCGTGTCGCATCGTTGTCGCTGCCCACGGTGTCGTTGTCGCGCCCCGTGTGTCGTGTACGGTGTCGTTGCCCACGGTGTCGTTGTCGCTGCCCACGGTGTCGTTGTCGCTGCCCACGGTGTCGTTGCCCACGGTGTCGTTGCCCACGGTGTCGTTGTCGTTGTCGCTGCCCACGGTGTCGTTGTCGCTGCCCACGGTGTCGTTGTCGGCCACGGTGTCGTTGTCGCTGCCGACGGTGTCGTTGCCCACGGTGTCGTTGTCGTTGTCGCTGCCCACGGTGTCGTTGTCGCTGCCTACGGTGTCGTTGCCCACGGTGTCGTTGCCCACGGTGTCGTTGCCGTCGTTGTCGCTGCCCACGGTGTCGTTGTCGCTGCCCACGGTGTCGTTGTCGCTGCCGACGGTGTCGTTGCCCACGGTGTCGTTGTCGTTGTCGCTGCCCACGGTGTCGTTGTCGCTGCACGGTGTCGTTGCCCACGGTGTCGTTGTCGTTGTCGCTGCCCACGGTGTCGTTGTCGCTGTCGACGGTGTCGTTGCCCACGGTGTCGTTGTCGTTGTCGCTGCCCACGGTGTCGTTGTCGCTGCTACGGTGTCGTTGCCCACGGTGTCGTTGTCGTTGTCGCTGCCCACGGTGTCGTTGTCGCTGCCTACGGTGTCGTTGCCCACGGTGTCGTTGTCGCTGCCCACGGTGTCGTTGCCCGTTGCCCCGTGTCGTGCCGGTGTCGTCTGCCCACGGTGTCGTTGCGTTCGCTGCCACGGTGTCGTTGCCCACGGTGTCGTTGTCGCTGCCCACGGTGTCGTTGTCGCTGCCTACGGTGTCGTTGCCCACGGTGTCGTTGCCGTTGTCGCTGCCCACGGTGTCGTTGTCGCTGCCTACGGTGTCGTTGTCGCTGCACGGTGTCGTTGCCCACGGTGTCGTTGTCGTTGTCGCTGCCCACGGTGTCGTTGTCGCTGTCACGGTGTCGTTGCCCACGGTGTCGTTGTCGTTGTCGCTGCCCACGGTGTCGTTGTCGCTGCCGCACGGTGTCGTTGTCGCTGCCCACGGTGTCGTTGTCGCTGCCTACGGTGTCGTTGCCCACGGTGTCGTTGCCGTTGTCGCTGGCCACGGTGTCGTTGTCGTTGTCGCTGCCCACGGTGTCGTTGTCGCTGCCCACGGTGTCGTTGTCGCTGTCGACGGTATCTGAGTATTCAGACAATACACTGTCAGTGGAACGCCACATGTATACTATTTAATGCAGCGTATGTTAACCAGGTGGGTTGTATTATTTGTTCTGGCTACATCAGCAATTCGTGTAGCAGACTCCAAACGATCAGTAATCCGTGGTTGGATCGCGCGCTGCTTGCGCTTGCCACCCCGTTTGCCACGCGAGCTTGCACGACATGTAGACAATACAAATCGTCTTATTACGGAATACGTTGCATCAGCCAGTCGGGGTGTGACAGCCCTGGAGCCAGGCCAAAGAGCCCGTATGAAGCGCATCGTCGAAAAGTTGCGGCTAAATTGCGTAACTGACTGGAGTTGTCAGTGGGCACGTGAAGTTGACCGCCAACGTCACGGATGGCTGATTACATTCACATATTACTTTTAAAAATTGTAGATATTATACAGTGTCTTTACATATAAAAACTATACCTTGACGATCATTATATCTTCCCGAACAACTAGTGGTTTGCGCAATCCTCAGGTCAGCGTAAATCCACAGAACCCGACAGTAATTAGCAGAGCACAATTAGACCTGCTGCCTGCTAGGCGCTACCACTAAAGAATCTATGAACAGCAATATAGGAAATGGAGCTCGACGCCGAGGTCAACGACATCGCCTGCATTTCTAATTTCAATATGTTGACGCTTGCCAGTGAAACTTCGGTATACGCGTGAACTACTAAAATAAATTGTTGTTATTTGATGACACTGTTTGTTTTGCGGTACGCAGTTTAAACGTGCTGAAGTGAAGTAAAACTTCGGTAATCTTCCAGTTAACTGGCCTAAATTATTAGGCCAGGGCTTTTCTTTCAAAACGGTTTTACCATGTTTTTTCGATGTGTATGTGTTTGGAATGCATTCTGCATCACTCCCGCTAAAATGAAGTCAGATAGTATTTTTTTAAATTGTGTTTTACATCAATTTAATGTCGTCTAGTCGACGTAAATAAACCGAAGTCAATGGGCGTGAGCAATTAGCGCTCCCCAGTCCAGACGGATCACGACCGCAAAGGCGATGTCTTGCGATTTGCGAATATGTCCCAAAAACTACTTGGCTACATCATTAATTGTTATTCTATATAATGGAGATATATTTGTTTTAAACATAAATGTATTGGCACTGCAGGGCATTTAGGCCCCGATGGTGATGCTTCTGGGCTGCGCTAACTAAATATACAAGATGGAACATAGCCTTACAGATATCCCGCTAGATCATTATATCCAACACAACATTAGATTTTCACGTAAACATGACAGTCAATTCTTGCAAATTAGATACTCTGAAAACATATTTGGAAACAGCTTCTTCACAACCACAATTAAAGAATGGAATTCTCTGCCTCCAAACACTGCCTCAAGTAAATCACTAAACTCATTTCAAAATAATTGAATCCAACATTTTAACAATTAATTCAGATGACCCACCATGCGCACTGGCGTGATGTGTCCCTAGGCCTAGGACATTTGCCATGATTTTGTTGTAAATACACATAACGTGACACACATTCAAACTGGGCACATTGTCAAGATCGATCGATAATAATGTTTGTTTTTTGCTAGAAACACGATGTTGGTGGCCATTTCTATGTTTTATCACATGCCCGACTATGAACAACTGACCAAAATTCAAATTGGTCGCTATTTTACCGAGTGTATGCAAGAGACAAGATATTTTGAGTTTATTTCTATATTAATTTTTTCATATGGACAAGAACACATTATTGGGTCACACTTGTAATGTCTTAATTAAAGTGAAATCAATATTGTAAATTTGTTTAGCATTGGTAATAATTAATATTGACTTTTTCAGGTACCTCCAGTAAATATAATTTCAGCCGAATAGGTTAATTGTGTAGCATCATGAATATTAGGTTGTAACGCGATCTCATTTACAGCAACGAGAACTCATTTATACGTCAGCATGGACACGAGAACATTTGCAGGATTGGTTTTAATTGTGTAGGTCAGTCTTCGGTATTCCCACAGCAGTCGGGCTCTTTGTTCATACTATTATGGGCAATTTAAATTATTTCACTTTCATGTGTACCCATCGCTGGCGACGCGAGCACAACTTTCGGGGTCTCTCCGGTTGGATTCACTACAGGTGAACGGATTGGCTCGGCAGTTACTTCCGTTAATTTCTCGTCCGTATTATTGTAATAATACAACATCTGATTGTACAATAGCACCTCTTCCCGTTCGGGCAGATCCGTACGCTTGAGGACGCTCTCCGTGTCGGCGTCCAGGCGCAGTACTCGTAGTCGGCTGCCGCTGTTGCGCTAACAAACTCTCCACCAAACGCGAATCTATCAACGCCACCTTTTTCGCGTGCTTCATCTACGCTCCTGCAAGTTATCTAAGCTACGATATAAGAATCGATCCTGACAACATTATGAGCAAGGCCGATATAAATCACCTTTTTGCAGGATATTCATGTTACGCGGACTAGTTGAGGTTGTATAATAATCTATAGTCACATAGTGATACCAGCATACGAATAAAACTTGCCCAGACTTGCCTGATTAGGGTCACTACGTCATAAATACAATGTATTACATATTTGTGTTTTTTTACTTTATACTGCTGGTTGCATAGTAACCTGTAGTGACACCAGCGTACAAAAAAAACGTGAACAGACGTATCTGCATAGTTGACAGGGCTATCTATAGTAGCGTTGTCCTTGCACGTTGCACAATCGCAGGCAGGATGTTCGAGGGTCAACATCTCCTATACAGTCAGCTGACGCTGTGACTTGGCGTAGTGTAGTACCGACCACTTGCATTGCAATCCTTCGACGACTTCGTCGTCCGTCGTCCACTGACGCACTGTAACTGGTTCGGACTGAGCCAGTGCCCCTCGAAAAGAACGAACAGCGTTCGAATGCCCTGGCGCAGCCAGCTTCGATGAATGGATAAGCACAGTGTTGGACCCGCACTGGACACCAGGAACCAAACTAGATATTTAGGTATGTTAGTCGCATAAGTGGGAAAGAAGCCAAAGTTTTCTCGGTAGAAATACAAATTATAATATCACGCAATGGCCTAATTGGATGATCGTTTTCCGAAAGACAGAAATTGTAGCTTTATTGAATTGAATTGAATTGAATTGAATTGAATTGAATTGAATTGAATTGAATTGAATTGAATTGAATTGAATTGAATTGAATTGAATTGAATTGAATTGAATTGAATTGAATTGAATTGAATTGAATTGAATTGAATTGAATTGAATTGAATTGAATTGAATTGAATTGAATTGAATTGAATTGAATTGAATTGAATTGAAGTTTGTAGTTGACAACCTAACTAACAGGAGAGTGGGCGCTGCATAGGGCGCTGCGTTAAGACCTGTTTAGCATAGTTTGAAAATAAGACACTAGTGTTTAACCTACTACCTTCTCCGCTCCAGTTACCTTAGCCTGCTGTTATAATATTGCACAGTGCAGAAGATATATAGACAATTTTAATATTGCGCGGGCGCATACGTGAGGAACGTGAAGAAAGTGATCCAAGTGGCCTACGTGCCGAACGTGGTCATGACATTTGACCTAAACGTTGACTTTTGGCCTTGTTGTTTGACGTTTACCCAATTGTGTGGTTGATGACATCTCCTCTCATCACCTAGAACTAATAACGAATATTGGTTCCCATATAGAACTGTGCTCGAACGCAGGTCGAACACAAGGCGAACGTAGGTCGAATTGTCCGAACGCTTGTCGCACGCGTTGCGCTTCTTCAAGGAATGAGCCGAACATCATGAACGGAGCTCAACCCCAGCTAGAACATATCTAGAAAACACCGAATCCACTCCGAATGTCAAGCGATGTCCACCATTCACATAAAAACATGGTTTCATTCATTCAAAAACGATGATTTCATTCAACTTATAGCAGCTGACCCATCAACATCTAGTAACACTACCAACAGCAACAGCAATGTCAACAGCATCAGCAATCATGAATCCAATTGGTCATAAACACTTTTTGGAGCGCTCTGGTCCCACCACGTCCAGTCTGGGTTAGAGGGTGGAGCAGCAGACGACCCCAGTTTGGCCGGTATGAGCATCTTATGGAGGAGCTCAAGAACGAAGGTCCATGTGATTTCAAAAACATGCACCGCTTTGAACCCGCCATGTTGTATGGGTTGGATGACCGACAGACACCAAGGCTCCTCAAGAAGAACACTAACTGCCGGAGGGCTTTACCACCAGGTTTGAAGGTGGTCATCACCCTGAAGTACTTGGCAACAGCAAAGAGACCATTATAGGACTATCATGCATCCCGGGTGCCTCACAACACCACTGATCTCCTCATCATGGAAGTTTGCCAAGCCGTCATCTATTAGTACAGGAACGAAGTCATCCACTGCCCCACGACAGATGAAGAATGGAAGGAGATAGCTGCAAAATGCGGGAGCAGATGAAACTTCTACCATGCCATTGGGGCTCTGGATGAGAAGCACGTAGTCACGCGGAAAACCACTAAATCCAGCTCTATAAGGGTTTTGTTTCACTGATAATGTTGGTCTTAGTGGACGCTTCATACAATTTCCTATTGGTGAAAGTTGGAGCCAATAGAGCTTGCTCAGATGTCTAGATCTTCAGTAGTATCCAGAGAACCTCCCTGGAGATGAAAGGCCATGCCATATTTCCTGATTTATGATGGATGATGCCTTTGCGTTGACAACTACGATGATTAGGCCCTACTCCCGCCGCAATATGGACCATGATCAGAGGGTGTACAACTGCTCCAAGACCCAACGTATGGTAGCACATGTTTTGGTGTGCTGGCCAACCGCTTCCAATGCCTCCTCACCACCATCCGCCAGCGGCCGCAGACGGCAGAGAAGATTGTGCTGACCGACATCTGCCTCTCCAACCTCATGAGTACCTGCTACCCTCAAGTGCAGAATGAGGTGATGGAGAGAGAAAATGATTAGCACAACCTCAACCACGGGCAGTGTAGATAGGAAAGAGAGATGCCTGAGTTGACTCACCAAGTGGGCAAAAACCGTGATTTCCGGGAAGCCAAACTACTTGAAGGAGTACTACTACACTCCTGCAAGAGCTGTATACATTTCTGTGTCTGCTGTTAACAATAGGATTTAAACCCCTCGACTGTGGGCATTATATACAATGACATTATAGCATGGAAAGGGACACTTTTGAACTGGTTGATACAACGATTTGCGCTGACATGTTTGATATCAAACTTTTCACAGTCGTAAAGTAGCGTATTCCGACCAACCCGCCATTCATAAATGGTGCGAGAATGAATAACTCATGGTGCAATCAATGTATCAAACACAATTCTGACTTGCTGTGACAAATCTGACTTCAGATTTGGAACCAGAATTTTGGGTTTAATCTAAAACGATCCCTCTAGCAAAAAGTGCAGTATTGCAAAATAAACGAAATAGACCAAATGTACTGATTGCAAGAAATCAACACGAAATACACACAAAACAACTTAGTCCTACGTGAAATATGTACTATATTATATTATCCGGCCAGATCAGTTTATTACACTGTCAGGTATAAAGTGTTACATTATCAGGCAGTTATTACATTATCAAGCGTTTTTATTACATTATCAGGCAATTATTACATAAACAGGCGATTGTTACATTATCAGTTGTAACAAGTACATCAATTTGCTACTGTGGTGTCTTTATAAAACGTACGCTTCTGCTACACATTTAGTCTTATATCACTGGTTAACTTACATGTCATACTGATTGTATGGCCACAAGCTAAAGTCTTATTAGACAGGGAAGTCTTTATTTCGCAGGGGTCTTATTAGATACAATCGATGGCAACTTGTTTTTACTGAAACATGTATACAGTTAATCAAGTTCACAGTTAACTACACTCATAAGTCTATGAACATCTGACTCAGAGTACAAAATATTTGTGTCATTTGGAAATAATACAAACTAAAGAAGTTGTGGCACATTAAAAATATCATTTATATACAATAAAATTATGAACAATTTAGGTCCTAAGACCGAAAATTACGGTACACCACATGTAACATTGATTAAATCCGATGAACATTCAACTATTTTGACAAATTGCTTTCTGTCAGACAAATAATTCTTGACCCATTTTCCTGCCACACGGCGAACTCCATAAAAGTTTATTTTGTTATTACTAGTTTTTGATTTACTGTGTCAAATGCCCTTTCAAGTCAAAGAAACACACAATGTGATTTTATCTATCCAGTGATGTACTAATTTATTCTATTAACTCAAGTAATGCATATGAGGTAGAAATTGAAGCTCGAAACCCATGTTGGTTGTTTAACAAAATGTTAATTTTTTTTATTCTAATCTGTTATTATAGTTGTTCTAATATTTTGGAAAACTGGCACAACAGTGATATTGGTATGTAGTTATTAAGACCTGCTTTTGATCCATTTTTAACTATAGGAATGATTTGTTATACTTGCATGTTGCAGCGGAAAACTCCACTTTCAAAGGACATGTTAAATATTTGTGTCAGTGGTTTACTTATAGTATCTATTATTTTCTTAACAATATTCATACTTATGTCATTGCTGTCTGTTGAAGTTTTGTTATTACATGTTCTAATGATGCTAATGATTTCTTCTTCATTGGTTGGACTCAAGAACATACTATTTGTATTTCTGTTTTCAAGATAATCATGAATTGAGGCATCTTTTAATGGTGGTGCTATTTTTGAAGCTAAATCTATGCCAATAGTTGCATAAAAGGTAATGAAACCATCTGCTATATCATTCGTATCAGTAATTGTCCTACCATCATTTCCAAAACAGTCAGGATAAAAGAATTCAGTCCGTTGTTTATTTAATATTGTTTTAAAGATGGACCACGTTTCTTTACTGCTTTGTTTTCTTGTCATCCAATAGGCTAGTATAATAAAAAAAATCAGCATTTCTTAGAATTGTGGTTAGCTTATTTTTATTACTTTTATAGCAATGTTCTGTTTCATCTGTTCTATTTTTCAGAAATCTTCTGTACAATGCATTTTTCTTATTACGGGCATTTTAAAGCCTGTAGTGAACCATGTTTTTTGTTTTAATAATAATTTACTTGTTTTGTGTTTTAGCTTTATGACTGGGTTTGTCATATTTTAGTGTGAATGTGCTAAGGAATGAATCATAAGCCCTGTTGACATCAGTTGCGTTATTGATGTTTTCCCACTTTTTATTTCTAAAATTTTCTCCAAAAAAAAGTTATATTTTTTATTGCATGGTTTCTGATATATCTGTGTGTTTCTATATTCCTCTTTGTGACTGCATATTTATTGACTGGTGATGTATTACTAGCTTAAACAAGGTTAGTAATAACGGAGAATTCTGGCCCGCTACCACTGCGGTCCCAGATTCGGCAGCCTCAGGCCGAATCTGCGACCGGCCGAATCTGGAACCGCCACACCGCGATGCTTTTTAGTGGCGCCACATCGTGAGCGTGGACCCAACAACAATTTCACAACTCGTGGCGCCACAAGTGACTCCAATTGATATTAGATTACGGATGTTGGAATCACAGATACAAAATGTGTTGTCTCTAATATAGCGAAGATTATACCGGAGTAGTTTAGTCCGTTCGTCATGACTTATTATCTACTGAACATTAATTCGATTGCGTTGAGAATGCTGCAGCTATTATGCATAGTTGCGTATATTGTCTGGGTACACAAACCAGGTAAGCAGTCAGAAATAGTGTTCTTGATTTGTAGTTGTGTCATGACTTGACTCGACGACAGTCGACTCGATCGATATCAAATGACTACCTGGTCCTGGTTCAAATTGAGGCATTGGTGATGCTGGTATTGGGTGAAGTTGAGTCGATATTACATTTTAGGCTCCATATTTACTTGATCCGTTGTGGAGGCTCTGTCTCGGACTCATGCTCATGGACATTGGTGGGTTGGGGATGAGTTCCGGTGTGGTGGTCCCAGATTCGTCCAGTCCAGGATTCCTACGAATCTGGGACTGCGACGGTAGCGGTTCCAGATTCGTAGCGGGCCAGGATTCTCCTTTGCTACTAGCGTAGTTCTTCTTCTTCTTCCAGTAATCCACTACCGTCAATTATGACGACTTCGTGGATAGTGTGCGCATGTTCAAGTGCTGATTAAAAATAATGGTGATGTTTATTGAAATAATATATATATGATATAAAAGTGCAAGTGCATGTTAAAAAGCAGCCGTCCTACACATCAAGTATTCAAATAAGATTGCTATCAGGCACACCTTAAATAAAAAGTGGATTAACCTATGTGATTAGTTTTACTCACCCGCACGTCTTGAGTGATTTAGAGCGTTCTTTCTCGTAGTATCGAGGCTACAGCAACAGGCGGCGCCTGGGGCTGTCTACGTGCACAGCAGCGGTGTCCTGCTTCGTTTTATTGAGAGATGACTATTTGCTACTCCTCCACGAACAAATGCATGGAAACGCCTGATGTTAATCTTGTCAAAAGTACCTTCAGTAAATTGCGTAGCCAGGTTTTTGCACTGGAGAAGGCCATCCGACAACTAAGCAAACTAGGTGTATGTGTGTGTGTTATATATATATATATATATATATATATATATATATATATATATATATATGATATATATTATATATATATATATATATATATATATATATATAACATGATTATATGATATTTATATATATATTTACATACATATTTAATTTATATATATATATATAATATATATATATATATATATATATATATATATATATAAATAAATATATATATATATATATATATATATATATATATATATACATACATATAAATGTATATATATATATAATATATATATATATATAAATGTATATATATATATATATATATATATTGTTGATCTATTACTAATTATAAATTAAACAAAGGTGTTTATTGTGTGCTATTTAAAATAGTTATATTGGCTACATGACTATATTGTATGCTATTTAAAATAGTTATGTGGCTATTTGAATATTGTGACTGAAAAAATTGTATGACCAACACAACTTTATAATTGTTTTGGTCAAATCTTTAATTCAAGCACAAGATAACAGACTCGACATTCAGGTTTCGGTGACTTTTAAGGGGGTGTAGATGGAAATATTGCTATTACGATTAACCCAATCCCTGTTAACATTGGAATAGCCAGGATCATGGCCTGCCCTCAATCACGGAAAATGTAGAATGTACACTGAGGACCTATGGATGCCTGATGCATAGAGTGACAAGGTGCAGAGGTTACAGGGGTGCCTGTGTAGGACTTCCCAATCCTGTCTTTTGACAAAGAAATTTGTCATCACTCAAATAGGATTAAGTGGCACAAAGTGCAGGAATCCACTGTTTTAGCCATACGTGATAAGCAACCAGCAGGCTGCCTATTAATATACTGAAGTAATTTCAAGTTGCATTCTATATTCAACCAAGCAATTTACCCAGTCGATTTTCCTCTGGGTAGTGGGAATTTCATATCGTGAGTTTATTATTTTTAGCTACTAGACCTATGTAGGGGCTTATGAGATAGGTGAGAGGGAGACATAATTTTGTCTGGACTGAAGAGGTGAAGAGGCCATTTCCTATGCTGTCACACTCAAGCAAAAAAGTGGGGGGACATATCACCCTCATCCCCCACCGGTCAATGCACATGCATGCTTTATGACAAAACATAGATGCTGCCATGCACAAGAGGTACGTGTAACATGTTAGTATAGCAGATTCCACCCTAGAGGACGAAACCCCCATTTTGAGTGTCCCATTAAATGCTAATATTAATAGTATTAATTAATATATAACTTCTATTGTGCCTAAATCCATAGAAATCATGCTGAGAGGCACATCCGTACAAAACAGTTGGTCAATATCAAAATTGATAAGACGCATTTAATTTGTCAACAGATTTATGTATACGACAGGGAGTATACGACAGGTGGTTATGAAGGCGTGACTTTAAATAATGGCGGAATTTGGCTACAGTATGTTACTGATCTTACTACAACTTTCACATGAATATCAGCATAATTGCATGGGGAAATGCAATGTTTTAGTCAAAAAGCCCATACCAGGGATATTTTTGTACAAAGGCGTACCAGTTGGAATTGAACCAACAACTGAAACCGAGACATTAGTATCCACCCTTAATTACAAAGCAAATGTATAATTTATAATATCAAGTAATTAATCCACGTGACAAGTAATTATCTTTGTTAAACTACTTCATTTGGTGAATGTATGCCCACTTCTCTCTTGGCTCCCCACTGTCCAGCCTGGTGAAACAGTACTGGTGACTTACAACAGGTTGAAGATATCATGAAGAAACAAGTTAACAACTACACTACGATTATATTCTCTGCAGGAAGTCCAACAGACAATGAAACAAGTTGTTAAAATAAGAACATTCGCAAAATAGCATTTTCATACCTGTATTATTAAAGCTAATAAACCATCAACACACTCATTTTTCACAATTATCAATAACAGATTTCTGTTTTTAATAGGTGAAACATACATCCAGAAAAAAAGACAAAATTGTGAATCTGTGCATGATATTTTATTTTAGTTAATAAAGTCTTTACTAATACATGGTCTAATTTTGTACAGATTTGGGGTGCTGAAGTACTTGTTAGTCCTACTAGTACACGTGGTTAACCGAGAAGAAGCTATTCTTGTCCAGCTGCTCAACGTCGGCCTGCCTTTGGAGCTGTTCGTCCTGTTGAAGCTTTGCCTTGTCCACTCTTGCCTGGAGAAACATTAATTACATTTTTAAATATAAGAACCCCCATCGTTACGCCTACTAATCTCCACATGATATTGTGTATCGTCTACATCAAATAATGTTCATGAAACGAAATTGTCTGTTATACTGATGCCCTCATCTGGCTTTTTTGTGCCATCTACATAAACTAGGAATGTTATGGATAATATGAACTACAGCAAATAAGACACAGCTATCAATTATAAACATTGTAACATGTCTTATTTTAGCCATGCTCTGTTGGCACTGTATATCTAGGTAATTATCATGGTTGTGCATCTCTATTGCTACCCTGTAGTGGACATCTGTTTTCTATTAACCCAAGTGAAACCCAGCAGGCCAGATGCGCATTACTATTATTTTGTCTGGCCCCCTTTTGTAAGACATATCATACTAAGATGATAAAAAGAACACAATTTTGGTTAATAAATTGTGTGACACCAGTATGATAAGGTGTCTTGCTCAAATCACATCAAACTTTCAAAGCAACAGAGACATATATAACAGCATCTCACGTAATCATTGTGTACTGCAACTTTGTGATGTGCAAATAATCCCTGTCACTTTCATTCACTAACGTTATGAGGATGACTATGCTACGCAAATAAGTACCTTTGTGGTAAACTGGAAAGTATGTTTCGACAATAAAATTGTAATCAAGATAGGTATATAAATACATGAACATATTCTTATAATAAGAGCTTGAGTCCAAATGTTTAATTTTTACAATATCTTCATTGTATAAGCCTTAAATGTCAATATAAATAAGACTACTTTCAAAATACTAATACTTGTTAATCAAATACTACCTGGGATGAAATACTCATTACTCATACACATATCTCATACAGTACTTGATTACACAATGTAGTCAAGATACACGATTTTAGAGAGCATGCATATTTTGCAACATCTACATTTTTACTGGTTTATATTCGTATAAGTACATCACTCCAAAGAATGTTTTAAATATTTTATGAACAACAATCATGGAATTACATATATAACACACTGATATACTGTGAAAGATTGTTCTTTTTTTGTAGTACCAATAAAGTGGTTTAGCCAAGGTAGAGCGAAAATTAGTTCTACCAGTATGCGCTGAGCATCTGTGTGAATAGCCTCTGCCCTTCGGGAACTGTCATTGCACGTAATTTTTAATTCCAAGTCCGATTAGATGTAATGGGACAACCTAAAAAAGTTTAGTTGTAATCGACCATCAACTGAATTACTACTTAGGCTATGGCTATGCTGACAAAATTAGGCTAATGTCATTGGTAATGACTGAAACATGCATTTTACTTACCGTCTACCTCATCATACTTGTGCGCTCGAGTCGTTTACGAGTATACTAGGTCCTATCCCTAATATATTATAGGGATAGGACTTAGTATACTCGTAAACGACTCGAGCGCACGTGCTTGTGATCCCTCGTCCCCTTGCCGACTGCGTCTCTCCGTTGTCTGCTAATTCCACGGCGATACGATCCGTGAATCAAATACTCCTTCACGCATGACATATACTTCATCTATTCGTCCTCCATCCCCAACAAAATGATACGCTTCACGTGGAACAAATCGTCGATAGCTACAAACGCAGCGACTGCTGGCTCGGCTGTCATCAACACAAGCTTGGATCATAATGGGCGCTGACGTTTACACGCGCATGCGCTATGTGCGTTTAGACGAATATCGGCCCGGGCGTGACGTATCCCGTTGTCACTACGTCAGAGCGCGTCAGAGGAGATAAAAGCGGTCACTGTGCATGCGTACGCATGCGCGCGCATGCGCGATATGCGTTTAGACGAAACCAAAGGACTGGTCGAATCTGGGACCACGTCACCGGCACTGCCATTGGGTGAGACGGGATCCGTTGTTCTCGGCCCATGTCGATCTCGGCCAACATATCCCACCAATATTTTGATACGCTGTAAGGTAGTTATTGTAAACAAAATGGGATCTTATGCAATGTGTGTAGTAGATTTCGGCCCTTATTGCTGCGAATAGCATGGAGACGTACACTCCATCCGGATACGGACATATATAGCGCAGGTCGGTATTCAGGCTAATTTTGTCCGGATACATTTCTTCGCGGGAGTTTAAATTTGCGTAAGTGGCGCAATTGAGATGTATGAACTGGCGGTTGGACGTGAATTCGCGGATTTTAATAGTTTAGTGGCAGCAGTTGCGCAATTTGAAAATAGTAACTTTGTACACTTTTCTAAAAGAGATAGTAAGACAGTCGAGGAAGTTGTCCTACTGCAGGAAAGTATAAAATTATTTATTTAATATATATATATATATATATATGACATATTTGTAAAAGAAAGAAAGTTGACAAGTAAAATCAAACAAGGCTACAAACGTTGGCGTAGCTCCCATCTGTACCACGTGTTGTGTGAATGATACAATACTGGCTCACCGGTTGAACACATGAATCAAAACCGGCTGTATTTTACAATTTAAACATACTTTCTTAGACTATTTGATGCAAACATAATTTATGGCTTAAAATGTCGAATTATGGCAAAACACCATGGTTATATTATAGGCTATTATGCGTTCATGTGAAGGTAGAAGTACCCGCATCTTCCAGGTTGTATCTCACTATCTTTCATCTGTCCGGTCATACTGTATATGCTCGATGTCGGGCTATCCAGATAGCACATACACAAACATGTGTCGATCTCGGGCTATTTGTGTATATACTATATATATATATATATATATATATATATATATATATATATATATATATATATATACAACTACCATGGTCTACCGTCAACTACCATGATCTACCGTCAACTACCATGGCCTACCGTCAACTACCATGGTCCACGGTCTACCATCAACTACCATGGTCTACCGTCAACTACCATGGTCTACCATCAACTACCATGGTCTACCGTCAACTACCATGGTCTACCGTCAACTACCATGGTCTACCGTCAACTACCGTAAAATACCATGGTCTGGTCGACAGTCAACTACCATGGTTGGCCAGCAATGACTATGGTCGACCATCAACTACCACGATCGACCATCAACTACCATAATGGACCATCAACTACCATGGTCGACCACCAACTACGTGGTCGACCGTAGTCATTTAGTACATGGTCGACCATGTTTTGTTAAATGGCACCATGGTCAATAACTATGGTTGACCATGGTCATTTGACCATGCTCATTTGACTATGGTCAGTGACCATGGTGTCATTTAACAAAACATGGTCGAACATGGTCACATGACTATTGTAGTTCATGGTCGACCATTGTTGTTCATGGTCGACCATGATCCATTTCGCCTGGGTAATAGGATCCAACTTTTTGTGTAATTTTGCATAGGCATATATTAGGTTACATAAGTAGTACATACGATAGTTTTATTAGACTGAATGTTTCTAAGGGATTCCTTAAAAAATAGTCATGCTAACATTTTGCCTATCTCTGCATTGACAGGCTTGGAAAAAGGTTTTTGTTTATTTGTGATTGCCTCACTTGACCCCAACTCTGAAAGCTAGGTGGCTTGCTAGGAACCATGGCTAAGTAATAATTAGGCATGGTGACTGCTCATTGCCATGCACTGAATGCAAAGTGGCCTGCCAGGAAAAGCTTCTAGCTAATTGGTTTTCCACCTGTGACAGGCTGCTTCTGCAGGTTTTAATTAACTTGTATCTTCAAAACTATTTATTTTCTTTTATTGCAAGTGAAGTTTATTTGGATGCTTATCTAATTATCTAAAAATGGTGTGACTGGTGTTTTATTACCTGTACATATGACAAAACATGTAAAATGAATATTCAGAACAACTACAGCATACATTATCATGCGCTTTATTGATATCAATTGCATTCTGATCACTGGGCTGGCTGAATGGAGTAAACCGACCAATGAGCAGTCCTCACAGTCACTGTATTCACACAAACGGTCTGTGTTTATGATAATCTCAAATGAATAACCAGAGGAAATGCTAACTACGTGATTATGGTGAAGAGATTAGGGCTGTGACTGTGATTCACCAAAACATATTTCATTCATAATTGCATACTCACTACTTAGTCCAAACGACTTCGGCCCAATTTTACTTTACCTTTTTTGTGGATCGTCTAAAGCCCATATGTATGAAGGCATTCAAAAGCACTTGGATGCTAAACATTTGAATGTGTATTTGAATGACATTCTCATTCAGTAATAACTTGATACATGAATGATTCTCCTTAGTAGATTCTACTGTATAATATTGATTTCCAGTACATGGAACACTTACCTATTAGCACTGCATTCTCATTTAAGATGTGCTGTCTTGTTTTGGTTAATGCTAAACATAGCTTTATCTAAAGACCCGACTGCCCTTCAGTTGGACATGTAATGTTTGTTTTGGACGGGTACAAATTAGAATGGAGGGTGAATGGGTGGGCAGAAATTTGATGACCCAGAAAGGTTTACATTATTCGATCTGCTATACTCTTTACATTATTCACTCTGTTTAGACTGGGTTGCATCGACATGCATGATATATCATGTCTACAGACATCAAGGATTGGTAAAACAAGTATCCTGCATAAATGTAGATATTTGAGAAGATTTCGTAGTTGTGATAGTTTTGCATGTTCATTAAGCGATAGTTGTGTAGTATTGGCTGAACTAATTCCTTTAATATGTTTTTTCTTTCAGTATTTACACTAGCGGGTTATACTGTCTACAAGTGACATTATTTTGCACAACTTTGTGGTGATGTACATATATTGTTGTTTTCAGTGTGCACCAGAGCTGGTTCCACAGTCAGAAGTGTGAGCGTGGACATTCCTGAGACGTGGGAAGGAGAAAAAGCCTTGATGACTTGCACATTTATACTTCAAAAAAAAGACTACACTCTTTGGAGGTTGACATGGACCAAAGAGAATACAAATTTGAAATATCTTTACATACGAGCCATCAATAAAGTTGTACTCAATACCTTGGGTGACAGATTTAAAGGAGAACTGGATGGAAATGTGTATAAACTCTACATTGACCCAGCCAGTTTGACAGATGAAGACACTTATAAATGTGTTGTTAGCACCTGAATTTGACCAGAGGCAACTAACGGTGAATGGTGAGTACTCAGCAAAATATTGACATTGTGTAGAATCGTCTTCTAAAGTAAGTCAGCAAAGTTTACAATTGATGTAGTTGGTTGATAATGATTTTATATTTGAGTTACCACTCAGTAAAAAGGATACCTTGTTTGAATAGTTTGTAAAATCATTTGGACTCATGTAGAAAATTGGTAAAACTGTTAGCTATTGATTAAAAACAATAATATGTTATGAAGAGTAATAATGAATGTACAGTATACACTAATTCAATACATTTTGAAATGTCAGTGTGCAACTAAAAAACTTAGGTTGGTAGTTAATAATCTCACACTTTTTACTAACTCTTACTAACTCTTTATTTCCATGACTGTTTAAGTGCCTTAATTTCATGTTTACTTGGATTATCTTAACATTGTAATGCATGCACATGTATGATAATTCTTTACAACTAGTCAAAATTAGTTTTTACTCCTTGGGGCCAAACATCCATTGGACTTACGCCAGTGTCTGCTATGCACCTTTAGCTCCCATATCTCAGAAACTGTCGATCCATTTTTTTATAATTTGGCATAGATTTATCTTAGAGCAATACAATAAATGTATATTTGTTTGGGTCATTCTGAAGGAATTAAAACCGGTAAAAAACGTTTTTCTAAACTCTTATGTGACCTTTCCTCTAACTTTGCATAGGCATGTCTTAGGTTATATAGGTAGTATAAGTCATAATAAATGTTTTTATTGTATATTTCTTAGGGCACACACCACAGGGCCTGCCAAAAAGCCCACATATTTTTTCATTATTGTCTATATCGCTGGGAAACAATATAAGGTTACGACTAGCTCAGTTGACCCCAACTCTGGAGGCTAAGTGGCCTGCCAGGAAAAATGTATAATTGATAATTGGGTATTGGTGACTGGTCCCTGCCTACTGAAGGCCAGGTGGCCTGGAAACTATTCCATCCATATCAGACTGTTTCTGCAGGTTTTAATTAGGCAGTATCTAAAAAAACTATTGATTTTCTGTAAATGCAACTTAGGTTTATTTTGATGCTCATTTAATTATATTTAAAACGGTGTGACTGGTGTATTGTTATCTGTAGGTGATAAACATACACAACTAATATTCTATACAAGTATATCATACATTTTGTTCATATCAACTGCATTGTGATCATTGGGTTGGCAAAAGTAGTAAAAAGGTAAGTAAAAGTAGATAACTCCATCTTGATTAAAACCACTAATGACCAGTCCTGTCACTGCATTTAGAAAACAATTATATGTTTTTCTTATCTTATGTAAATAACCAGAGAAAATGTCAATGGTGTGATTATGATGAAAAGGCTAAGCGGTGACTAGGATGCACCAAAAGCATTTCATTTGTAATTACAAATTCCGTATAATTCTGCAAGACTTCTCTGCCTCTAAGTGTTTTTAGTCCTTAAAATAATGGCATCTGACATCACTTTGTGTTCACCATCCACCATGTGCCTTTTAGTTTCCATATCTGCATCTCAGAAACCTTTGAGGATCTATTGTTTTAATTTAGCACAAGTGTAACACAGGGCACTGCTACTATGCACATGAACTGTTCGTTTGATGGGATCATTCTGGAGGCCAGAAATCTGATATATAAAAACATTGTTTTAACTCCTAGGTAGCGTTTTCTCTAATTTAGAGAATCTTTGTGTACATAGATAATAGAGAAGATACTTTTATTTGAATGAATATTTGTTAGTGCATCTCAGAGCCTTCCCAAAAGCTAAATGTTCATATTTCGCCTGTGTCTGCCTCTATGGGCTGGGAATAAGACAAACAGACGCCTTGAGTTTCTGTCACATTCTGTTCAAATGACAGAAGCATTTATTGTTTCAACACCGTAGTCCGTTTGTTTTGTGATTAATAGGAACAGTTGCTTACAAATTAAATTTAATATTATGGTACTTTATACTACCAGCACCAATTTGGCATAGTGTAGTAATGTGTTATGCAGCCATTGCCTTTGCGTAGCTCCGTGTTTTATAAGTTGTGTGAGCTGATATCTTATTTTGTTTCAGCTGAGTTACGGTTTATCGTTTTTCTTTTCACCTCTGCAATATCATGGGATATTTTCAGACCATTTGTTAGTTGTATTTTTTATTATTAGCCGTTGTATGACTTCGCCTTTTCAATTTTAACGTCGGCGGCGGTTTCCACCGAAACGGTTGACTGACCCGTTGGTCCGGGAATACAGAGGCGATTCCCGGAAATAATTTCCCGGCAAATGACGTATGCGACTACCCACGCCTTACACCAGCAGCCGGTTCCGCCCGGCAGCGTGACACCGACAACAATACATTTTATTACTGTTCTCCTGTTCGGACGTTTATGCGGCGTACGGTGATCAGCTTGAATATTCCTGTTCGGATGACGATGGTGCCTGGGGTTCTGTCGACGGACAGTACACTGATCCAGCTTCACAATAAGTTGCCGTACAACAGGAAGAAAAGCTGTGTATATCCTTCCAGGATTGGACAGGAGCCGCCCTCAATCGGTCCATACATGGACTGATTGTTCAGGCGGGCTTCGGAAACGTGTCCTCATAACACCTATTGGAGCAGCTGAAGGCAACATTACAGTTATCGCAATCAGTGGCAACTACTTGGTCCGATGGAGCTACCTTGGATTGCGCTATCGCCTACAATATATTGGCTACATCAACGGGACCAAGCTCTACGAGGAGTCTCTCCCCTGGTGTCACAAGATAAACGGGAGCACATTCGCACTGCTTTATATGAGGCTTCGTCACTGTTCGGTAATCTCCCAAACAAGCTACAGTAACGGGACAATGTGGCCAGTCGCCAGCTAAACAATGCCCTATACAGGGGCTCGGCACCTCTCGCCGTCGGTAAAACACGCGCCGCTCCACATCGATCAGCACCGGTAAACATCCGTGCAACCACGTATGCTTCTATGCCGCTGTCGTCCTCACGTCCACAGCCAGTAAGGGGCGTAGTTCAGGAAGTCCCTTTCGCCAACGAGGAGGACGACGACAAAGGTCGTGACTAACCGTGTCCCAGGACTCGGGCACCGGTCAGCCCAACCGTTGCACGACCTTTAACCTCCGACCCTCTAGACAAACCACGACAGGTGGTCCTGTTACCTCCTTTGCTTACAAGAAAGGTGGGAGCTCGATTGTCCCTTTTCTGCGATGTCTGGAGACGAATGAGATGCAGTAAGTGGGAGCGCGATGTTCTAGAAGTCGATTTCCGTCTTCGGTTTACAGTTTTCCCCCATGACGGGTGCCTCATATGCGTAGACAAGGGCTGTATCATGATGCGCACAGCCCTAAGATCTTTGATACAGTTCCTGCAACAAAACAACGTTGTACAGGGAGCCCGCGACACTGCATCTCCCGTGTTTTACTGTCACCTCTTACTTGTCCCGAAGAAGTCATTAAGATGGAGACCAGTCAACGACCTCAGTAGTATAGTAGATGTAGACCATTTTACGGAGGCGCGGAGGAAGCGCGATCGAAGCGTGGTGGAAGGGTGGAAGGTCAAAGATCAAATATGGGTCAGGTATCAAGGCCAAAGGTCTTGTAGCGTCCCCTAGCGGATAGTTGGTAAACTGATGGGGCACCCCCTAGCAGACAGATGACGAACTAGTACTGTCCAAATTGGTGCTTCTTATTTTAAAAACTAGGTCAAATGGCGAAACTGTCAGGTAGCGCCCCCTGGCGGATATGTGGTGAATTACAAACGTATTTTTTAAATAGGTTAAAGTGGTTAGGGTTGTAGGCCCCATGGGGGATATGTGTTGAACCACAAACTAGGTCAAAGAACATGCGGAGCCATCTTAAGCTAATACCCAAATAATACTTGCCTTAGTTTTAAACTAGAATTACAAATAGTCAAGAGGCGATCCTGGCGAGAGCGGCGCGGCGCGGAGGAAGGGTGGAAGATGGAAGGGAGGAAAAAGTTTGCATTGGCTGTTGCGGATGAAGAAAGGTTTTGATTGGCTGTTAAGGAGGACGGGAGGAAATATGTCTTTTGGCGCGGTTTTGGATGAGCAACGCCTTAATTGAAATAGGATTTATCATTACTTGAATGAATAGACTTAATGAGAAACGGAATGCGTCTTTGTGGCGCGGCGTGGCGCGGGGCGGCGCGGGGTGGAGGGAGAGTGGAAGATCAAAGATCAAAGGTCAATTTAAGGTAAATTATCATCATCGGTAGGTAGGCCACTTGGGTCATTTTCTTCACGTTCCTATGTAGGTCACCTTGCGCAATGTTATTGTTTTCTATCTATCTGATATAATAGTTGCCTAATGCAACTGGAGCTGAGGAAGATAACAGGTTATAAATTATTGTGTCTTTTTTAGAATATGCCAAACAGGGCTTAACGCAGCGCCCTATGCAGTGTGCCCGTTGTCAGCTACAAACATATATTAAATAAAGCGACAATTTCTGTCTTCCAGAAAACAAGCGCGTGTGTGCGTATGCGAGTGTGTGTGTGCGTGTATGTGTGCGTGCGCGAGTGTGTGTGCGTGTGTGTGCTTGCGCGTATATGTGTTCGTGTGTGCGTGTGTGAGAGAGTGCGTGCGCGTGCGCGTGCGAATCTAGAAAATTCTTGGTTTGTAGTGTCACTTCTTTAAAAACTGGTGCCATCTAGCGGATAACTGTGACACTACTTTAGACGCTAACACAATCTAGCAGACCAAACAACCAGTAATTAGGGTTTGTCATAGAAAACGGTGGCTTCGACTACTTCCATAACATAATTTCTTGTAAAATGGTGTCTTCGGTCATAACACACATTTTTGTGTTTTGACGCGATAACTTTGTCAAGTTTTCATATTTTACTAATGTAACTATGTGCTAACCTCGTTCCATTTCGTAGCGTTTCACTGCGTTAGACAGTCGGTGTTTTCACACATTTAACTAAGTTAGTCTTTGACTTGTAGTAAAATGGAATATTTTTCTGTTTCGACGCGATAACCTTGTCAAGTTTTCATATTTTACTAAGTAGATGTGCCAACTTTGTATCATTTCGCAACTTTTCACCGTTTCACCGCGATGGCTTTGTCACTTTGACGTATTTTTCTAAGTCATCTTGGTACTTTCATACCTTGACAGTTTTGTGTAACAATTATAGACTCGTATTACTCTCCCATAATTTCTCTACCTTAACTTCATTTGTTGTAGGAGGCGACATTACCTGGTGTCACAATAGAAGGTTACATTACCTGGCCACACACACATACACACATAAACACACACACACACACTCACACACACACACACTTGCACACGCACACACATTCACACACAAACACACACACGCACACACGCACACACGCACACACGCACACACGCACACACGCACACACACACATGCACACACACACTTGCACACGCACACACATTCACACACGCACACACACGCACACACGCACACACGCACACACGCACACACGCACACACGCACACACACACACACACACACCACACACACACACACACACACACACACACACACACACACCACACCACACACACACACACACACACACACACACACACACACACACACACACACACACACACACGCTCGCGCGCAAACGCCCAACTTTGTTTTACAGGTCATCGGCTATATGGCCATTAATTGGTCGAGCGGTTTGAGGTTCGTTCTGAAGCACGCCCACACGTAGTCTAATGCAGAACATGTAGTGATACCATCATATGAATAAACGTGCCTACACCTGTATCCATATGTGGCGGACATAGGATGTTATGGATACCTTATGGGGAGCGGTGGTCGCGCGGTAGAGCGCCGGACTGTCAATCGAGGGGACGGTGGTTCTATCCCACCTACAGCCGTTTCGAAACTTAGGCAATTTCTTCACCCCACATTTGCCTGTGTCTTTCGGAAGAGACACTGAAAGCCGGTGGTCCCTTCTGTCTGGTGTCTATGCCAGGGGAAGTAAAAGATCCCACACAGGGGGAAATGTGTAACCTGTAGTGGACTCACACATTCTAGAGAACAACAACTCCTGCGTTAGTTTGGGCTGTTTGGAGGTAATCACTTGAGACCTTGAGTGGCAGGGCTACTTATATTAGCGGTGCTCTTGCACGTCGCACAGTCTACGGTCAATATCTCCTATACCTTCAGCTGACGCGGTGACTTGCCGTAGTGTAGTACCAACCACTTACATTCCTACAACGTCGTCCACTACCGCACTGTAACCTATTCTGACTGAGCCAGCGTCCCTCGATGAGAACAGACAGCACCCGATTGCGGCGCAATGACCTGATGGGGTGATCGTTTTCCGGAAGACAGAAATTGTCGCGTTATTGAATATTTGTTTACAGTTGACAACCTAACTACCAGGAGAGCGGGCACATTGCATACGGCTCTGCGTTAAGCCCTGTTTGGTATAGTTGGGAGAAAAAAAACCAACAATTTATAACATTTTACCTTCCTCCGCTCCAATTGCATTAGCCCAATGTTATGTAAGGTAAATACAAAACAATAACATTGCGCAAGGTGGCCTACATGAGAAACGTGAAGAAAGTGACCTACCGAACGTGATGATGATAATTGACTTTAACATTGACCTTTGAACTTTTACCTTCCACCCTTCCTCCACCCGCGCCGCTTCGCGCCGCGCCACGAAGACGCATTCCGTTTCTCTTTTCTTTCAAGCAGTGATAAAATCCTATTTCATTTAAGGCGTTGCTCCTCCAAAACCGCTCCAAAAGACTAATTTCCTCCCTTCCACCGCAGTAGCTAATCAAAACCCTTCACCCCTTCCGCCCTTCCTCCACAACAGGCAATCAAACCCTTCTTCATCCGCAACAGCCAATCAAAACCTTTTCCTCCCTTCCTCCGCGCCGCGCCGCTCTCGCCAGGATCGCCTCTTGACTATTTTTAGTTCTAGTTTAAAAATAAGACGCGTATTTTTGGGGTATTAGCTGAAGACATATCCGTCAGATGGCTCCACTTGTTCTTTGCTCTAGTTTGTAATTCACTACACCTCCGCCGGGGGGCGCTACATGACATTTGACTAATTTGACCTAATTTAAAAAATAAGACACCAATTTGGACAGTACTAGTTCGTGACATGTCCGCTGAGGGCGCCCCGCCAGTTCAAAAACTGTCCGCTAGGGGGCACAACATAACTTTTGCCATTGATACGTGACCCATATTTGACCTTTGACCTTCCACCCTCCCACCGCGCTTCAACCGCGCTTCATTTACGCCTCCGTACAATGATCTACACCTACTATACTACTGACCTCTCATTTCTTACCTTCTTCCAGGTCACTCCAACTCTGCATCGGTTTCACAAAATCAAATCACTGATTCGCTCATTCTCGCTCACACAAAGAGGATGTGATCATACGTGGCAGATTCTGCTCGGTCTCTTTGCGTCCACAGAGAAACTGGTTCCTCTCGGATGGCTGCACACCGCGAAGCCCAACATTGCATCTCTCAACATTAGGATTTCAATGCTTCAACCAGCAACTTATGGATACCTCTTTTACCCACGGCGTAGTAGGATCTCCAGTGTAGGACGTCAGCACACAGTGTTCTGAGGGGAGCCCCAGGTACCCCGACAAAACCAGACACTCAACTGTTCACGGATGCATAGAACATCGGCTGGATGAGCACAATGGAATGCATTGACGGTGTCGTGTGTATGGACAACAACCGAGAAATCACTTCACATCAACGTGGTAGAGTTGGAAGCCATACACAGACCCATGATCCACTGGTTGCGGAAGCTTATGGGCTTGACAATCCTGGTTGGTTCAGAAACTCCACCGTAATCTTCTACATCAACAAGCAGGGCGGAACTCGGTCAATACAGCTGTGCAGACAGGCCATGAGGCTACTCCTCATGTGTCAGGGCAACCAGATAGTGCTCCGGTCACGACACATCCCCGGGAGATTGAACGTTCTTGCAGACATCCTGTCGCGCCATACCCAGATATCAGGTAGAGAATAGTCTCTACATCCATCTGTCTTCTGAGCACTAACACGTGAATGGGGAATCCACTTACTGGATCTGTTTACAACAAGGTGGAATCACAAACTTCCACTATTTGTGTTCCCTGTTCAAGATCCATCAGCCATGGGACTAGATGCTCTGTCAATGAGCTGGAAGGCATTGTGGGCATATGCATACCCACCACCAGCTCTGTTGCCACGGAAGCTCGAGAAGGCCCAACGGGACCTGTGCGAACTGGTCCTCATTGCCACACCCTGGCCCCAGGCGATGTGGTTCCCATCACGCTTAGCGATGTTGGTACAATCTTCACTCCGGATATCCAACATTACTCGGTTACTATAGCAGAGGCTTTTCGATTAACGTTGCCTCCCGTGTCAGTAGACCCCAGTGAGAGTCTACAATGGCGATCTACAAGTCCAAGTGGATAATCTTCTCTACTTGGTGTAACATACAACATATTAATCCACTCTCGGCTGCTGAGTGTGTAGTGTCGGATTTTCTCCTCCACCTTCATACGGAGAAACATTTAGCCATCTCGACCACTGTAGGCCATCAGATGGCAATTGCCAGCACACTTCGTGCCACTTCATTGACGGATATAGGACGGAATCGTTCATTGGAGTCACTACATCGAAATATTGAACTGGAACAGGGACAACACCAACGTCGTTTTCCAGGGTGGAATCTTGCCCTGGTTTTGTCAGCATTGACAAAACCACCTTTCAAACTGCTGTACCAAGCATCGGACCAGCTGCTTACATGGAAGACAGTTTTCCTCATCGCGCTGGCTTCTGGGAAATGTCGGGCACTAAGATTCTACCTGGAAAGGTCTGCGCCTTGGATGGAGCACAAGCGCCTCCTCTTTGTGTGGTTCAAACCAGGGCATAATCGAGACATTGCCCCATCCCACAATCCCGGTTGGATCCGGAAAACGATTCTGGAGTGCTACAACAAAATACCCTACACCTATCCTCGAGTCCCACAAGGTTAAGGCACACGGGTATGATCCATGGCTGCATTCCACGGACAGGCCTCCATGGAAAAGAATCTGCGAGCTGGTACCTGGCGCTGTCATAACACCTTCACTGACTTTTTATCTCAAGGACCTATCTCTCTATTCTGCCAATCTCATTCAACTAGGACCGGTAGTGGCTGCAGAATCAATTTTGCACCCAACAGAACATCACTACAGGTAGCATTGTCTATATCCCACCATCCGTTCGCCTAGGTTATGCACATTTTGAAGCGACGGAGCCAGGCTAAGTCTATGTTAGGCAGTAAGTTCCATATTTGTAGAATTAAAATATGTATTTACAAGTAACATACTTACCTGGCTCCGTCGCTTCACCCTGCCTCCTTCCCCGCTATAGGGAGATTACGTATCACAGTATGAGCCTTTTTGCCAGGTGCGAAGAGAAGAGACTCGGTGATTGGATAGCGTGATGGGAGTTGTAAGTATAGGTATATTTTCTTCATTTTATTAATTGTGGCGAGCAACTCAGGCGCGGCCAAGTCTATTGCACCTTGTGAAGCGACGAGCCAGATAAGTATGTTACTTGTGAATATATATTTTAATTCTACAAATATAGATGTATGACTCAACTGTTACATGGTGAACATGTCATTGGTGTACACTGTACTGTTCACAGCACCTCCCGCACTCGTCCCCGTTTTTTTCTTATCCAAGGCAGCAGTAGCGGAAAGCTACAAACAAATAAACATAATAAAGGCATATCACTGTTCAATCCCGGGTTTAAGTATAATCTTATTTCTGTATAATTATTTTATACACTAATTTTGTTTGTCATTTACTGGTTAGTCATCTTGATAAAGCCCAAACGCATGCCAGAGTTCTCTACCTTGATACGAGTTCCGCTTTTAATAATTAGCAGTCTCACTTGTTTGAGACACCAAAAGGTTCTAGTGAATAACAGCATTTCTAGTGTGAAGGATGTTTCCAATTGTTCACCCCAAGGAAGTGTCTTATCTCCTCTATTGTTCATATTGGATACCCATCCATCCCAAACGGTATTTTATAATTTTTTCAAATGATACAGCTTTGCTCAAACTGTTGTTTAACGGTGAGATTGGCCACGACCCTGTGTTAGAATTTGTGTTTCTGCTTGAATGCAAGAAACACCAAAAATATGTGTATTTACTTTAGGAAAGACCCTCCATCCTAGACTGACACTGTCTTGCAGGCCATCATCCATGTTAGCAAGGTACAGGTAGTTGATGTTTTGGGCCAAATCATCCGGGACCCAATTTACAGAATGGAAACGTGGGTATATTTGTAACAAAAGTCCAAATCATTTAATGTCAGCTTTGCCATTTCAGCATTGTAGATTTGCTGGTCAGGGATATTGGATTCATCTCGAACACATTTCCACATGGAAGCAATGGCCTTCACCACCTCGCATTATGCAATGTCTGGTGGGTGGTCATGCTTACCACTACACCTGTCGAACTCACCAGTCATGTCAGTAGTCAGCGTTGACTTGAACTTGACGTCATGTCTGGTGCATACCCAGTACTTATTTCCATTGGCACCCATATGTCTACAACGGAACCTGTAGCCTCGGTACAAGGCAGAAAGCTTCCCATATATGGTTGTTACGTATTCAGTCACATCCAGCTGCACTGGTGACAGCCTCTTCGTCTCTGTGATACTAAATACAATGACTCATGGAGAGCATGTCTCAGCTCAGCTACCCACCAGCCAAAGAAGCCACGAGGGTGACTTGCTAACTGCACTGAGATTGGAATTAATGTCACCTGTTTGACACTGGGGTGGATGCTTGTCTACCAACTATATCAACACACACAGCTGGGGAAGACATTGCAGAAGATGACGGGTTCATCATATGTCAGAGTGTCTTAAACCTCTCAGGAATAGTTAATGTTCTCTTATCTTGCTACATTGTAAAACGGAGAAATAAAAAGTAGCAGTAACTGGACTAGTTCAACAATCACATTTAATGAGAAGCTATAATGGGAAGTAACTATAACGGGAAGTAAATATAACGGGAAGACACCGTAAACACCTCAGCAAAAAACAACTGAGAATAGGGAGGACCGCCACTATAGTGTTGCCAGTAGCGTATATGCTGTCTCAGGAAATGTCACTCTTTTAATATTGATAGCATCATTTTATCCACGTTTTATCAATCTTGTACCTAGAGTGTTTTAACGTTATCTTTTAACTGTTTGTTTGGGAACACGACAGTCATCAGTCAGAAAGACAAGCATAGTGGGCAGTGCATTGAAACATCAGTAGTAAAGACCAATGTAAGACGACCCACTCTCACTGCTCGGTATATGAAAAGCAGGTACTGCGAAAAAACACTCGAATTTTAAATGACACTATACATTTCACATGACGAATATATCCTTCTGCTCTCGTCATCCGGGTGGTTTAGAACTGTCACATCCAAAATAAATACGAAGTGTTTGTCATTCATTCACATGTCTGTATAGCTTTTCAAAGACAAACACCTCTACTGTTTCCATGAGATCTGTAAAACTCATTATGTGTATATATTATGTTTTATTATGTGTGACACAATGACCGCAATTATAATTATAACAAATAGATTTTGTAATCATGACTAATATTTATGTCCTATTTTAAATACATAGTTTTACTGCTTTATTTATTTGTTGTGAACGCTGCAAACGAATGTCCCTTCCGGTACAATAAAGATACAATATAGGAGAGGTGATTTATGTCCTAGTTACATATGCATAGTGAATTAATAATCATGTGGTGTTGGTGTTATTTCAGTGCACCCAGAAGGAGTGTCTGTGACTGGTCTTGGTCAAAAGGTGATAGAGTACATTGAGGTGGAGGTGACTTGTGATGTGAGTCGAGTGAAACCTGCAGCAGACATCTACTGGAGGAAAGGACCCGACGGTCCACTGCAGACAGGAACTACCTCGAGTGGACTCAATCAGGATGGGAAAACCTTCCACCTACAGTCCACCTACAAAGTGTCTTTCAGTCGCAATGACCGCAACACAACGTTGTATTGTCTTGTCACTCGACCTGGAAACGAAACTGATGTTTGGGGCTCTGCAAATCAAACCGTCAGTGTGGCATGTGAGTATCAGTATGTTACATAAATTAAGAAAAACTTCCATTCTCCAGATCACTCTACAGATGCACAGAAATCTGTTTTCTGAAGTTACATATGAACTTTGTTGTGCTGAAAATGTATCAAACTGACCAGCAGATGCAGAAAAAAGCGTGTAACATTAATGAACAGTCGATAAAATGGTAAATATATGTGGCAAACAGCAACCTTCCATTCCTTGCCCTAGTAAGTGGAATAAATGGCAGAGACACATTACAAATGTTTTGTTGTGCAACATCGCAGGCAGGTGGACAGCATCTGACAGGAGCATCTCAAAAGAGGGTCTGTGGTTATACTCAATATTGAGGGATATTATTGTTGGTGTGAATACGATCTTACAGAGAATGTGTTATTTAGTGCATCAGCAGCAAGTCATGAACCTGAAGTCATTTATGGTTTCACCCTGTACTTGTGAATCATTTAATATATTGTTTTCTTTAGCCAAAAAATTGATTCCTAAATTAGTCAGTGTGGTCTGAAACTACTGGTTATTAGCTGAATGTTTTGTTGGGGGTGGTTGGGATGAACCCCTTAACAGTATCGATACATACATTTTTGTCTTGGTCTTATTGTGTGTTTTCTTATGTGTTGAACTTGATTATCGTTGGGACAGATCCTGTGTGGCAAGGTGTTGGATGTGTTCTAGTTATTCTGTTTCCACCATAGCTTTATTCAGAGACCCATCCACCCGTCATTTGGAAGGGTAAAAACCTTTGTGGACGGGTAGAAATATGGGTGGGCAGGTGAAAACATTAAGGAGCAAAAAAAGATTCCCTTAGATATTGTCAGTTATGCCTCACAGGTGAGTGTAAATGGTGTCACGTGTGTGTTTGTAGTTTGTAAATTGGCTTAACAATTAACATCCATGTGTCCACCAAAACATGTGTGACTGGCAATAATTTGGTCCTGCATAAAGCCCCGTTTCCCAGGTGATGTGGGTTCAATACTGTGGCTCCATATTCTTAGACAATGCACACATGTTGCTTGTTGTATATTGGACATATGTACATATGTTGTCTTAGAAAGCCTTGAACATTGTTTTGTTTGCTTTAAAAAGTTAATCCTTTGGATCAAAGGTCCAGTGAACTCATAGCATAACTCTGCATCTGCAGTGCACCGTTAGGTTCCATATCTCAGAAACCATTCAAGATTTTTTTTTTTACATAGACATCTTAGGGTAGTGCATATGAAATATGTTTTTAATTGAATCATTCTAAAGGTTAACTAGGGCCCTCCAAGGGCCTCACAACTGATCAGTCTTCACAAGTTGCCTATTATAAAACTATGAAGTAATTTGGTTTCATAATTTTGTATATCTTAGGCTAGGAGCATATTGTTCACCTATTAAAAAGCACCTAACACCTGTAGGCAGGGTGCTAGTCAGCCTACCCCTCTGATGTGTGCGTATTCGGAGACCTGTTTTGCCTCATCTCTTTAGCATCTATTCCAAGCTCTCTACTGTTGGTGGACACTGACAAATATATTATTGTTAGCAAGTTACGTTTATTTCGATATTCATTTAATTGTGAGTAAAATTGTGTAATTGTTGTCTATTTGATAAAGATTTAGTGTCACCTTTAGGTGACAAACATAGAACATTAATATTCTGGCCAGTTATATAATTAATATCATACATTGCCGGTATCAACTGCTTTCTGATCAATAATCACTATACTCCATTTACTGGAGTAGAAGTGGATGACTGTATCTTGGCTTAGACCAAAAGTTAATTCACAGTTCTGTTGAAGCATTCACAAGGTTTGGCTGTTTCTGGTTACCTGGTAGGATGAACCAGATACACTTATAGCAGTTAGGTGATCGTGGTGAAGAGTCTAGGTGGTGACTATGTTTAGCCAAAAATTAATTCATTCATAACTACAAATTCACAGTTATAATTCAAATGGCTTCAGGGCCTCTTGGCCCTTTTTTGTCCTTTGGGCTGAAGGTCCAATGGACTCCCTTATCTCAGAAACCGTTGAGGATGTATTTTATAATTTGCCATAGATATACTGCTACTACGCATGGGAAACGATTAAATGATTGGATCATTCTGAAATCCCCAGCACTGTTAAAACAGTTTTTCAAAATGTATAGGCATAATAATGTTAAGGTACGTAGGTAGTTCATACAAAACATATATTTGATTGAATGTTTCTAAGTGCACTTCAGGGCTTCCGAAAAAACTACATGTTCACACTCTGCCTGTGTCTGCTGGATAGGCTGGTAAACAATACTTGTGTATTCGAGACTGCCTCACTTGACCCCCAACTAAGGAAGCTAGGAACCATGGCTGATTAGTAATTGTGTATTAGTAACTAACCACCATCAATGCCTGGAAAGCATAGCTAATTGGCATTCCATATGTGGCAGGCTGCTTTGGCAGGTTTTAATTAAGCTGTAATCGGTCATTCTATATCAAGTCACCCAATTTGTTTAACCACACCATATATTTTTTGAAATTGTATTTTGAGTCACTATGGGTGGGAAAGATGAAATCCAGAATATTTCTTGCCATGGATTATATTGGAAGGTTAGCATAATATACAAAATGGAACATAACCTTATAGATATCCCGCTAGATCAATATATCCAACACAACACTAAATCCTCACGTAAACATGACAGTCAGTTCTTGTAAATTAGATACTCTGCAAACATATTTGGAAACAGCTTCTTCCCAACAACAATTAAAGAATGGAATTCTCCCCCCCCAAACACTGTCTCAAGTAAATCACTAAACTCATTTCAAAATAATGTAATCCAACATTTTAACAATTAAGTCAGACGACCCACCATGCGCACTGGCGTGATGTGTCCCTAGGACATTTTGCCAGTTACAGATACAGATACAAATGGATCGGAACATGGTTGAACATTGGTGAAAAAGACACAAAAGATCTGACCCCTGCCGACTATAAGTTTGTACATCTACTTCGGAAAAGTCGCCGTGGTGGTGGTGTTGGCCTTGTTTACCGATCGAGTTTCAAGGTGGTTGTCAATCGACGTGATGATATGAAATCTTTCGAATTCATGGATGTTGATGTTTCGTCATCTCGAAACTCTATGAAGCTTGTTGTCACATACCGTCCACCTCCTTCGAAAAAGAACAAACATTTGTACGCTGACTTTCTTGTTGAATTTACTGGTTTCATCGAACATTATGCATTGATGACCACCCGTTTTGCGATTGTCGGCGATTTCATCATCCACTGGGATGTGCCATCCGACAACAATGTGAAACGTTTCGATGATCTGCTTGAGTCACTCAATATCATTCAACATGTCCACGCTCCAACACACGTTGACGGTCACACAATGATCTGATCCTCACTCCATCCGGAAATCACGGCATCACTTCAACAAAAACTACGTTGCTGCTCTCCGATCACCTTTGGGTGGAATGTCTCGACGACATGGAGAAACCGGTCGTTCCGCGGAAAACAATCACATACCGAAAGTATAAAGCCATTAACAAACCTGCGTTTTGTAGCGACATCGCCTCGTCTTTACCGACCGCGATCTCACCCGGCAAACAAACAACAACGCAACTTGCAAACCACTACAATGTGGTCTTGACCAAACGTATCGAGAAGCATGCGTGCTTGATCACATGACTGCTAACAATCTCCTTGAAAGACATCTATCAGCTTACAAATCTCATCGCTTGACGGAAACTGCGCTTGCTCTGGTACAGAATGACATCATCGAGGCACTTGACCGGCGGTTTGAAGTAATTCTAGTGTTACGCGACATGTCGGCTGCCTTCGACACAGTTAATCATGAAATACATCTCAACCGTTTAGAACATTGCTACGGAATGGCTGGTTCCGTGCTAGCATGGATGCGGTCATATCTTACCGATCGGTCGCAGTGTATATATCTACAAGGTGGTGCTTCCAGGAAAACCGGCATCGCTTGTGGCGTACCTCAAGGATTGGTGCTGGGACCTCTGTTGTTCTCTGCGTACACAGCTCCTATCGGTGATATTATTAGGAGGCACAATCTCGGCTTCCACCTATACGCTGGTGATACCCAACTATATATCAAATCTGAGATGACAGAAATTAACAGATTGTTGTCATTACGCCGAATTGAGCAATGCTTAAACGATGTTCGTGCATCGATGGGCGACAATCAGCTAAAGGTGAATGACGACAAAACGGTCGCACTTGTGCTAACATCACGTAACAACCGAGCGAACCACAACATCACCGTGATAAAAAATTGGCGATTGCGACATAACGCCAAGTCCGACTGGCAGAAACATCGGCGTTATATTTGACACAGAAATTTCAATGGTCAGCCATGTTAAACATGTCTGCTGTATATCATACTACCACCTAAGGAACATTGCGTCGATCCGATCATGTCTCACCCAGAAGTCCGCCGTCCGCCTTGTATATTCTCTTGTTATATCGAGAATTTACTACGCGAACTGTCTCCTGTATGACCTACGAGCTACGAGAGTATTACGCTCAACCACAAACAATGATTTCTACACGCCGCCATCTCGCAGCCGATACGGTGATAGAATGTTTTCAGTAACAGGTCCACGACTGTGGAACTCTCTCCCAGCCGAGATGAAGAAAACCTCTTGCATCGTGACTTTAAAAGAGTATTGAAAACCCACCTATTCCGGGCTGTGTATGAAGTATAGACACCTGTCAGTTTATTAAATGTTTATTTTACCTATTTATTATCTTGTACATATTTTACATTATTAATTTACATAATGTCATACTCATTATTTTATTTTTCTGCATATTGCCAATGACCAGGGGTAGAACTTCGGCATTTATTTGACTAAACAGCAGGACTAGTAAAGTCAAAAGTTGACAAATCCGCCAAAATGTTTACTAATCCGACAAAATATAAAAACAGCCCAAATGTAAGTCATTAACATTTAATTTAATGCTAAAATCAGTTTATGTTGCAATGCCCGTTAAATAAATGCACTGTTCATAAAGGTAACAAAGTAATAAAACAGAAATAACAAAAGTAATTAATGAAAACAGAAATATGATCTGTATTAAAAGCTGTGCAATTGAAAAAGAATGCCAATTGCCCTTATTAACCGGTAGTACCACCTTACCATTATGAATTTTCCATAATCATTCTGGAAATTTACCAGATATTACGGTGTTATAAAAACTGCTTTGCTGGACTGTATTAATGGAAATATAAATATCACACTACAAAATTATATACTTCAAAGAACCATTAATCTTATAAATAATGAATGCCCAGACAAGTTCATGGCTGGTGGCCATGCATAAGAAAATGTCGTCATTCATCAGTAAATGGAGCTATCACTGCAGTAGCCGGTTGTTCACCGGCAACAATTTATCACTGTTTTAATGACTTGGGATTCGTGGCCTGTGGATAGGTTAAGGCTAGAGTCACTGTAGGGTGGGTTGGTTAACATATTGATCTTTACTACACAAACGGACTAGTTATTAGACAGGTTTACTAGTCCGCCATTATAGTTACTAGTGTGTGGACTTACTCAACTTATACATTTAGTAAATTAAAAATCCCCGTAACTTATGTGGTAAGTACTACCATCCATAGCTTGTGGTGATAATGGAAACAGACATATTCACTATCCTATAAGTTTTATATTGGTAGAGTTTTTCAGGAAAAATATGAAAACTGCATCTCTTACAAATTTCACATTCCATTCCACTGTACATAAAAATACTTTTTCAAGTAAATCGTTGCTCTTACAAATGAGTGTTGTCATGTTTCTGTCTCAGGTCCACCAGGTACAGCTGTTACCCTCACTAGTCCCTGGCCGCCAACAGATGGAAACACAACAAAACTGACTTGTGACATCACAGACAGCACCAACCCCAGGGATGTTATGAAAGTGATATGGAGAAAAGGAGATGTGACACTCCCTACTTCTAACCGCTACAAACTCAGTGGAAGAGTCTTAACAATTAGTTCACTTGACCACATTGTGGACGATGGTCACTACTCTTGTGCTGCAGAGATTCAGGCTGGGATGGGAGACTTCGGTGCAAAGTTTCTACTTCAGATCAACTGTAACTATTTTCATTACAAAGTTTCTAATCCTGTGTCTTAAGAAGTTAAGATTAGTAATTTTGGCAAATGTAAATATTCTTTATAACATATGTTTGATGTTTTGAAGGCATTATGCTTCATTTGTACAGGTAAAAGTGTTTGGAAACAGCTTTACCAATAAGTATTATAGTGATAATATTTGATGCTTGGTTTCCTGGGCTAACACTCCAAAACACTTGTCCTTCATAAACACCTTCCTTTAATTCTGATATAAAATAAACGAATAACCATACAAAATGAACAATATGACTTGTAATAACAGTATTATCATCCATATTGTTTGTTAAAGGGGGGCTGAAACGCGTGAACACCCATTGCCAAAACTTAAGAACATAACGTATAGAGGATGATTTGATAAGCAAAGAGCTACGATATTATTTTAATTAATTTATCAAAACTTCGATATATCTAACTACAGGGCACTGCCACATTACACTCAAACTGCATTTAGTTTGAGTCACTCCTTTTCCAATTTACTTTATTAGTATACATTTCTCGGTAAAAACAGATCATTTGTGAATTTCTGAAATAAAAAGGTTAATTATTATGTGATATGTAAAAGAGACACAACGCTGACAAAAAACACTTTGACTATTGTCACTGGTGCAAATAGTTGATTTCTTAATGTTGGTTATTTCCATTTAATAAATTATATTTAATAAATATGCTAATATTATGTAATGCAAACAACTGTGCAACATAAGAGCATTTTTAAATTCTGCATGGCGTTGCTTCTATCAAACCCTGGTGGACAGAATTAGAGTTGTAGACATGTCTCTTCATGCATGTTCCAAAGTTACTCATGAAGATGTCACAGTGTCCATCCGGCCGTGATTCTAATTTGAATCTCTTTGTCTTGGTTTTTGTCTCTTGTGATGTATCTCTGTCCCATGTAGATGTACCTTTCAACATTCTCGATCTGAGTGTTGTTGACATATATTGGTGTGTCAGTTTCCGTCATCACCTTTGTGTTTACTGCTTACTGTTGGTTATTTCCATTTAATAAAATATATTAATATATGTGCTAGAAAGAGCATTTTAAAACATTCTGCATGGCATTGCTTCTATGAAATCCTGGTGGAGAGCTATACATATTGTTTACATAATTCGTGCCGATAAACTATTTGGCTGGCCATTTTAAATATATAGGCCCCCAGGCCAGTGGATACAAAACCTTAATCTCATGCCCTTCTTGAATTTTATTACTATGACATGATGTCACATTTGTAGATTGGTGTAATTTCTGTTCCAGACGTCCTCAGCACCAGAGTCAGTCATTCAGTGACACCAACTGAAGGGATGTCTGTGACAATGACTTGTGACATCACAGATGGCAGACCAAGAGTCATCAAACATGTGACATGGACGAAAGGACACAACACACTCCCTACTTCTGGTCGATACAAACTCAGTGACAATGGCAAAGTCTTGACAATAAGTTCACTTGACCACACTGTGGACGATGGTAACTACTCTTGTGCTGCAACAAATGACGCTGGGACGGGAGGCTTCAGTACAAAGTTTCATTTGCTGGTGAATTGTAAGTGTGCACCTATTTTCAGTGAAATGTCAATGCATGTTACTTTAACTGACCTCGTGCTTTATGTTATGCCAACAGTTTGCATTTTCTTTTGTTCACGTGCTAGTGAGACACTACAGAAATATTACAATAAAGATCGACTATTAAGCGACAAAGAAATATATTTGGTAATACTAGATAGAACAGTTTATAATGAATGAAAACCTTTATTTCAGGGTTTACAAGAAAGATACCAATTATAATTGCTAAATTTAGGAAGCTAAAGTAGCCAGCTCAGGACCACAAAATCTAACTCAACAATTGTAAGTCAGAATTGACCAGCATTATTCGTCTATTTGGAAGGAGGGGGTACAGTGCACGCACGGAAATATTCTTTTTATCGGTGTCACTAGATTTGAAGAAAAAATAGGTAGAAACGATTTACTACAGCATGTTAACAAGTCAAAAAAATGTCCCACGTATAGTTTTTATGCAAATTAGTGCCAGCATCACTGAAAAATCAATTGTTCACTATATCTCAGTAAATGTTGCAGATAACTGAACTAATATGTTTTGAAGGTCAGCAGTCCTAATAACACTATTTTTGACATGACCTCATGTGTTTTTTATATAGACTTATATGCAAATTAATGCCGCCATTATAACAAAATCGATTCGTTTCCATATCTTGGACAATATTATAAATAACTGCATAAACAATATGTACTGATCCATGTTTTGAAGGTCAGCAATCATTGTATGACCACGTTTCGGTGGCATACTAGTATGCTAATTAGTGACGCCATTACAGTAAAAGTGATTTCGTGTCATTTCGCGGACAATATTGCAAATAACTGCACAAATAAGGTGTCAAACTCGTCCCCATGTGTTCAGGGCCATAGCTAATTAAGAGACCATTCCTGAAGTAATTACATGTGTCTTTGGCATGATATGCAAAATCTAAAGTTGCAGCATTACCGAAAAGTATTATGTATTTCACTGTATCTCAGCCAATATTGCAGGTAAGTTGATAGGGGTATTAGGGCATTCATTCGCAAAATCGTGTTATGTTTGCATCCAAAGGTTAAGGTAAATCATCAAAGTCAAACTTGTCCTCGTCTTCTTCCTCCTCTTCTTCCACTTCATTATCACCAGTGTCCAGGAGACCAACCACTGAGTTTGTTAGGACAGAACCGCAGGACCACATAAGTTCCAACGCTCCATCGTCAGTCCTTATCCACCCTTGCCCATCATCGTAGGGTTTCGGTTTTTCCATGATGGCTTCGTTAGCTCGCTTGTGTAGACGACATGGTGGTTCAAACATAGCAGGGATGGGGGTTGAAATTACACTTGGAGGTGAGTTTCTCATCCTCCCCCACCATCTTGCGCAGGAATTTGGCATGGACGACATCTACTGAACACTCGTGATTTTGTCCGTACATTTACGCTCCAGTCATCGCCGAGTTGCATGATACCTTTGAGAAACCTGGGGTTTTTCTCCAGCTTTTTCAGGAGACCCACCTTCCCCTTCCCTTTGAAGGCAATATTGTTCCACTGAACACATACAACCCAAGAAGAGTTGCACAGTAGTCTTCTCCCAGCGATACTGCGAGATCAGAGAGGTTGACTAGTTGTCGGTGTTTCCTTGACCCTGAATCAGGGTATAAAGCTAGCTTGATGGCATGGGTGTGGTAAGGTTGAATCACGAAGATATCTCTGATAAGGGTTCTTTTGGAGGTACAGCACCTCTCTTGTATCAACCGTAGATTATTGGGAGCTGTCTTAACCTGACACACAAAAGGCCACTTGTGTTTGGTAAGGTAATAGGTAATAATAGAAAGAGTTAAATCCATATGATCTATCATAATAACGTGATATTTATGTAGTCATAATACTAATAATATGGGTTTTCAACTCACTTCACCTTTTGATGAGACGAGTTGATGGGTTTCCCTTCTATGATCGACACTGCCATCTCGGTTCTCTCTAGCATTGAAGCTGCCTGTTGACCACTCCATACTCGCAGCAGGAGGTGGCAGAGCATCTTGATATCATATGCCTATCTGGTCGCAGGTCCAGCCAGAATGATCTTCTCTGAACTCACGCGCCTCAACCTAACCTTGACTTTGATAGATTCTGGATGGTAATTGTAAATTGAGAACACATATTTCGCCACAGGTCGGGGACGGTTGGCAAGGGATGGGAGCAACATCATGTCATCCTGGATGAACAGGGCAGATCTGAGGTGGTGCAGAATGCCGGCTTTGTTCGGCTTAAAAAACATCTGGTGCCTCAAGGCACAGGCACCAGACGGTACTTCATGAGTTCTTCCAAGTCCGCTGGACCATCTTGAATCTGAGATTCCCAATCACTATAACGTAATCTGAAACAATTGCCATTTAAGTCACTTAACTCATGTTTGTTTGAAATTTCATTCCATCCCTACTAAACTTTTGGAAGGCCCATGCTACAGTCCCAGTTTACTATTACGCTAAATGATTTTGTATATTGTCCGCCTTAAAATAAACGCCCTACATCAATTTGCTCTTATTATTTACTATATGCCTTATTTGTTCAGCTATCAGTAATGTTGGCACTAATTTGCATAAAGAACGATACATGGGGTATTTTGCTGACTTGTTAATATAGTAAATTGTTTTCTACATATTTTTTCCGATCTAGTGACACTGATGAAAAGTATATTTCCGAGGGGTGCATGGTACTCCCTCCTTCCAACGAGACTACATCATGAAGGATTTTAAATCATCTGGAGTAGATGGGATTATACCCGGACAACTATTAGAATCTGGTCTGGAGAAAAAATTTGCATTCCATTTGGAATGGATTACAATTGTCAGTGAAAGAGGGAGTTTTCCCTTTCAAATGGAAAGAAATTTACATTATTTTGTTGACACCATTTTTAATGTGGAAGGACGTTTCATTGAGTTGCCAGGGAGTTAAGTGCAAAAGACTGAACTGAAAATTGCACCATAGTATAGTCTTGCGTGTTGAAAAAGGTCAACAGAATTGGCAAATCTATGAATTATAGTCCGGTGCATTCATCATTTGTGATTTGTGTTACCTTATATGTCATCATGTCTTATCTAGCTCATTGTATATGTTTTAATACCTGAGTTCAGTTATTATTATGGTTTAGATGTATTGGGGGGTAGTTATGTTACACCACTGCACCACTTTACTGGGACAGATATAAGATATAGGGGCAACAAGACAACTGTGAGTTAAGAGTAAGTTGTATGGTGAGTCTGCCAACATGTTCAGTTTTGTGTTAGTGAATACAGCAAGTTCAATAAGCTGACTTTTAGACACACTTAACTAATTGGTGTTTGCCACAGCTCATGGAGGGCTCATTGATGTTACAATGTGTGACAAAGAAGGGTGATTCGGCCTCTTATATACTTAGCAGTTTTCATTACAACCATCTTGTTGATGGAATCATCAACATTGGTAACTTCTTGAGACATTTCAGATTAGGTGGGGGACTGTCTCATCAAGTTCTAATAGACTTACAAAGCATTTTCATTGGCCCCCAAAAACGACCCCGTGTGGTCAGGGCTGGGGTAATTTCCATTCAATCAATTCCAATTCCCGCTCCAAATCATTGCAATGCCTTTTATTCAATGAATAAATGTTCAGCTACATTTTTTAAAATTCCAATTCCATCTATAATCATTCAGTTCCAATTCCAATTCTAGCTCCATTTCTCATAACAAAAGATAACCATAAAATTATACAATGAATGTGCATACAAGGGCTGATACAGCATGTTATGTATTGATGTGTGTATATAATTATATAATCATTATTTAGCATACACACATAATCACCAAAACCAAATTGCACTGCATTTTAATCCAGGCATCACTGGATTCATTGCGTAATTGAAATGTCTGAGTTCATATTGGTTTCTATTAAGATAAAATAACCATAACATACATTAAAGTAATAATAAATTATCAAATGTCATGTTTGTTATGATATAGTACATACCACAGGAATTATAATGGCTGTGATCTCCAAATAATTGTGATTATTTTCAAGTCAATTGCGAAAATATGGTCATAGGATTGCCAGGCAGGCAAAATAATAAATCATTCTAATCGTCACCAAATCTACTAACTGTAACTAATAGCTGTATACACTGTAGCATAATATAAAACGTCTACTGTACAAATGTTCAAGCTTGATTTTCGAAGATAATTGTGCATAGGAAGTCATTACTATTATTACTTGCTAAAGATAATTATATTGTCATCTATAAATGACAGTTGACAAATATAGAAAATTAATATTCTAAACAACTATAGAGTGAACATTCATACTCCTTAATGATGTTGTCTGCTTCATTCACACAATGTGGCTGTGTTTCTGGTCATCTCACATTAATAATAATAATAATAATAATGACTTCTTTTGCGCCAATAACCTCGAAGATCAAGCTCAGTGGCGCGACAAAACCAAGGGATTATAGCAAAGTCGTAATCGTAAAACAATGCCTGAGTCTTCAAATGATGGATGAAGAAGCTAGGAGGCTAAGGAGGATAGGCAACATTAAAGAGATAGGTTTTTAGACGTCGGCGGAATGAAACTATACTACCTTCTGATTTAACACTGGCAGGAAGCGTTGGTGCGGCAACCGAGAAAGCTCGGGTCCCGGCTTTCGTTTTCACCCGAGGAATGTAAAGAGGGTTAATACTGGTTGAGCGTAGCTGTCTGGAATTTCTTGCTGGAGTTAGCATTGAATTTAGATATGCTGGTTGTGTAGATGAGAGTGCTTGATAGGCTATTGTACAAATCTTGAAAATGATGCGATAGTGCACAGGGAGCTAATGCAATGATTTTAGAAGCGGCACTGAGCGACAAAAACGAGGGGAACGCCTTGCTAAACAATTTTGGACCCGGTGACGTGTTGCTATATCCTTGTATGCAGTATTGTAAAGGAGAGAATTGCAGTAGTCAAGTCTGCTGCTTACTAGAGCTGTTGCGATGGTTTTAGCAACGGAAAGTGATATAAACCGGCGAATACGGCGAAGATCACGGATATGGTAAAACAGCAACGGCATATTTTTGATATATGTTGTTTGAAATTGAAGTTTTCATCAAACGTTACTCCGAGATTAAAAACTGAGGCGACTGGTGTGGTACTCTGACTCAGGATATGTATCGGGGGAAAGCCATCGAGTTTTGCACGCTGCGTTGAGGTACCAATGATGAGAAATTCGGTCTTATCTGCATTTAGCTTTAATTTACTGTTGTTCATTCAAAGGGAGACATATTGGAGAAAATGCCTGAGCTGGTTTAGGGAGAGACAAGTATCTGTTGTGGTCAAAGAAACATAGATTTGTGTGTCATCTGCATAAAGGTGATGATCCAGGTTGTCACTCTGGATAACAAAGCTTAGTGGTGTTGTATGCAGAGTAAAAAGCAAGGGCCCCAAAACAGAACACTGGGGGACACCACAAGAGGTGGGCAGCATGTCTGAGAAGCAGTTACCTATTTCAGTGGCTTACCGTCTATCAGTAAGGTATGAGGTAAACCAGCTCAGGGCTGTGCCAGATATTCCGTACCACGTTGATAAGCATGTAATGAGAATGTCGTGGTCAATGGTGTCGAAAGCGGCGGATAGGTCAAGCAGGGTCAGTGCAGTAACTTTGCCGTTATCAATGTTAACGTTTATGTCATTGTGTACTTTTAAAAGAGCAGTTTCTGTTGAGTGAAATTGTGTATACGCAGGCTGTGACGCATTGGTTAAACCATTTATGTAGATGTGAGAACTGAGACGATTTGCTACAACCTTTTCAAGTATTTTTGAAATGAAACTAAAGTTGGAAATAGGCCTATAGCTGTTTAGTTTTTCTTTTGGCAGAGTTGTCTTCTTAAGAACTGGGTTTACATGCGCACATTACAAAATCGTCAGGAAATAAACCGGAGCAGAGTGATGCATTTATTAAGTCTGTTATTGGTTTAATTAAAACGTCAAAGCATGCTTTCAGTAGTATGGTCGGAAGTGGGTCAAGATCACAGGATTTACTTTCGGACGACACGATTATTTTTCTCACTTCAGCAGTTGTGGCTGGTTCAAACGATGCGAGTTGAGAATTTAGTTGTGGAAAGTCAGCATTTACAATATCTGCGGTGTGATCTGTGAAGGCTGAATGTATGAGCCTGATTTGTGTCTTTAAAATAACTTAACGAAGAGTTACACAGTAACTTGATTGATGCATGGGTTGGTAGAGAAGGAGCAGGCCGCCTGTGTAAGATCTGATTTATACATTTCCATAGCTGTTTTGGTATAGCATAGATATATGAGACCATATTTTCGTAATAGTACGATTTTGCTTTTGACATTTGTCGGTTACATAGACGACATTGCCGTGTGTAACGTGACCAGTCTGATGAACGAGATTTGCGCCAAATACGTTCCAGATAGCGACGGCGCCGTTTAGATTGGATTATTTCCGGGGTCATCCAAGGAGCTTGCGGCTATTGCGACACAGATTTAGATTTAATGGGTTTATATTTGTCAAGTCTTTGACGGTACTGCTTGTATAGATATTATACATGTTCTTTAGGATGTATGACAAGGTCGGACGTGATTATATCAATCATAAACGATGCAATGTTGATTCTGTGAATGGCTCTGTAGAACAGGTTGTGCTTGGACACGGCTGGGGCTATAGGAACGTTAAGGTCTGAAATTACTGTGTTATGGTCCGATAAGCCATCTGCAACTGTGGGTGTCTGAATGTTTTTACAAGAGGATTTCCAGCCAATGTTCATGTATATGTGTTGGGAAATTGACATGTTGTTTGTGTCAAATGATGCCAGGATATCATTAAACATGGTAGTTGTTGCAGATGGTGTATCCAGGTGAAGATTAAAATCGCCAACAATGTACAATTATGTGTGCATGGTTGCAACATTTTCCAAAAGATCCTGGAATTCTTCGAAGAAATTAGATGGGTGACCTGGAGGGCGATAAATACAAATGAAATACCCAGAGAAGCACGAATTTGATATGTTAACACACATAGATTCAACAGCTGGTATAGTCAGGGCTGGTGTGCCGCCGCCCGGTCCAACTGGACGTGGTCGATGGTGAAAGGTATAGCCAGGAGGGGAGATGTCGGCAATACATTCAGCTGTGTCATGCGGTCTGAGCCAGGTCTCAGTGACAGCAAGAATGTCTATTGTTTTCGAAATTATAAGATCGGATCAAGTCCAATTTAAATGTTGGCCAGGAACGGGGAATTGGTAATTTTCGGTTGAAATAAAGATTAAGGCATGGCAGACTGTGTAGATATTTCAAGGATTCTTGTGTGCTCATTCATTTTGAAGGTGTTGAAATTACATCCGACCACTGTGCCAGTGTGTTACACAACGTAAAATCATAGCTTCTAGAAGCTGCAGAACAGGATAAAAATAAAACACACAATGAGAACAATGGTGACATTTGACAAAACTTGCTCGAGTGATAAAATTAATGTATTATAAAATAATTAGTGACTGAGAGTAGCCAGATGTTCTAAAATAATGTACATGTTTGGTATGGGTCAATAGTTAAAAAAATCTGAACACCTTTTCTGTCAAAGTTCGTAAGTCGCGCCATTTTGACTGATGTGTGACGTAGCGAATGTTTGGCACAATGAGCGGCAGATCGGGCAAATCTGTATTTAAAATTATGTTAAAATAATCGCCAGGTCGCGCTTCGCGATGTTTACATCCGCTTCGTGTATCCGGCGTGTAGGGAAGCGAACATGATTTTTGTTCAGAAATAGCTGAATTTCGGTTGCAACGATAAGGGCCAACATTTTCAAGATAGAACTGAACGCACTGGTAAACCTGGTAAAGAAGACCCGCCGGAAGCCGAAATGCAGAGGCGAGTAACAAGCCGAGGCGACATTGACAAGTGGTCGAAACTCGCTGAAACTTCGAAACACTGACAGGTATGTTGATGGCCTCGCATTCGATCCCGGGATTCGGCGAGTTTCTTCTTAGTCACAGCCATGCCGTGTATTATTCTCCAAATCAGTGGTGTAGTGTCGGATATGTTATACACAACGTGAGGTTTCCCAATTTGAAACAAATATCATATGGGGTCATGGCTCTGCGATTTATGTCAGCCTGACACCCACACTGAGTGACAGGCTCGGTCCTTCGCCCTAGCTTAATACTGTTTTCAGGAATCAATTTCCAAATTGTCCACAACTGTGACAAAAATGCAGATTAATTGTTGTTTTTTCAAATACTGGGCATTATTATATTAACAGTAGCGACTGTGGCATGCTTTTGTATTATTGTTATAGCATGACCTGTGCGGCTATGAAACAGATGTGTGTCAATCATAGATATAAATAGAACACACCAGTAGAACTATAGCCATATAGGGGAAAGATTAATTATCTAACTATGTGGTATCAATATTGAGTGTTCTTTTAATAGGCGTGGTATATTTAAACGGAAAGTTTGAAGCATAATTCTGGAGGGCTAAATAAAGAAAGAAAATCACCACCCATGTTCTTTATGAAATCGACTTCATGCTGAATAATAGTTGTTTTTTAGCTGAAATATATGTACAGTGGAATGTCTCTATTAAAAATAACCATTTGAACTGGGTAAAAGTAACACAACTAGCAGAACAAATATTCTAAACTATAACATATGTGGATATATTTATGTATATTCTGCGGTGATCTTAATTGCAATGTAACTTTGTTGTCGAGGTAACCATAATAGTGGCGAGGTAACCATAATAGTAGCCGTCAGGTTCCACATTGTGCTACTAATATTTCTAATTTATGAACAATTAATTTAAACATCTGGTTCTGTTTCAGATGTGCCATGATATATTACAAATGGCCATGTATTTTATATTCGGTGTTTGGAGCAGACAGTGCTTCCAAATGTAACCGGTTAGACAACTTTCACATGTATCTGCCAACAAAAATGTAAGTATATGTTCATGTATTATAAACAGTAAAATGTGTTGCTCACAATTTATTGACAATGAAAATAACATTAGAGCAACCAGAACACCAAGCAAACTAACATGATACAACATTTATATAATACAAATGATATTTCATACAATGAAAACACCACACATTATTCTATAGTAGAAATATACCCAATAATTAATGTTTAACAGTAACTGATTTAGGATCATTCTAGAACATTTCGAGTAGAATGCCCAGTTGTCCACTATGTCAGAACTAAAAAAACGTTCCAATGATTTTATAAAAACACAACATGTATTCTACAATGATAATGGATTGAGTTACCTCTATTTTCATATGTCACCTGTCAACACAGTTCTTATATAGTGCGGTATCCAATCCTCAAACATGGGTGCAAATACATTTGTATTTGAAAGTATTTAAATACTTTTTAAGTATCTGTAATTGATGTTTAGGAATAAAAAGTATTTGGATCCCTCAAGAGTATTTGTATTTAAATAAATGTCAATGCATTTGACCCAATGTCTGCTTAGCATTGTCCTTGTCAAAGGACTTTACACTTTACTCCCTGGCAGACCTACTTAATTAAGCACCATCTCATGACTGTGGGAAGCATGCAGCCAAGCTGTAATTAATTAATCAAGACGGTTTGTGTACAAATATCCACCATTGTCTATAGCCAGTTACTTGTTTACCCAGCTGAGTGAATTGGAGCAATGATGGGTGAACAGACTTGCCCAAGGTTCGACACAGCACCACATGGTTTCGTTCTCGTAGTTGAGAGTCTGAAGCCGAGTCCAAAGCTTTAAACCACTGCGCCACTGCACATAGTTGATATATTTATTTAGACCTTATTTTATTTCAGGTGTCCAAGTCGGCCATATACAGAGCGTTTTAGCTGGCAGGCTTGGTCGAAGGGTACAGAGGGTCATACCAGTGTATACCAGCCAAACGATCTTCTGTGCTCTCAGCGGAGAACAAGATATGGGATGACATTCAGCACTTGTTGAACGCTGCCCTTACAAATTATCAGTTGATTTGTAAATAAGCAGTTCGATTGATTATGAACAAATCAACTGACTCTTGACACCAGCAGATCTTGTTTCATTAGCTTGTTCATATATGTACCAAGGACTGCAATTCCGACATGGACAGTCATTGTGGGCAGCGGCCAGAGTTCTGACAAAGATGTAATTCACCATTCTCTCTTTCTGTCTGCCATGGGCTGGTGGATCTGCAGGTAAACACACAGCTGTAGTGTCTTCTGTTGCTCCAATTGCTTGCGTCCTGACCAGAAAACAGCCATGTTGTCAGGGTTCGCTAGGACGTGGCCGGACGTTCTTGCTAGAGCCGTGGTTCCATCCCTATAAATAAACAGGACATGCTGTAGTGCTAAATATTGACTGTTTGAATTTACTATGTTTTTATATGAAAAAAGATCATTCAATCTGCGCCAAATAAGCAGCATATATGTTACAGTGTAATAGTGAACAGTGTCCTTTACTTTGGTGCAGTGTGTTGGAAGTGGCAATATCAACAACCAGGACAGGATTAGGCTAGATACATTTATCAAGAAAGCAAATGGGACTGTAAGGATGGAACGGGTCATGGATAGAGTACAGAAGTTTTCTGGCAGATGACATACACTCACTAAGATCTTAATTTGACAGCTGACAGGAGTGACAGATACTGAGTTGCATGCACTAGAACTGCATTCATATTATTGCACAGTGCTTGCACAGATAGATAGGTGGTGATGCTGCTCCAGCTGCTGTCTTCATTGAATAGAGATGTGTGTGTGTTTGTGTGGTGATACATATTACATAAACTAAGGTATGATAACTGATTACATGATCACTTAGTGTTTATGCACTACAGTTGACAGTGCTCAGTCATGCAATTTCCTAATGTTGGTAAACGTGGTATAGAATACATAATTGGTAAAATAATACTGCATCTTACAAACATTTCACTCCACTATGACATTCCTCTCACAAAATGACAATAGCATTTATCGCTACATTGTTTGTGTCATGTTGTATCTTATATTAAGTGCTTTAATTTATATTATCCAATAAACACAAACGTTGGCACCTCAAAATATTTAACGAACAGGAATATCTATGACAATGTATATTGTTAACTGGCAAAATGTCATATTGAGACATCACGCCAATGTGCATGGTGGGTCATCTGACTTACTTGCTAAACTATTGGATTAAATTATTGTTGAATTACATTAGTGATTTGCGCGACACAGTGGTTGAGGGTAGATAATTCCACTCATTGTGGTGGAGAAGAATCTGGTTCCAAATGTTTACCGAGTGCTTACCTGAAGATCTAGTGTTGTATTGGATAGAGTGATCTTGTGGGATATCTACAAGTCCACGTTCCATCTAGTATATTATGCTAATCTGTTAATGTTTCTTCTCGTTTGCTCAGTGTGTCCCCAATATTTCAAGAAACTACCAATAAAGGCAATATTGCAAATTTGCAAAGTGATTTTTTACAGTACGTAAGTTATGTCTCATCATAGCTAATTATTCATCCTTTACTGTAAGCCTGTAACATGTCCTAGTATCAATGTTGTATGAGTATCTGAACTGATACAGCACACAGAATTTGTAATTTGTTCTCTCACTGAACAAATAACATGAATGATTGAAAACAACATTCGCAATGCTATTTTTTATGTTTGAATAATATGTTTACTGAAAAATAGGAACTGCATGCGTAGCTACGAAACTCGAAAGGCAGTACTTTTGAAAACTTATTTAGCGAGTGATATCAAAGTGCCTATATTATCGTTCATGCGGATTGACTATGACGTCTATGATCTGGCTTGCATTCAGCTGTTTTTTAGTGTTATTGACATGTAGCTTTATCTTATTTTTATGCCTCTGTTCATGCAAACATGATATATACTATTCAAAGTAGGAAAAAATTATAAAACTAATAATAATGAATAACAATATAGGACGGCCTAACTCGCTTGGACCTAGTTAGCGGCTCCATGATCCCATGTACATACCTTCTAGAACGTTAACTGTGGTGGACGTTTATGAACAATATCAGTATGTACATAAGTCATCTCGACAGACATCGCAATGTGTATAATGGTACAAGATTTAAATAATTTAGATACAGAAGACTTAATAATATTTACTAACCTTCTTGCGCGCTCTGATGACTTGGCTACGGCGACGGAAGGATTCGACCGGTAACCCGTTTCGACGACAATCGTTGGTGACTAAATATCGCGCTAATATCGTTTGCACAGCTTCATACTTCAAAACTCGACGTCGCCGACGTTTCTGCGGATCTTGACCCAGTATATACGGTGAGAAACATCCTATTCGAAGCAACGTTCTTCGAACGGATGTCCTTCTTCGAAGTTCGCGTATCTTACAACATTGTGTTTACAACGGCGATAGCATTGACGCACGTAATCGGACACGTGACTTTAAGGCCGGTTCTGCGTGCTGAGTGGTCAGACCACGGTCAGACAACAGGAAGAGGCGCATCATGGACGCCTCTATGAAGCCGATGAATTATTTTACTAATAAACCAGTGGCGTAAAAAATGTGATTACCGTTCAGAATGGTTGCTTTGTGTTAGCTCTTTCACGTGCATAGCACTTAATATTTCCCTTTTGGTTCCCTTTAATAAATAATATATAATAAATAAATAGATGAGAGTAAGGTCACACTAATTCTAAAATTGCAATAGCTTCTCAGATGTAAGACTACTAAATCTAGCAAGTCGTTAAATAAAAAATAATGTATTATAAAATAAATATTATTTAGACATATTCAAGTGGCATTTAAAATTAATAATAGAATAAATCAGTAGTTTCAAATGAGTTTGTAAAATGCTAGATAAGTCTGTAAAATACTAAATGTAGAAAGAGTCTTGAAAAGGCTAAATACAAATCGGTTTAAAAGGCTAAATACAGATCGTTTAAAAGTTCGAGCTCAGCAAAACCTGTGCAAAAGTAATAAGACATTTAGTGCCCGTGCAAATGAAACATATAGAGGTCTTCATCCCCAGGGCGATTCTGGTTATAAAGAAACGTCTTACGTGTTATTTATAAGTTATGACCGTACTGTGCGCGACGAAAAATGCAGTCGTACTGTAATATCGCCCACTATGTTGTAAATGATTAATTTTCATTTCTGCGTGTCCAAATAAATTAATGTGTTGGTCGTAAAACTGCAGTAATGTCAAAAACTAAAATGCAGAATTTAGATTACAAAATATAATTTGAATGAGCAATGAAATATGAACGTGTACCACCTTACGTCACCTAGCGACCAACCAAAATAAATTAATAAGCAGAGAAGATGCCAATTAGGTGATTTCAGTTAAGAGACTACATTTTGTATTTGATTGAATGTTTCTAGGGGCACCTCAGTAACCCTGGAACCATTAAAAGGAGGAATTGAAAATGTGTTAAGTCTTGACTGACCACTTTACACAATATGCCCAGGCTGTTCGCACACACAACCAAACTGCTATAAAAAATCAAAGACCACAATAAAAGCGCTACATGACATTTTGCTTACTCTATTGTTTCCCACAGAGACACCAAGCAATCAGACCAAGGTCGACATTTTGAGAGTCCTGTTATCAAAGAACTGGGTCAACTTGCACGTATTGAAAAAGAGTTGTAATACACCATGTCATCCAAAGGGAAAGTATATGGGGAGTGTGAACAAATTCAATTCGACACTGATGAATATGTAAGCGGGCTGTGAAATAACGCCGGTCCGATCATCCTGGATGAGTAGTTTTAGAGTTCAGACTAGTACAGTTTTAGAAGACCAGTGCCGTTGGACTAGCCACTGACTTGAAAATGGCATTTTTTACAACTGAATGGACGATTATCTTACTACACTAACAAAGACCAGCAAAGATAGTGGTACATATAGCAAAGAGAAATCTAGCGCAAAGCTGAGGCCAAAATGTTCAATGGCTTCAACATCGACATCGCCGGACACTGTCCGTCCTTGCGCATTGACCTCGTTGTATATGTATATGGATACATATACATATATTATGTTTAATGTGGCTATAGCTAAGAACCAGAAAATAAATCAGGACTAGTTGTCTATGAGTCAGCTAGTCAGATGGACTACCAGCTGGCTAAAACTGTGCACCCTGTGTTCGGTACATTAAGTGTAACAAAGAAGGCCAACTGGAAGGCCTGTGTACCAACATTGTTGCAGTAGAGGTAACAGTTTTGTCTTAAAAGTCAGCCACACCTTTAGGGTGAACTCCTAGCACTAGTCCTCAGTGCTTACTCAACTCTCACCTATGGCTGCAAGTAGTTGCCTGTGCACAGCAATGGCCACACCCCAGTTCACTGCGCCGGCTCACAAGCAAAATGGTGAGAGTGCAAACAGAGTGTCTCTGTATAGGATGGTGTAGATCTGACTCCACCTTATAATGTGCACGAAGTCTCCATTGAGATCAAATGAAGAAAGCCAGGACTGACAAACATATGTTGAAAGAACAAAGTGGATGTCACCGCATAACCAGTGGTGATGTCACTGCTGTGGAATTTGGCACGGGGCAAGTGTTGGGTGACTATTCTTTGATGTACAGTGTAGTGATAATAGTAGTGGTATTGTCAGTGTCCCAAATACTATATAAATAGTCCATATAAATAGCTAGTATTAGTATATTAGTTAGGTATATAGTTAGATAGCTGCACCTGAATTGACAGGATGTGCCAGCACGGGAGAGCCGGGCCAAAGTTAGTGAGGTTTCAGTTACCCGGACGGTGTACAGATTGCATGGATGAGCGATCGGGTTAAGTGTATGGCATAGTATGCATGATCCTAGTTGTACCCCAAACCTAAATGTGCCTACCATACTGCATGCAAGGTGGTAAAAAGATAAATCCATGGCTTTGAATCAGTCATTGTCTACAAGATGTCCAAATAGGGGTTGCAGCAAATTATGAAGATCCTGTCTTGAAGGTCCAGCATCTAAATTGAGACAGCCAAAGACAATGCAAATCAATACTCCACTGAATGAATGCGCGTAAAACCTGAATGGTGGAGCACTTTTGGCAAAACTGTGCGGTGTCGATATGGTGGCACAAGAACTGACGTACCACCATGTTTGCTTGACAGACCAGTACAACAAAGAAAGGATCGGGTTATTTATCATAACTGACATGGACAATATTGATCACACCCCAAATGCGACTACAACAACCACATTTGTTCATGATGGTAGCATTTCGATCCAGCACCCGACATCTGACAACGAAGGAGAACAAATGCATCAACCCGGGCAGAACAAATGCATCAATCCTCCCTCAGTCACAGTGTCTGGCTATGCCTGACATCGACCTGCTGAGACCTCAACTTACACTGGAGTACAACTGGTTAGAGAAGGTCTGCATCACTGAACAGTTTGATGGCGAAATCAGTGTCACGTGGTCTGCCCACCATGCAGCCAAGAACAGAAAAGTCCTTTATCTGAAGTCAACGTAGCATCACTAATTCCACTTCGTCGAGGTGTAGCCCTCTATACAATTACACTTTACAGTGAATGGTTCAATAACACTGATGTCTGATTGGAACTTTCACCCGGAATACCTTGTGCTGTCACACAATGTTTACTGTGATGTCACGCTGCTGAACATATTCATTGGCTATAAAAGGACTTTGAACTGTTGTGCTTTTACTTTAAGATGTAGACTTAACACTCAGCCACTCGTGATAATTTGCTTGTGCAGGGCCAACATTGTGAAACTCTGCCAGTGGAACTTCATGACATCCCGTACACCGAGCAGTTTTTTTAATTACTGAAAACATTTATATTCTTAAATTAATGTAATCGGACCACATTTAACCTAGGTATTTTGCATACATACTTGTTATAGTATGATCGCATAGTCCTCCGCCTCCGCTCCTTGCAATCCAGGACCATATCCACTCTGACCCCTACCTCACTCATGTACTCTCTGATTTGCTGTTTCCACGTCTTCCTTGGACGTCCCCGTCGTCTCTAACCTGGTAGCGCCAAGTTCATTGTTCTGCGGGTGACGTTGTTTTCCTCTCGTTGCTGCACCTGCCTGAACCATCGCAGGCCTACACTGTCCATGATCTCGTCGATTATAGCCGTCTTATTTCCACATTCCGGATGTGCTCCAGCCTTGATACCCCAAGGATCCCAGGAGCATCCTTGTCTCTGTGGTGGCAATGTTCTTCTTGTTGTTAGTTTTCATTGCCAAACTTTCACTGCCATGTGTTAGGGCAGGCATAACGATGACATTGTACACCTTACTAATTATTATTTAGTATTATTATACTAAATAAGGTATAATAATTATTATTGATATGAATAATTGTTTAACTTTAGATAAGCCATATGGTCAAGCTACAGTAGCCCCAGAAGATGTCACCGTAGCTGTGGGTGGACAAGTGTCATTAACCTGTCGTGCACCGAGTGTGTCTGGCCACCCGACAGCTACCTGGTTCACGTGGAGCAAAGACAACAGTAACTTCATCAGCAACACAACAGACTCTCTTAGACTGACACCTACTGAGGTGACAGAATCTGGCAAATACAGGTGTAAGGCCGGAAACTTTATTGGAGAGAGTGACCAGTCAGACTTGACCACAGTGACAGTACAAGGTGAGTAACTATGACAGTGCTAGGTGAGTGTCTGTGATAGTGCAAGGTGAGTGACTATGACAGTGTAGGATGAGTGTCTGTGACAGAGCAAGGTGAGTGACTATGACAGTGCAAGGTGAGTGACTGACAGTGTAGGATGAGTGACGATGACAGTGCAAGGTGAGTGACTGTGACAGTGCAAGGTGAGTGAGTATTACAGTGTAGGATGAGTAACTGTTTGGCAGTGTAACGTTACTGGGTGTGAGTGCAACGTGAGTACAGTGGACGTGCAAAGTGATTTACTTTGACAGTGCAAAGTGCATGACTGTGACAATACAAGGTGAATGGTTGTGACAGTGCAAGGTGAACTATCGAGTAAAATAAAGAAGTTCAGATGTGTGATTATATGTTACAGTGTATGTACACAGACACACATCTACAGTGCAAGGTGATTGTGATTGCAATGTGAAATATTGATTACAATAGAGTAATGTATAGATATGATTGTATGTTACAATGTATGTACACACGCATTTACAATTTGTTTATTCATCCAGCTCCAGCCAATGTTGAGTTTCCACGCCCTGTCAACATCCAATCGAGTCCTGCCTATGATGACATGACATGCACAGTGTCAGGCAGTGGTGACCTGATGGTTCAGTGGAGCAAAGGCGGGATGTCAGTTGATGTAGGTGATTTTGCTGTCACGAGTGTCAGAGTGACAGGTGGAAAGTACATGTATGGACAGACAGAAGCCAAGGACAGTACATTGATGTGGAATGTAACAAAGAGAGTGGGGTATTTCACCTGTTACAACATCACCTACTTTGATGGCAACTACACCTGTGCTGTGTCTACACAGACAGCTGGCGCAACGACTCGTGACAAGTCCAAGGCCTTCATTGTCTATGTGCAGTGTAAGTTTATATCGTAAATGCATGTTTAGGCAGTATTAAATTATATATGTTTTTAGTAGGTATTTATAACTTATACCAATAGATGAAAAATTTACATATTACTACTGATGATTAAAAGTAATTATATATATATATATATATATATGTTTATATATATATATATATATATATATATGTTTATATATATATATATATATATAATCCCTCGAGCAAGGTATAAGAAACATTTATGGAGCAGCATGCTACCACCTTCTTAGCATTGGACACATACTAATAACCCATGAAAACTCTAAACAGTTTGTGTATTTATATCTCGATTCGACTGTTCCACCATGGATTATAAACAATTAAAGTGTAGTCAATTATAACAAGTCTTCAAAGGCTCGCACTACTAATCCCTTATTGCCGACATGCTGCTCCTTAGACAACCCACTTTCTTTACTGAACCAGGTACCGAGCATTATTGGAATCGACTGTCCCTGACAATGCATTCTGGACTGGAGCTTAAGACTGACAATAACATTATTTTGACATCTGACGATCGTAATTAATTATTCTTGCATTATTTAATTTATTATTATAACTACTACATTTCTATCATTATAATATGTTTTATGTATTTACTTATTCATATTTAGAGTTAATGTTTGGATATCTTAGCATATTCGTATTTTAAAATATTTATGAGTTGATAACATATTGATTAATTTAAATTAAAAAAATAATATTATTGTTTCACATGGTGATGCAGACACATTGTATAAATGTTTACAATCCATCTTTCATATTGTCCCGTTCATCGACAGATGAGGCTCACTGGTCCGGAGGACATGCACTGACAGCCACTGATCCAAATGACACGTCCAAGGAGATTGTGTGTTCTGTGTGCGCCAATCCACAGCCAACCTTTCTGTGGACATTCAAGAATGAGAGTCTGCGAAAAGGAATCCAAGTAGTGGGAAACAAAATCATCCTGGACCATGTCACAAGGGACGACTTTGGTGTCTTTGAAGTTACCCTTGTGGGGAGGGGTACGTTTTATTCAGTATATGTTATCCTCCAAGACCAAATAACCTTTATTAAAGATTGTATGTAGTATTTCTATGAGTGATTATAATTTTAATATAGCATACTCTGTTATGCTGAATTTTGATATTACATGTACAATTGTGATTATTCTCAGACTGTAAGTTTCTGCATTAACATCATGCCGTCATTGTTACGACAACATGTGAATTTATTACATCTCCAACATATAGATTGTAATGTTCTGTGTTATGCCTTAGTTGAGATGGTTGGTTTTGCTGAATATACCCAATTATGTATGTATGTATGTATGTATACCATTTGATATATATATATATATATATATATATATATATATATATATATATATTTTAATATATATATATATATATAGCGACTAGCGATGTATTGGTCTACTTTCACAAGTAACTTAAGAAACTTACTGTCTCAGTACGTGTAATACAAGATATAGCATAATAGTTTAGCTTGAATAAAAAATATAATAACTATCATAAATACACTAAACAAATATTTTAATAACCAATTATTTGGTCCTGGAGTATCACTCATTCATTCACTCACTCTTCACTCATCACTCACTCATTCATCACTCACTCATCATCACTCATTCATCACTCTCACTCACTCACTCACTCACTCACTCACACACACACACACACACACACACACACACACACACAACACCAGGCACTAACCTTTGACGTGTACAAGTCGAGTAATTCGTAATATGCATAAACCGATGATATCGGAAGTAGAACAACATCATAGACTGGTTTACGTTGTAGCCTCGGTTCGTAACGTGGCAACACTTTTAACCAACACCGCCTGGTAATATAATGTTCTGCATTTGTAACCGCCAGAGCGACGTTACCCCAGATTAGAATAGAGACGCTGACGTTGATTGGCTCTCAGGCCAACTATGAAACACAAATTAAAATAACGATATACAAGATAATGATATCCATGAAAAGTATTCAACATTGAACTTACATTAACACAAAAATAAGTACAAATTCTAATTTACAGTTGTTTATAAAATAAGAATTACGACAGGATTAACCAGTATGCGTGAGGTGGCAGCATTGTTTAGCAACACACGGTTCGCATACAAATTAAATAAGGATACCTTTTTATCAAATAATGCTGTATTATAAAAAAAATAAAAAAAATGATATAAACACAAAATAAATAGAAATACAAATTTGCAGTTGTTTATAAAATAGAAATTACGGCAGGATTAACCGGTATCCGTGAGGTGGCAGCATTGTTTAGATCACGCGATTAATATTCAAAAGCCGACAAAATCACCAGACTGTCTTCTCGGCGTATTTACGCAGCCGTCCGACAGTCGGTTAAGCGAGACTATTTATGCTGCAGACCGCCTCACAGGACAAGTGTCGCTGTACCCTTGATAACAAGTACGACACTCAGTAGCCATGAACAAGTGTAAGGTAGGTTGTCCAGGAAACGCCGCTCCATGTCAGAAACGCAGGTTTGGGCGCTTGGTGGCCCAAACGAACGCAAACGTCCACGCTCGCGTACCTCCAGCACGTTTGCGCGGATTCTGTCCCGTTCCATCTCTGATGAGTGTCCACGAGGGTGTCCGAATCAGTGGTGGAGGAAATCTCATGTTTGCTTCATGTGCAACAAAAGATTCCGTCTGGCGACTTCGCATCGGTCAGTTTGACAACCTGCGCACTAAGAATCGCTGCTACTTTTGCTTCCGGATGCCCAGCTTCGACCTGAGTGGTTGACGGATCTGTCCCATCAGTTTGAACCCACGCAGGGTATTCGAATAATTACCCGGTAGCCCACGTCAATGGATCTATGCCGCATGGCCGAGTACGCTCGGACAATTGGAGCGAACCCCCAAGCAACCGGAGAGGATAACCCGGGACCGGAAGTGTTTTCCCGAGAGTGCCCCGTTCGGCTTAGAACCCGAGACGTAACCTCTGGCCTTGGACGAGGTAAGCTGAGCATGTTACATTCAGCACGCAAAGCGGGCTGAACCCCCAAACACGAATGGCTTTCCTGAAGCGAAGGGGATTCCCGATTCCCGACAACCGACACTCGCGTCATCGGACCTTTCCGTTATCCGAAAATGTCTGTTCCTGCGGATATTCACCGAGGGTACTTACTTCGTGCAGACGACGGAGACGATCGACGAACGCTTATTTCGTTGCCAAGAAACCCAGGCTTGATACACAACTACGAACTGATACTCATTGCCCCACGCTGGACACAACAAGTTTGGTTTCGACTTCTCCTAGGGATGCTGATGGAGTAACTATTAGAGATACCCAACACTCCTCAGTTATTGTCCCTACTGATCCATCGCGATCCATCCAACGTCTTGCTTCGGGATGCCCTCTGCAGCAGAGCCTTTTCGATCAAAGTTGCGTCACGCGCCTCTAGACCTCAACGAGAGTCTACACCTGCAATATATGAGTCCAAGTGAAGAATATTTTCTGATTGGTATATCACACGAAATATTAATCCACTCTCGACTACTGAGAGTGTAGCCTCAAATCTTCCCCTCCACCTTCACAATCTCCATCATTGCGGACTCTCATGTGGCATTTGCCAACACCCAGGGCTATTTGCGCAGTCCTCCCATCGAAATCTCGGTTGTCCTCGATCGACTCCTGTTTCCGTCCACTTTCTGGGCACCTGATTGCTTGCCAGGTTTTCATTTCCCATTCTACTACATGACCGGCCCGTTTCAAACTACTCGTCATGTTCTTTTCAAAACTCTCCTTCGCCCGAACTCCACATTCAATTAATCCTTTTCTCTAATCCGCCGTATTCACTCCCGGTATATCCCGTTAGCTTCGCAAATCTGCATCTTCTCCTGTTGTCTCTGTGTTAGAGTCATCGTCTCTAAGCCATACGTGTAGTCTTGGGTAGTACACAAGGTGAGGACCTTTCCTTTAAGTTTACGATATAACTGTATATTGCACATCACCCCTTCGACTTTCCTCTAAACGTTTGCCCCTGCTGTAATCCTTCTGCAAATGTTGGTGTCTGAATTGCCATCAACACATATCGGTCCACACAAAACTGCCTCTTTCTTAAGCCTCTTTCTTAAGTGTATTTCCAGCTATTCCTGGATATCTGCTTCCCCATCATCTAAAACATAAACAACAGTGGGTTCACGGCGCACCCCATATCAGGTCAACATTTAATTTCAACTCTCTTGAAACACCGGGCCCACACAACACCCTGCTCTATATTTCTTCATGGGTATGTTAGCATAAGCTCTCCCCACCATATATGATTCTTGCTTTTCGATGAGATACTTCCTTTATCAGACGTACTGCTCCACGGCTCCTCCGCTGATCCATTCTTCTTCCACCTTTCCTATCGTTGGTCATATATTCCCAAACTATGATGACGTTCTATCTCTATAGGCACTAGCTGTGTCATCATGATGTTTTCGAGGCAGTCATTTCAAAAGTGTTTCGCTCAAAACCTTTGACTTCCTTTCTATTGTGGAAATGCACAACGGTAAATGTACATTAAGATTCAGAATAATGGAATCAGGTGATTTGTTTAGAGTAAAAAGCCTGTTCATTGTTATTATCATCCTAGGTTCAAGAGACTGGTCTAAACTGCATCTAAATTAAAAAAGCAGAGCCATCCATGAGTTCGTCCACAGAAACCATAACAATCAGTAGTAATAATACGTCTGGCAATGACGTCAATGTGAACAGAATTGAGGTAGGAAAGGCACTGTTTAGCAAGCCAATATTCTTGTATTTCAAGTGTGTTTAAACAGTTGTCTTCATTTGTAATGCGTTGTTTGTTGATTTCTCATTTCAGGCCCCGCTAGAAAACCACATGGTTTTACAATCCAGAGTAACCACACCTCAGTTGCCCTCACCCTTCAGTGGCACCCTGGATTCGACGGTGGCCACCCTCCACAGACGTTCACCCTACAGTACAGGGCGTCTACTGAGGTGACTCTGAGACCTTGGAGAGACATATTCAGCCACAAAACAGATGGAGTGACCAGGTATCAGGCGACTGTGACAGGTCTAAGGCCTCAGACTGAGTATGTCTTCTTTCTCTATGCTGAGAACAGTCGACCGCCGGCCCAAGGACCAAACAGAAGCGAAACTGTCACCCTGATCGGCAGCACCACAGGTAGGGCTGGTTTTGTGTGTTTCGTATATTTTTTACTAAAACTGCACCCACGTTTACAAATGATTATTGTACATACACCATTTGAAAATGAACTGAGCTAGCTAATGAAACAAAATGGTCAAACCACTGAACCCACAATAGATTAAAATTAACATCAACAATGACAGAGGCACTTAAAAGATTATAAAGTATATAGATGCGTCCGATTTGTACAAAAACATTAATATCAATGTGAAGACATGCCCTGATATAAGTTATGAAACTATGCACTAAGTACTCGATAAAGTCAAGAACAATCACATTTTGACCAAATTTGATAAATTTCATTGACACAAACGTATAGTGTATGTCATTGTGTCAGTCTGTGTCTTTTTCAAATAGATTTTGAATTTAAGGTGTGTTTACCTGAGCATCAATGTTATCAATAGAAAAGCGTAACCTTTTATTAAAGATGAGTACCTCTGGACACATATTTCCCAGCGTGTTCCTCCATGTTCTGTTGAACCCCCTCGGCAATTTGAGTTACGCAATATTTGGCTCCTTGATATGGAACGTCAACTGCAGACTTTGAGAGGACATCCGCTAGTATCTGGCTTCTCCACTGATTGAACATTGAGAAGACTAGTCAGTTGCACAGTATACACCAATATCCCTTGTCAACTAGTGACATTGTATGACTTATAGAAATATAAAAGAAGTGATCGAAATTTTGTTCAACTGCATACGTAATCCCAAAGTTCATGGTTATCGGACACACACAATAACATATTCCGAATGAATATGTTATTGTTCGTTTTTTAAGAAAGTGTTTAGTCACTAATAAATCGTATTGTGCCAAGACAATATGTTTCACTGCTCACACTCTGTGTTGCAATGCCTTCGTTTTGGACGCATATAACTGCTGCTAACCGCAGCCATTTTCCCCGTCCATTAAGGTGATCAATGAGTTTCTCCAGTACAGTGTATGGATTAACATAATCATCAAAAATTTATATATCTGAATATTCATAAGGAAGAGAGTATGTTCCTCCGATCGAAATTAACCAGCACAGTAATTTGTAACGGGAAATCTGCTGTGTTTAAGTCGGTCGGCTTCAGCAATATTGCCAATAAATCTTGTTGTGAAGCTAGATGTCTTGTTTACTAGTTGCCATTGTTCACGTAGGATACTTTCAAATTGCTAATATCGTTCTGGGCTTAATAAAGTAATACCCAGATAAATACAGGCCTTCAACATATTCATTATAGTCTTGAGACATTTAAGTTACCGTACTACCCCTAATAAATGCAAGCTGCCTGACAGACATCTTTCCCTTTTTCTAGAGGTGAAACTATACACAAAATCAAATTTCAGGTTTTATCTAAGATGTTTTGTGTGCAATTTGTACAGATGTCCTACACTGACATCGTGTGCTACTTAAGCCTCATGTGAGCAATTAATAGTTTTCCGCTCGAAGAATCTGACCATGCAACGTTTGTTCTCATCCCCACGTACCGACAGAAATTTAAAACATTGAAGCCAACAAAGAAGATGACTCGGCTGAAGCTCTTCGGGGATGCCAGGAGTGCACCGATTAGGACATGTTTAAAAAGGCATGTCTTGACTTAGAGGAGTACGCTGACGTCGTGACGTCCTATGTCAGCTGGTGTGAGATGTGCACGGACACAAAGACAGTTGCGTTGTATGACATCGATAAAGGAGGCGGTCAAGAAAGACAAGTTTAGATACAAAAGCAAACTTGAAGACCAATTCGCTTCCAACCACATCAGATATGTCTGGCACAGCCTGCAGCAGATCACGTACAAGGCACGGGCCATTATTGAAAGTGATTCAACATTCCCTGACCAGCTGAACACGTTTTATAGCAGATTTTAAAACTGAATAATTCGCCAGAGCAGCGGACATTCCCAGCAGGCATGACTCTGTCTCAGCCCTTTACAACCCATGCAACGAAGGTGAGTAAATTGTTCCACAGACACTGCACGCGGAAAGAGTCGGGTCATGGTAATATATATACAGCTTCTCTGAAGAACTGCGCCCAACACCTGCTGCTCTTTTTGAATATATCTACAATTCGTCTCTCCGGCAGTGCAGAGTTTTAGTCTGCTTCAAAACGTCCACCATCATACCAATTCCCAAGAAGTGCAACATCGACCGAGAAATGCACGCGGAAAGCCTTGGGCCCAGGAAATATATTTACATATACTCTGAAGAACTGCGACAACCAATTTACTGCGGTTTTTACAGATATCTACAATTCGTCGCTCTGGCAGTGCAGAGTTTTAGTCTGCTTCAAAATGTCCACCGATTCCAAAGACATTCCAACTGAACGATTACCGTACTGTGGCACTGACCTCAGTCGCCATGAAAGTGTTTGAGCAAATAGTGCTCAGGTACCTGAATACTGCCACCGACGGGTTTCTGTACTCGCACCAGTCTGCATACCATAGAGACAGATTACTAGACAATGCCTCCACGTTAGGCATTCACCACATTTAGAAGCACCTGGATAGGCCAGGAACTTATGCGAGGATCCTGTTAATTAACTTCAGCTCAGCATTCAACACCGCCATCCCATTCTAGCTGTTTGACAAACGTTCAATGATGAATGGACATCATTATTGTCATTGGATCCTTAGGTTTCTTCCTTACCGGCTTCAATCTGTCAAAGTCAATAACTCTATCTCCAGATCTCTTATCCTGAATACAACTGTTCCACGAGGTTGTGAGCTATCCCCTTCCTTTTGTTATTATTACCAATGAGTGTGTTTCCGTGGACCAATCGGTCCATGTATTCAAATTCCTGTTGATTCTACTGTGGAAGGAGGTTACATTGAGAACGAGGATGAGACGGCATATAGGAAGGACGTTCAGAGAATGGCTGGTGTACGGGTAATAACCTGGAATTGAATGTCCTAAAGACAATAAGAGATGACCATTGATTGTAGAAGGTACAAGACACCAACCGGCCTCCTATCAATAAATGCCGTAATACTGGCTCAAGTAGAGTTCTTTATTTTCCTGGAAACAACAATTGCTAACAATATAAGTTGGGGTGCTAACATACTGGACAACACATAAAAGGCACAACAACGCCTGTTTGTTTCTTAGACGGATCAGGAGATTTGGCATTGGGCATTGATATGATTCTACCGCGTTATCATTGAAAGCATTCTCATTTGTTCTATTCCTGTATGACTTGGCAGTGCCAGCCACGAAGAGAAATGTTGTCTACAAGCCATTGTGAAATGCCCATCGAAAATCATTGGGCGTGAATTGCCAACCCTCGAGTCCATTTACCATGGTCGCTGCTCACGAAAATCCACGAGCATTGTGCGGGGTGCAACACACCAAGCCAACCGTCTCTTTGAACGTCTTCCCTCTGCCAAACGCTTCAGGAGTATCAAGTCCAGAACAACGATGTTTAAAAACAAGTTTTACTTACAGGCCGAGAGATACTTGAACTCTTACTAGCACTATTTTATGTCGCCATGGCGACTTATTACTTGCTTATCTATTACGTATTTGTTTACTTACATGTTTATCTACATGTGTATACCACAAAAGTGTCAGTTTGGATTTTTATTGCTAGTTAATTTTATGTTACATTTTTATATCCCATTATACTTTCTTTACCCAGTTTACATTTTGCATAGTTTAGTTTATTATGTTGGGTGCACGATAGAGGTATGAAAATGCGTATGTATGTATGGTATGTATGTTAATACCACAACACCAAATATTCTTATGCATTTGTAATATTACTTGGTAATAAACTGTCTTACTTAGAACAGTTCACATTCTTCTAATCAGAACCTGTACTGTAAAACGTCAATTAGGTTTATGCATAATTCATACTTGAGTCACATTGACTGAAATAATGTAAATGTCTTTAAGTTGATGTTGTGTGTTATGTGTAGATGTAGGATATGACAGGGTATATAAGGTTTTTTTGACAGCCAAGAAAGGTGGACTTGGAACTGGCGCAATCGTAGGCATTGCTCTAGGAGCTGTATTTTTCCTCATCATCATCTTACTTACCTACATTACTAAGGCCAAGTTTCCTCGCTGCACACTAGCTTAAGCAACTGGACACCGTAGCATATAGATGCACTCGATGTGCGGAAGTCTTTAGATCCTGATGGTGTCGCACTGGTTTCGTTCCTTTCAGCGGCCACGTCGACAACTACAACAACAACAACCTCACCTGCCACCACTAGGAGATCCACCACCCTGGCTAACGGTGATACGACTGACGACGAAGGTAAGAGTTTCGTTTCTCTTCACGGCCCGCGTGTAAAGTAGGAGTAGGTAACGTAGATGGCCAACGCCGCTGCAGCTGCAGTGTCATAACTAACTGACGATCTTTATCCTTATTGTAGGCGCTACTTGGAAGTTGAAAATATATATGTCACGCTAAAATATTAGCATTGAAAAATGCGCTATAAGTGTAAAATATATATATATATATATATATATATATATATATATATATATATATATATATATATATATATATATATATGTTAACCCACATCAAAAAAATACTTAGTGAAAAGTTAGAAACAAGGCAATACAAAAAGGTTTCATGTATACATAAAGATTAATATAATATATGTATGTATGTAATATTTGATAACATAAAAAACCTTTGTAGAACCACAGGAAACATAATATTTATCTTACGGTTCCACATGAATACGGTTGTGTTACAAAATTGAATCCAGAAAGCCTGAGTGAGCGTCGGGTTCGCGGCTTGTTTTCTAAGTAATTGTATCAATAGCAGCCCACGGAAGATAATCCACGCAAGGACACAGATATCACAAAGTTCTTTAGGTGTCATTCGATATTGTAATCGGAAATATACTGGTTTCCAACGTCACACGAAACCATTAATATATATATATTTTTTAAATAATTTTTGTTTGTTGTCATTAAATAATAACTATAGTCCGAATCACTTTAAATCAATGAATGATTTACTGTTTCTGTTTTTGTTGTTATTGTAATTATTTAATAGCTACGAAAATTTTAATGTTATAATTGTGTATAACGATGATATATCTAAATTTAAATTATTGTTACTACACCTGAAAACAAATTGTGATTCGTCTTGATAATGGAATTTAGAAATACGCACATAATTTGTATATATAATTAACATAATTTAATTTTCCTGTTTTATTTCCTTGAAATAGTGTGTGTTGTGGAAGATGGCATTAGTTTGCCGTCCAACCTCCCAGTTGTTACATGAATGCTACTGGTTAGTAAAGGGGTACATGTTGTGGCTGGTATGAATGTATTCCAGATATATGTATCTTCATATCTGGATTTGCTATTTTCATCAAGTTCCACAGTTCGACTTCGAAAATGTATGACTGGTGTTTGAAGAATTCGGCTCTGGTTTGTTGGTAGTGGTTGGTTGGATCCGAGGACACATTTCTCGTATTTTTAAGTGGAGTCTCACCGTGGCCCAAGCTGTGACTTGCTGGGCTACGTTATTAGCATGGATGACTGTGGTATCGGGTTGTTGTCAGTGATGAAGCGTGTAATATATCATCCAAGAAAGTGTGGTTTGTAAACCATACAAGTGATTAGATAGGAATAGTGCTAATGATGTCACTTTGGTACGTCGCCGGCGAAGTAAGTCCAGGAGATAACGCCTTGTACAAAATGTACTTGGTCATACATGTGAATACATCTGGTGTATACCAAATACCACCCGCGACTTGATGGGGTGTTCTTCTCACTGCTGATGAGGAACAAGAAAACTATCGTCTGCGTGTCCCAGGGTTTCTCTCAAAATCAAGACAAGAAGACATATAGTATTCATACATGCCAGCGGTCACAGGGTATCCACCTACTATATAGCAGTATGTACATCATTGTGAGAACATATACTGGGCGTGATTTGGGTGCTATGTTAGATTTAATATTAGTGGTTTTAATAAAATTAACACATGATGGATTAGTTTCAAGACGTTTGAGCAGAACAATTGAAAATTAAGGTCTTCTCTTATTGTGTACAGTATGTTCAGTGCTTCTGCTGGTTCTGGCAGCACTACAGGTGCTCCTCTAATTCAGGTGGTCTGTTCTTAGGTTTTTATTTATTATTTATCGTATACGATAGAAGTGCAGTGCATATATATATATATATATATATATATATATATATATGTCACATACACATCACACATATATAATATATATATATATATATATATATATATATAATATATCATATATATATATTATATATATATATATATATATATATATATATATATATATATATATATATATATATATATGTGTGTGTGTGTGTGTGTGTGTATATGTGTATTTTGTGTTTTTTTACAATCGAAAGGTGGACTTGGAACTGACGTATTCGTAGGCATCGCTCTAGGAGCCGTAGCCTTCCTAGCCTTCATTTTCTGTATGAAAATAGTCGTCTTCCACAAACGCAAGAGACAAGGTAAGCATCTTTGTTCTGTTAAACCAGTTGGTGTCACTAGGATGAGTTGGTAGTTTGTTGTAATGATTTACTCTGTAGAATATCTACAGTTTACCTTTCTGTCCTACGGGGTTAACGTACTCTAATTAGTTACTTATGTAATGATTAATTTGAGATTAGATGTACTTCTAATGAACAGTGATTTGTCTTGTATTGGGTGGCAAAGTCTAAATTAGAAAGGACTCCACAGTTTGGTGTATGTTTCTTTGGATCTGTGTCTTATTCGTTCAGTTTGTTCTAAATGTTTACATTCCCTTCTGGGTCTGTCTGCCCCAGTCTAATAATGTCTCTCTTACTTTAATTTCGAGTAACTTGAGGACCGAATTTCGTCGGATCACGAGGGAGCGAAACGTCGCCATTTTGTTTCCACTGCGATCTTCCTTCTCCTTCCCTCCGAGGTTTGTGAAAGATAAACAATATGACGTGGAGCCGAGATTTGGTGTGGATCGTTGGGGATTCACACGTGTTCTGGCTCGAGCGGTTTGTTGCGTCTGCGGAGGTTAGATTTACTGGTTAATTTTTAGGAATGTCTGGATTGTCGGACTGCCCTCCACGGATATCATGGAGGGACTTTTGTTTTCCTCGCAAGTATAAAATGTTGTACTCTTAGTGTTGGTGGTAATGATTTGGACCACGCGGGACCTTCCCGGACGTTGCTTACAGGTACGCGAATGTATGAATGCGCCCAGGAATTGGTTAACTTGGGCGTTAAGAGGGTAGTTGTTTGCCAGGCGGTGCGAAGGCAGAGTTGGCGGCCCATAATGTATGAGGATGGATCGGACATAGTGACTGAAATTACTGACTTTTTGAAGGCCGTAAGTAATGATTCTCTTTGTCATGTTGATTTTACAAGGATTTCTGGAATAACCAGCAACAAATACTTCATCCGGATATGGTACATCGTAATGATTTGGAGAATCACAAGTTGTTCCGCACCATTAACGGTGCTGTGTGTTAGCGACAACAAGATGATCAGGCAGTAAAGGGTTACCACGGTACTAAGTGCCTGACCATGGTGGGTGATTTATTTACCAGTTGTGCGACTGTTATTTTTAACTGGCCATACTTTATTCGTTACTGTAATATTTGGTGGGATAATGTTAATGAAATGCCATGCAATATGTTGTAGGCATGGAATTCCTGTTCATTTGGAATGGAGGTATGAGCTTGGGCTCATAGTTTAACCAACATGTGGACATATTGATACATGGATAACTTAAGTCTTAACCGCCATGCAGATGGTTGGAGGCATAAGTAGCAATTATCAGTGATAATTGACAAGGCATATCAAGGAATGCGCTTTGTCAACCGATGTTGTAATTGATGATAATATTTCAGATCACGCCCAACACCACTAATTAGGCAGTCGCCTGGAGTGCGTCTAATGGGGAGGAGGGCGCAGGCCAGTGCGATGATGCAACTGGACCAACCAGCAGTATCTGGTCCAGTCAACGCGACAACCGAACCTGCAGTAGCTGGTACTCTTTTCGCTACGGCAGCTGCATCGTTGCAGCGCGCCAGCAATGATAGGCAGATGTAGAACGTCGCCTAGACGCTACCGAACAATTGCGTCGCGAGATGCGTGCGATGAGAACTCTCTTAAAAACTATTGTTCACAATGTTGTAGTTGCCACGACGATGCCGTCGAGTAGACAGAACGCTTCAGTGACATCGACAGACCAACGTCGCAGACGACACAATGAAGAATCAACTACACATGCTACAGTTGCTCCCCTTTCGACATCAGTGCATGGCTGGACGAAGCCGATCGACAGCTCTAAGCCAGGTATTGCCGATGTGGGTCTGAGGGAAGATGGTAATCCAGCAGTATATATCACCCCCAAGACTAAAACATCCATCCGTTCTTTCAGCCAGTGATCTCGAGCGTATCAGAAGTACACACGATTAGCCGTTTCATTTGTTTTTAGTCCTGTATGCACCGTCCGATATTAGCTCTTCTCTCTCAGAAACCGCACAAGAATGCACAACTTATTTGTTTTTGAGATTCCTAGTGAAAATTGTACATTTTACGTTTTCCTGTTCTATTTGTGTAACACTTTTCAGAAGCTTTTCATCTAGTTTTGCACAGACGTGTCTGAAGATATTTTTATTGTACACAACATATTTGTAGTCCACAACTAGCTATACCTTTACAATGGAATTTCACGGCCTCCCCCAAAAGCAACTTGAACTTTTAGCTTCTTTCAGGGCACGGACCTCCTATGGTGATTTGTATAGAGGTGCGGCTGCGTAACTTGTTTCTCGGGTAAGGGCTAGTAATATGTAGGAGATATCGACGGAGTAACGGCGGCGGTGGTGGCATTGTGAGCTTCCCGGTGAGATGGTAACCTCCGGAATGAGTTGGCTCCACCTAGTGGTAGAGGTGGATAAGGGCCATGACGGTTGACGGTACAACTAATGCATTCCAAACAACAGATAAATAATGTCCAGATGTTAAAATACACTGATAATGACTACATTTCAACGTAAAATAGATTGTTTATAATTGCTGTGTATACAAACTTCCTTATTATCGGTGATGCACTGGATAACGTGTGGTCTAGACAGTCGCGCGCAAGACCGGGACCGCATGACTGTCCTGTGACTAGTCTTTATCTATTTCTGTGTATTATTACTCTTTGACCTTCTTCCCTCTGACAAACAGTTCAGGAGTATTTTTATCCCAGAACACAACGTGTTACTTTACATCATAATCTCTTTGTCTTTGTAGTTACTCTTTGATCTTCTTCCCTCTGACAAACACTTCAGGAGCATTAAACCCAGAACCAAATTAGGTTTAACAACAGTTTTTACCCACACTTGAACCGCTAGTTGCACTAAATTATAATTTTTAATATGAAGAGTTTAAGTGAAGTTTGCGTTTATCTGTTTTAGTTGTTTTGTGGCACTCGTGAATTTTACATTAATTAACCGTGTAATATTTAATGTATGCAAAGACACTGCTAGTTTATGAAAGAAACGTCGAACAGGGACGACCGACCCACGTGGCAAATGTTGTAGACAATTGCGGTACCATCTGCGCAACTTGATCGCTGTAAATATGTTCATTGTGAGAACTGCATGGCTAGTCCAGCCGATATATATGTGACAAAATATGGCCGAATTGTACGTTTTATAATACAAGCATAAAATTTGGCACACACTTAGAGTACATAATTACAAAAATAAATGGATATGGGGCCATCTCAGATTTCCTTGACAGCCATTTTCAAGATGGGCGCCGATAACCTATTTCCTCATATCCAAAGACTGTGATTTCAAGTATGTTACGTTTGACCTTCTCCGACATTCACGTCAGCCGTTTGTTAATATGGCGGCCGCCAAAACTTCTGTTTCTATAACTCAAGAACTACGCCGCCTAGAGCGCTAATTTTGATGTTACAAGATAGGTGTGTGGACAGCTGATTTCAAAGTTATGAAATATGTTTGCATTTGACCTTCGTCGACTTTCGTATCCGCCATTTACCCTGAAATCGGCTGTCAACATTCCTATTTACTGACAACAAAATTAGCGCTCCAGGTAGCGTTGATCATGAGATATAGAATATTTAGTCTACGCCGACGCCTTGAAATGACGGAGAAGGTCTAAAGTAATATATTTGAAACCGTTGACCCCGAAAACCTATGTCTAGATACCAAAATTACTTATTTATCTGACGCAATTATTAAAATATGATAAATATGTTTACGGCGGCCATCTTTAAAAATGGCCGCAAGCTGATGTCTTATAGGGCGAAATTTCAGATGGCCCTTTACCCAAATATTTTTGCATTTATATAATCTACGTTTTGCCATATTTTATGCTTGTATCATAAAACGCACAATTCTTATACATATCGGCTTGGCTAGACATAGTGTTTCAGGTTATCAGCGACCGCGTGCATTGAGAAGTCTTGGGATCGCTGATCCGTGGCGGACTATAATTAATTTTAATCCATTAATACGCGCAACGTGTCTGCAAGATAAAGTTTTGTCACATGGTATACAGTGTAGACCACACGTTATCGCATTGAGCTTGGTTAGAATGAAAATTTCGGTCTCCCGGCGGTACAAATTATTCACTAATTATCTTGTTGTCATTGTCGTATAGCGGACAAAAGTCAATGTTTTGATCATATGGGGGGTTAACAGAGTTAATAAAAAGTAACAACTTCCAACAACAATCATATTTTTAACGTCAGTGGTTTACTAGGATTTTTTTTTAGAAAACATAGCCATAGAAAGTCTATAGACTACGCCATTTTATAAACAAAATGACGTAGTTAAGTCTTCTTAGTCAGCGTGAACTGTTCATATGTGTATTATTATCTGTTACTTTCTAACCTAATCACGAAAACGACCGCCAACAGCCGCCAAACTTCTCACATTTCGTACATACATATACATACACTACATTACAAACAATCACTTGTATTCCTCTAACGAGGAAAATTCACAAAAGAAACGCACAAATCTCGACGGACGGTGTGGCGGTACAGAACGTCGAACGGTCCAGAACGTCGAAGGGTAGCGGTTCATGTCAAAGGTTAGCGGTTCATGGCAAATGTTGGCGCGACGTTACGGCCCGCAGCTAGCCAGTCTGGAGTGTATATCTCGTCATTGTGGTCGTCGTGCAGATAAATGGCAAGAACACGTGCGCGCTGGAAACTAGTGTGCAACGTAGGAGGTCGAAAAGTAGGTCGTCGCTACAGCGCGCATAAATGGTTTATTATGTAACACAGTCGCGGGGTCATGAACTCAGTCTCGACATTCTGGGGTCAAAGTTGATCGGCCACCTGAGGTTACGCCAGTTCAGCGCGCATGTGCATACGTGGGACGACATTCTGGACTGCTCGACGTTGCAGACCGTCGGACCGTAATGTTGTGCTAACCTTTGCCATGAACCGCTAACCTTTGACATGAACCGCTAACCTTCGACGTTCTGGACCGCCACAACGGCAACGCGACAACTTCGACTACCATAAACTCGCTATTATAAGTTAGCTCTACACAAAATACCGCTAGACGGCAGGTTTGTGCGCGCGAATAGTTATAAACCTCACTGGATTCGCACGCGCGAATTAGTTTAATTAATTAGAAATAATATAATAATAATTAGCAGCATCACTATGGTCTGCATAAAATGTTAAACGGCTAACAAAGGCAACGCTTTGGTGATATGGGCCTAACAGAGTTGATAAAGAGTAACAATTTAATAAACAAAATGTATAATATTAATAGTTTATTTTATATAGCGCCAAATCCATAATTGTTTGTGGCGCTTCACAACATAATAATAATAATAACTTCTTATGCGCCAATATCCTCGAAAATCAAGCTCAGTGGCGCGACAAAACCAAGGGGTTAAGCAATTGCGTAAACATAGAACAGTGCGTGAGTCGTTGATGGATGGACGAAGGTTCTAGGAAGCTAAGGAGGATAGGCAGCATTAAAGAGATATGTTTTTAGACGTCGGCGGAAGGAAACTATATTACCTTCCGACTTGACACTGACAGGAAGCGAATTCCACAGAGTTGGTGCAGCAACCGAGAAAGCTCGGGTCCCAGCTTTCGTCTTAACCCGAGGGATGTAAAGTGCGTTACTACTGGTTGAGCGTAGCTCTCTGGAATTCCTTGCTGGAGTTAGCATTGAGTTTAGATATGTTGGTTGTTTAGATGCGAGTGCTTGATAGGATATTGTGCAAATCTTGAAAATAATGCGATAACGCACAGGGAGCCAGTGCAATGATTTTAGAAGCGGCACCGAGCTAGAAAAACGATGAGAACGGGTAACTACCCTTGCCAAGCAGTTCTGGAAACGTTGAAGTCTTGCAATATCCTTGTTCGCAGTATTGTAAAGGAGGGAATTGCAGTAGTCAAGTCTGCTGCTTACTAGAGCTGTCGCGATGGTTTTAGCAACAGAAAGTGATAAAAATCTGCGAATACGACGAAGATCACGGATATGGTAGAAACAGCAACGGCATGTTTTTGATATGTGCTTTTTGAAATTGAAGCTTTCGTCAAAGTTAACTCCGAGATTTGAAACGGAGGGGGCTGGTGTTACACTCTGATTTAGGATATGTGTCGGGAAAAAGCCGTCGAGTTTTGCACGCTGCGTTACGGTACCAATGATGATAAATTCGGTCTTGTTTGCATTTAACTTTAGTTTACTATTTTTCATCCAAAGGGAGACATCTTGGAGACAATCCCTGTGCTGGTTTAAGGAGCGGCAAGCATCTGGTGTAGTCAACGAAATGTAGATTTGGGTGTCATCGGCATAAAGGTGATGATCCAAGTTGTGACCTTGGATAACAGAGCTTAAAGGTGTTGTGTATAAAGTGATAAGCAAAGGCCCCAAAACAGAACCCTGTGGGACACCACATGACGTGGGCAACATGTCTGAAAAGCAGTTACCTATTTTAATGGCTCGCTGTCTGTCAGTAAGATATGAAGTAAACCAGCTCATGGCTGTGCCAGATATGCCGTACCATGTTGATAGACGTGTAATGAGAATATTGTGGTCGATGGTGTCGAAAGCGGCGGATAGGTCAAGCAGGGTCAGGGCGGTAACTTTTCCATTGTCGATGTTGAGGTTAATGTCATTGTGTACTTTTAAAAGAGCAGTTTCTGTAGAATGAAATTGTTTATATGCAGACTGCGACACATTGGATAGACCATTTTTGTAGATGTGAGATCTGAGACGATTAGCTACAACCTTTTCAAGTATTTTTGAGATGAAACTTAGGTTGGAAATAGGTCTGTAACTGTTTGGAAATAGGTCTGTAACTGTTTATTAAAGTATGTGCACTAAGAAGAATGCTACCCATAGGTAATATATAAAAATGAATGTGTCTGCATAATTGTCTAAAATTGCCTATTAGTCGTAAAACAGGTATGGAAATTACGTGTTGTTCAATGATATCACATTGTTTATTTTATCACTATTTCTATAAACATCCCGCGTGTACTGCGAGCATGCAAGCTTATGTTACATAAGCAATGTTTTAGCAATAATAACTAAAACAATAACATATTAATATTATTATTTTTAAATGCACCGAAACCTTCTTTTTCTACCACTATATATTTCCCACATATTCATATTTTGTTTAAATTTCAGTGATTTATTGTCCCGATAATTAATAAAGTGTCTTGTCCAAAAATCATTATTATTACATATCTGGTGGTGGAAATACCATTCATAAGTAGAAAAAATTGCTTCAATAATATTTTCTTATGCACAATGTGCGTGTGTATGTGCTGAATGAAACATATTGTTACGTCGTAATAATTTTACCATTTTAATTATATATTACCTTTACATTAATTTATCACTATTGTTGTTATGGAATTTGTATTGGTTCTTTTTACAACTGATAGGTCACTTTCGTTAATTATTTTGACACATATATTTTCATTATTTGTTTAAAATATTATCTGTGGGTAGTTTTCTTCTTATTGTATTTTTAATAGCAGCATATTGTGAAGCGACACAACCAATTATGGATGTGGCACTATATAAATAAAATATTATTATATTATAATAAAACGTATTATTTCCTGCAAATCATAGTGATGATAATAATTAATTATTATTATATTATTTATAAGTAATTAAACTATTTCGCGCGTGCGAATGCAGTAAGTAAAGTTTATAAAATATTCGCGCGCACAAACGTGCCGTCTAACGGCATTTTGTGTAAACCTAACTTATATACCGATTTTACGATACCGCAGAGCGGCCGACGAAGTTGCTGTCGATATCTGCGCGTTTGTATCGTGTATTTTCATCGTTAGAGGAATGGAAGTGATTTTATTTTACAACGTAATGTATGTATATGTATGTAAGATAGGTGAGTAGCAGTGGTGGAGGTCGTTTTCATGGTTGGGTCAATCCAACCCGGTCGTCTGTCATCCGCACCTGTGTCTGTGACTGTGCCAACGAATCAACTGGACAACCGTTTCAGTTCTGGTCGATTCAAAAGGTAACAAAAAGACAACTTACTGACACTGTCTGTCACTGAACTGTTGCTACAAGCGTATGAGGAACAGTGTGGCGTATTGCTGTCACGATTTCGTTGTAAACCGACGTAAGGCACTTTTAGCGAACCGCTTGGCTCTCTGTTATGACAGCTGAACCAGCAGACGACTTTATGACCTAATACTTTTCCAAAGCGCAGATAGAAGCTAGGTTTTGATTGGTTACATGGACCAAGATGGGTCCGTTCATGGTGTCGGTGATTTAGTTAGATTTACCAAATTTAACACCAAATTCTGAGGACACTACTAATGCGAAAAATGTCATTGTAGATGCAAATGGTTAGCTTGTGTAAACTCTTTAAGGTGCATAACACCAAACCGTTGCCTTTTTTGCACTTTAATATATAATAAGTGTGTAATTTCAAGTAATAGTTAACGGATGTAATCCTGATAATTGGACATAATCTATATGTCATCCAACTTAGTAAATACTTCACAACTTAGTTGGATAGTAGATTATCATATAACATTAATTGTTATTTAGTAACTATATTAGAGTCACCCAGGACTAGATTGAAGACATGCTATAATTATTGTACGATAGTCCTATATGGTGAATTTGTTGACAGTAATATTAGGACACTTGATATAAATTAAATTCACAGTATGTTATGTGGACTAAACTCATGTGTTATATGCGTACTATGGTGGTCAAAACGATATCTCCGTTTATTATATAAATATTTTAGTTACTGAATATTAATTTATACAATTTAATACACAACGCACGAGTGCCACGAACCGACACAGCACCCGTTCAGCTGTAATACAATGGAGTTGATTTATACAAAGGTTGCACATGACAAAACTCGCGTTAATGTGCTGAATTTAATCGAGTGATCTTTAATTTATACAAGGAGTTATACATACAGTGTATATCATTATTTATTATGCGTTAATTGCAATCGATTATGTGTGTCCGTGAGTGCGTGTGTATATTTACGCGTGTGTGTGTGCGTGCGCATGCGCGTGTGTGTGTCGTGCGTGGTGCGTGGTGTGCTGTGTGTGCGTGTGTGTGTGTGTGTGTGTGTGTGTGTGTGTGTGTGTGTGTGTGTGTGTGTGTGTGCCTATGTGTACTTGCGTGTGAATAAATAAATAAACTAAATACACTTATGGCACCAAATCTGAGGTTCTATTCTGGGTATGCTTATACAAATCAATCACAAGATGTGGCGTTTTTTCTTACCAAAACAGCCTGGTTGCGGGGAACGTACGCCGACCTTCCAACCTACATACCACTGGGGCTGTAGAATGTATAGGGGCGACTGTTTAGCTAATTGCTGGTCCATAGCCGATATTAGCTGTTCAGCGGATCCATGTTAAACAGGACAATTACTGCGTATATGTTTCAAGTCACATCTTCCTTTAAACTACCGATTTTAAATGCAAGTTGTGTGTTTGTTATGTTTTAAGTATCTTTAAAAATTGTGATTTTGGTGTTTGCTGGTTACAGATATATTTAGGCACCTGTAAGTGACAATTGACAAAGAGAGAAAAGTAATATTCTAGACAACTATCGAGTTAAAATTCATACACTTTATTGATACTGCCTGCAGCGTCCCCATAATCTCATATGAATAACAAAACAAAATTCCAATTAGGTGATTACAGTGAAGATACTACAACTTGTATTTGATTGAATATTTCTAGGGGCACACCAGGGCCTAGCCAAAAGCTACATGTCCACAAGCTGGGAAAAATACTCTGGAGGCGAGACAGCAAGGAACCATTGATAATTGGTTACTGGGTATTCGATGTTCTCTTCTGCCATGTAATGAAGGCCAGGTGGCCTGTCTGGAAAGTTAATCAGTATTCAATCAATTAAGCTGTCACGTTTATGCATGTTGAGTTTATCTTAATGCATATTTCATTATTTTTAAAATTGGGGTGACTGTGGTATGTTGTCACCTATTGGTGACAAAAATATTTAAAAAAAATATTCTTAATGACTATTGTTATAATGAAATATAGTATACTTTATTGATATCAACTGCACTCTGATCACTGGGCTGGCTGAGTGGATTGGAACTGGATAACTCCATCTTGACTAAATATCACTAACGGTAAGTTTTGTCACTGCATTCACATAATTTCGCTGTTTTTCTGGTCATCCCATATGGATAACCAGATAAATACGTATCTTTAAATTGGTGTAACTTTGGTGTCTACTGGTTAGAAATATATTGTCACCTGTAAGTAACAATTGACAAAGTTAGAAAAGTAATACTCTAGACAACTTCAGAGTGAACAATCACACAATTTACTGATGTTATCTACTGTTTTTACAAATTGTGCCTGTGTTTCTGATTATCTCATATGGATAACCATACGGAATGCTAATTTAATTCACCAAAACACATATCATTCCTAATTGCCAACTTGCTATATAGTCCAAATAACTTCAGAGTCACTTGGCCCGTTTTTAATAAAATTATCAGCTTCATGTTCGGAGTAATGTTTGCAGTATAATATCGGTAAATATTTGGGAACTTATGGAAAGTGAAATTGGCGATAAATAGGCTATTTATGCAGGAAGAATGGGCGATAAATACAGGAAGTGTCGCTATGTGCTATTCCTGAAGTTTAGTGAATGCCGCATTAATGTACGTATTTATGTAATGATTTATACAGCTTTTAAGCTGCTTGGTTACGCCAGCTATTCCAATTTCAAGAATAGGCATTTATGAATATGTGGAAGATGGGTAACCAAGACGTGATTGCCAGTCATCTTCAATTGATAATACTATTACAGTTGGTGATATAGTTGAATAACAGGTGTCAAGTCAAGTCTTCAGTTCGAACTTATCATGAGGGTAACACAGGTGCATGTCAGTTTGATGCAATTGGTACGTTTTATTATAGTTGTTGTACCAGTGTCTGTCAGTAACATGTATGTATAAGGCCATTGCCAAAATGGTAATTAAATGTGATAAATCATTAAACTATCTAGACTACTTTTATCATTTGCTGACCTGAAGCTTATAATATAATTTCCAACTTTGGGCACAGCGATGTGTAACAGGATGACTTCAACATGATGCCACCTGATACAGAGACATATTAACACGGGTCCTAATGGCAATGCCAATGCAATGGGCAGCCACTTGTCTTTGGCTATCCTGACAAATGTCGTCTTTTGCACACCACAACATGTTTTTGAGCAACGTATACATTTGTTATGATCGCGAGATGTGTGAGATGACAACTATCTTTCAAACTCATTTTCCTAATGTTGTAGCGGCCGCGACAGTGTCGTCGAGGAAACAGAAGGATGCATTGACTTCGACAGACCAACAAGGAGATATACGTCGCAAAAGACACAAGGATGAATCAACTACACGTGCTACAGTTGCACCCCTATCGACATCAGTGCATGGCCTGGAGAAGTCGATCAACAGCTCCATGCCAGGTATTGTCAACGTTATAAGAGTGTTGGCTGGGGATTCACAGACGGCTATGAAGTGTCAGATCTTCCACAACATGCACACACTCACTGGTTCAGCCACAATGGATACCTGTCTCGTGCCCCTGGCCAGAGGTGTTCTGTTGCAAACACCAGTGCAATTATGTTAGAAGGGATTTGATGCAATGGGCAGCTACATGTCTTTGGCGATCTTGACAAGTACGCCATCTTTTGCAGAGTACAACATGTTTTTGAGCAACGTATACATTTGTTATGATTACATGCATTCAAACCAGTAACGCGGCAGCCGAACCTGTAATAGCTACTACTCGTTTCGCTACGGCAGCGGCATCATTGACAGCGCGTCGGCAATGATAGGCTGATATCGAACGTCGTTTCGACACTACCGACTGCGTCGCGAGGTGCGTGAGATGACAATTATCTTTCAAACTCTTGTTCCTAATGTTGTAGCGGCCGCGACAGTGCCGTCGAGTAGAAAGAAGGATTCGTTGACTTCGACAGATCAACAGGGAGCCAGACGTCGCAAACGACACAAGGAAGAATCAACTACACGGGCAGCTGTTGCTCCCCTATCGACATCAGTGCATGGCCTGGAGAAGTCGATCGACAGCTCCATGCCAGGTACTGTCACCGTGGTAAGGATGTTGTCTAGGGAATCACATACGTCTGTGAAGTGTCAGACCTCATCTTCCAAACATACACACACTCACTGGTTCAGCCACTATGGAGACCTGTTTCATGCCCCTGGCCAGAGGTGTTCTATTGCAAACACTAGTGAAATTATGTTAGAAAGGATAATAAAAACGTAAAAGTATATTGGTTGTTTTTTGATGAGTGAAATCGTTGTTTCAGATATACCAATTTCCGTAGACGGAGGCGTCCAGTATCACAAGCGGCATGGGCAGTCACACACGCCTAAGACAAAATCTGCCTGATCACGTGACAATGTTTAGAGTTATTTGTCCATGTTAATTCAACAAAATACGTTGATTTTGTGGGGGTGACATTTTCAAGTGAAGGGTATTTACAGCGAACGCCAGTTGTTTAGTTAACTGCTTGTATTAATCATTGCATTTGTTTTATTGATTGAGACGATATTGTGGTGGAGGTTTTAGCCATTGTAACGGATGCCCGCAAAATATGTATAACGTACTTGTATTTTTCTGTCGAACAAATGGCTATCATTTGTTGGATGTTATCAATGTGTGCAAGTTGGTCATGAAATGAAAAACAACCAGCTGTGCTCTTGACCCCATGCCAACCAAATTGGTTAAACAATATATTGCTGAATTAATCCCACTCCTTACGCACATAATCAACCTCTCTATAGCCACAGGGGAATTCCCTCAGGAATGGAAGACCGCTTTTGTTGTGCCATTGCTTAAAAAGGCAGGATTGGACCCCATTCAAAAAATCTATCGTCTATTTGGTATCGAATGTCCAATATGTCTCTAAGCTAACCGAGCGAGCTGTTGTTAACCAACTTTGTCTTCATTCGGATTGTCGATTTCCTTTGCAACCATGTCAGTCTGCTGGCAGAGTTGGACATTCTACAGAAACTGCTCTGGTTAAGGTTCAGTCTGACATTCTTCTAAACATGGACCAACAGAAGTTTTCACAACTGGTTTTATTTGATTTGTCGTCGGCCTATGATACAGTGGAACATGACATTTTGATAAATATTATGAACTGCACTTTTAGAGTAACGCGCACAGCTCTAAGTTGGTTTAACCCTTATCACCAATCAAGATCGCAGCGAATTTGTATCAATGGCATTGTGTCAGAGCAGTTAAAGCTTGATTATGGTGTGCCGCAAGGGTCATGCCTTGGTCCCGTTGAATTCACTGAATACTGTAGTCCTCTGTTCTCCATAATTAATCAGCACGGGAAGTTAGGACATGCGTATGCCGATGACCACCAGGTCTACTGTAGTTTCCACCCCGATTCTATGGACATTAATAGTGAGTCCATGGACATATGCATTAGTGATATCAGTACCTGGATGGAAGGCATGAGACTAAAATTGAGCTATTCCAAGACGGAGTACATATTAACTGGAACTCCGCAGCAATTAGCAAAATGCACCAACATGGCTATTAACATTGGGATACGTGCATTGAACTGAGTGCGAAACTTGGGCATTAATTTTGATAAACACATGACTATGGAACAACATGTCAAGTCCAAATGTCGGGCTGCTTATGCACAACTGTATAACATTGGAAAAGTGAGAACATATTTTGATCACCAGAGTGCGAAGAAACTGATACATGCTCTGGTCCACAGCCATATTGATTACTGTAATGTTCTCCTGGTCGACTTACCCAAATACCTTATACAGAAAGTGCAAATGGTTCAAAACACCGCAGCCAGAGTGTTGTGTAGAATCGGCAAGTATGACCATAAAAAAATTATCACTTCAACACTGAAGTCATTTCACTGGTTGCGAGTGGAATTTCGCATTAAATACAAGATATGTCTACTGGCATTTAATTCTTTACATGGCCATGGACCAGAGTACATATCTGAAATGCTGATTCCTAGAATCATCCATTATGGATTAAGATCACAGGATGACTTAACACTTGTTGTGCCCAGAAGAAAGAGAAAAACTCTTGTAGATCGGGCATTTAGAGCGGCTGCACCAACATTGTGGAACTCATTACCCAAAGATGTGCGCAGCAGCAACGACGATGGCGTTTTTAAGAGGAAATTAAAGACTCACTATTGTGGTGTAGCCTACAACTAACTTATCGTTGCACATTTTATTAGTTTTACAATTGTTAGATAACTACTTAGTCTACGTCGGATGTTTGTACTAAAACATATTTTATTATTTATTTAATATTTGTGTTTATATATATATGTGTTTATTAATTAAACAATGTCTATTTTATATTATATCAATATATGTGCATTGCGTTGAATGTTTATATTGACTCGTATATTGTGCAGCACCATATAATATTATTATAAATATGGCGCTATGTATATTAATAAACATTTACAAAGTGAATACATTTTATTATGCCGACGTGGAATTGTTCAGTAATGTTAGCGATGGCACTCTCTCGTAAATGATGACATTAGACCACAACTAACCTTTCATTGGTGGTGATTGGTGAATGTTGTAAAGAGACATTTGACAAATATATGACACGCTTGCTATGATCTTCGTCAGTAGTATCTACTTTTGTCAAGTAATAATTAAGCGTTGTTTTCGTGTTTACATAATTGTAGTAATTATTGTGCGTTAAATGCGAATAAAGTAAATACATTTTGTTATGTCGACGTGGAGTTGTTCAGTAATGTCAGCGATGGCACTCTCTCGTAAATGATTACAATAGAAGTCTATCAACCTTCCGTTGGTGGTGATTGGTGAATGTTGTAAAGAGACATTTAAAAAATTCACAAAACTGTGATATACTCTTGGAGAGAACAGTAGATATAGAGGGACTGGTGGAACGCGCTCGCACGCACGCATACAGACACACACGCATACATAAAAACACACAACCACACGCGCGCAAGGACACACACTGAGAAACAACACAAGGAAACAAACACACGCATAACCTCGTGCACTGGCATCCGCGCGCATAACACGACACTGTACTGTAAACGCATAACTATATGTATAACATGAATAAATCGGCATGATAATCGTAGTCATTGATGTAATATTATCCATAATAAAAGCGAAAAGAAGCTGCAACATACGCAGTTGGCATTTCCGATAAAGTCACCTGAGAAAATGTCATCAACCGTAATCGTAGCGTACGTAAATATCCTTGGTTATCGTAATAAAGTGTTCACAGTTACGTTTTACTATGAAGTTTAAGCAGCTCGGTGTGCACTCTCTCTTTCTCTCCCTCCCTCCATCCCTCCCTCTCTCCGTCTCCCTCTTCCTCTCTCTCTCTCTTCTTTTTTCTCTCTCTCTCTCTCTCTCTCTGTCTCTCTCTCTCTCTCTCTCTCTCTCTCTCTTTCTATATATATATATATATATATATATATATATATATATATATATATATATATATATATATAGCTATAGGCTAGATAAGCTACAGTCGTATGGGTTGCCCGCACATATTTTAAGATGGATGGCAACATTTGTATTAGACAGAAAAATCAAAAGAAATAATCATTAGTTTTGCACAAGATGGCAATTTCAGAAGCACTATCCCGAATATAAAGATTGATGGGAGGGACATAGCACAAGTTTGCCATGCCAAACTATTAGGGGTGACCATTTCTCAGGATCTGACATGGAACAAACACGTGGATAATATTGTGAAAAGATGTGCTAGTACATGTTATATCAGTTAAAGCGTGCAGGTATTACGCAGAAAGATCTGGTCAGTGTATATGTTAGTGTGGTGAGACCAGTTCTAGAATATGCATGTTCTGTATGGCACACTAACTTGCCCCAATAGTTGTATAACATTATTGAAGTTATACAAAAAAGGGATTTTTCCTGGATTGGGTTACGCGGAGACTTAGACGTGTTAACCTGGATACGCTGAATGTAAGCATTTGTCAAAAAATATTTTGATAAAATTAAAGTCACCACACACAGATTAAATTATCTGCTGCCTGAAAAAAGACATACCAAATATAATTTTAGACAAAAACATGTGTACCCGCTACCAGTTACTAGAACGAATAGATTCCGTAACTCCTTTATACCGTGGGTTTTATACAACTGTCAGTAAAAAGGCTATTAAAACGGTATGATTTGCGGTATCAAATGTTTTTCTATTGTATTTTTATGATGTGTTGATGAGTTAATTGTAACCTATTGTAATATTAATGCAACTCAGTTGAGTTGCTAATAAAACTTGTGTTATTATTAAGGGAAAACATGACAACAAATGCACGCAATGTCTATCGCCTTGTATACAGACCGTCCGTGATTACGTATACTTAAATACAAACAACACAACGTAATTCTTCTTGACTTCATTTGACTTGATAATAACTACAGTGTAGGTATTATATTGACTACTTGATGTAGCGTTTTTGGTGATCGGGTATGGAGGTAAGAGTAGCCCCCTTAAAAACGTTGTGCCTGTTATGGTAAAATCTGTGTTTTTGGAAGGCGTGAAGTTGAATATTTTGAAGAGCCATGATGGTTACAAATCGTTATTTATGGAGAGCATGATGAGCTAAACGAAATGAACAAGTTAGCACACACGCACGCGCGCTATCACACACGCACACACGCACGCAGACACAAAGCAAACAACTAAAACACGGAACGTCTAACGTCGTGTAAAGTTGACGTACACATGCCATCCGTCATTAGCTATGCAGACTTTAATACATACAATACTTGTCGTTGTGTTGATTTAATAACATCCAAGCACAAGCTTTATCGTCAACATGTAACTCTTCTTAACGTGATAACAAAAACACAACATAGGTATCATATTGACTACTTGATGACATAACCTAATGGCGTTCATCGTCTCGTAAACGATCACAAACAGCCCGGCGGCGCTCACTGAGTCGTAGATTGGGTAACGGTGCTTCGCGAGGTTTACCATCTCGTAAACGGAAAAGCAGTGATTGACGACGTCCCAGTTTGTGCACACTGGGTGACGCAGATCCGACAGGTCGACATCTCGTACAGGGCAACCAAATGTTTGATGATGTCCCAGATCTGGCAGATTGGACAACCCGCCGACTCTCGTCGGTAGTCGTCTCGTAGACGACGGTGCAGGGTTTGACGATGTCCCATATTTTGTAGACTGGGCAACGCAGAATCGAGGCGGTCGTCATCTTGCAAAGTTTGGCGACACCCAGTTCTCGTTGGCAGGACAACCCGTTGTCCTCTCGTAGGCGACGAGCGAGAGTCCGGGTTGTCGTATCGTAGACGACGACGACAACGCAAGCTTTGTTGCATTCCCATTTGGCCGGGAGCCAGGTCCAGCTCTTAGGATGTTTTCTGCTAAGGTATTTTCACTAATATTTCCTGATAACTGATATACTGGACCATAACAAAGTTCGTAATCGGGGCCTTTTGACCTCAGGGGGCCAGAAACCCCCTTTTCTGGCTTGAAATGAAGTAAATTCAAATATTTTGTCACTGTGGGGCCAAACATAGCTGTAGAGACACACAATTTGGCAGAAAGCATCCTGAGGTATAGGGGAAGGTGGCTGTATATGATATAGGGTTTTCCCCAATTCAATTCCACAGTGTGAACCATTGAGTCCCCGCCTGACAGGTTAGTGTCAGAAATTAATATTTACAAGTCTTTTTGTGTAATGAAGTGGCAATTTTGTCACAAAGAAACCTTCCCACTGTCATTAGCTTCGATTTGATACCAAGATGACATATGTGTCTCGCAAATTATGCCCGCTGTGGGTGAAAACCTAACCCACCCCCTAAATCACTGACATTTTAATTTTTGCATGTTGGGTCTTCTAATGCGTACTATCTTTATTGTACTGATAATAATAATGATCTAGATGTTGGTTTAATGAATCTCAATGTTGTTCAGTTTGATTGTGCGCATTTAAATTATACTGAAGATCAAGATCAATGATGCATTGACTGCGCGTGGGAAAATCAAACTAGGCTTGACAATATGACATGTAGTATATCATTTTGAAGCTCTGCATCTCCAGGTGTCGAATCTTGAACTTTGTCCTCATATAATTCCGCCCGCTGTGGGTGAAAACCCTAACGCGCCCTCTAAATCACTGAAATTCTTTTTTTCGTAAATCCGGTCTTCTAAGGCGCTACTATCTCTTTAGTGCATCGACACTAACCATGATATTGACTTAATGTCGTTTTAATGTTGTTAAGTTTGATGTGTACATTACTATAAATGAATTATACTGAAAGTCAAGGTCACCGATAAATGTCAAGGTCACTGTGTTTTCACCCCGCTGATGGAATGTGCGGTCGCGAAAATGAAACTGCTTGCCCATATGGCATATAATACCTCATTTTGAAGCTCTGCATCTCTAGGTGTTTAATCTTGGACTTTGTTTCACAAACAAGTACCACTATTAACATTTATGAATATTAAGAACACTGTAATATTATAATAATTCCATATGTTATTAGAAAACAAGAAACACCACACCAATGAGAGGACTAGACACTAGTTATATATATATATATATATATATATATATATATATATATATATATATATATATACTGGTAACTGGTTTTCATAGCATGTTCAGGCTTCAGTGTATATCCAAGAACATGTGCCACATCCACACACAGTATTGCAGGCAGTGGAGAACCAAGTGGATGTAATAAAATGTTGTTGCACAACCACACTGTGAAAGTCACCCGTCTGGTCTCCTAATGAGTGTTGTCTAAGACTCAACCCCTGAGGTAATCAGCCATGACTTAATTACACTCCCTGCTCGTCAGAGAAGTTACGACACAAGACCTACTACACGATCAGCCTCAAATCGCAACTCATCATAACACACAAGAATTTTATCGTCTCACCACGATTCAATAACAGCAAATGTCCAAGTTCGGCTTGTAAGCAAACACGTTGTTTATTCCAACCAACGTATAGTACGATCATATTGTCATCTCTTCGTCGCCCTTTTCCTTCAGGGCTAGAAGCATTGGCTTATATCCTATCTATCAATCTGTACTCACTAACTATACACACATTCCCTTATTTAGGTAAGCTCCCTGGACAACGCACTAGCGGTGTCCTGACAACTTATAAGCTGGCTGCGGCCTGGGTTCCATCCTTCCCCCCAGGTATGGAAAGTATGTCGACTACGCCTATAAATCCTAAGGTTAGCACCACTGACCACCTTCTACCAGCGGTGGTCTCCAGGCAAAAGTAATAGCCAACAGACCAGCACATTAGTCAACGCTAATAATATTTCTACGACTTCCTGCAACTTTTCTCCTTCCCACTACTTACATATCTTTGCTTCAAAATAAATCCTTACGATGCTTACAACATGATGCAGCACACGCTAATGCTGCCTACTGGAAACCAGTGAAAAGATTCCAGTGTCGTGATATTAGGCCGGTATAAAAAGGTTACGACAGCGAGTTATGTTTAATGCCTAATATTTCTCTATTATATGTGTGATTAACCAATTATAAGAGTTTCGCTTTAAATTAATATGTAATGTAATATTGTTGCTATTGTCACTGACATCAAATTTATGGTACATCCTACGCAAATATGTGAGCAGATGACACAAATTCATGTGTGCAAACTGAAGATTCACCGTTTCAGCATAGCACAAATGTAAGATTTACATGTTTTTTCACCACCTCTTGAAAATAAAGTCGTTACAACCCTTGTGGGAGTGGTGGCATGCACGAATGGCATTGCATCATCTTTCAGAGCGCGGTATTTGCAAAAGCCCAAACGATGTTGCAGAAAGTGGTCGAAATCAGTCTCCACAAAATGATAGGAACACAGCGTCGAGTGCGCTGATGGCCTGGCCCAGTTTCCTCGTTTTACGCGGATGAATCGGTTGCATAGAGCACACATTTTGCCTCATCTATTGGAAATCTATCCAAATGGTTTGTTTGAACAGCCACCCGCAACACAAATATATATTAACTAGTAAATATATATATACGTATATTTTCATTTATTAGGTTAACATAATTATTTTTTAAGAGATATTGTATCATTTTAAAGGACATCTGAGATATTCATTAGATCAAAATTATATTTTTATTTACCATTTTAAAGAGCACACACACACACATATAATATATATGAGTATATATATATATATATATATATAATATTTGTCTGCCATATTTCATTATATACAGGCACTATTTGACTTAACGCCACAACACATTCCTATTTAACATGAAATGTACTTGCATGTTAAAAAAGAAAAAAAGCTGTATTATTATTACAAAAGAGGTATAACACAACAATCTAAGACAAGTGGTTCTAATGTATATATTCAAGATCTGATCAGTGGCCATCTTGAATTTATGCAAATTACCAGTGTCTCAAAATTACCACTTGAGCAGTCCAGCTGAATTTGTTCTAGGATCTGATGAGTCCAAATCAAAAAACTGTATAGGATAGAACATTTATAGGTTCACTGTTGAATATATGTGACTGTCAAATGGACACGTTCTTAAATGTGTCACTGTGCGATAAACACTGGATGCGTTGATATGTCTTTTCTTCTCATTGGATTTCTCTAGAATTTTAATACAGACCCAACCTCATTTTTAGTATGTGTACGTGGTTGATTTCAATTATTTTTGGTCACCTTAATATGTGTATATGTGTGTGCGTGCGTGTGCGTGCGTTTTATTTGTTAACATTTTACACCTTGTTTATTTCAGAGCAGTTATGTGCTAAAGTGGTGTAAAATCTCTGTTGTGTTTAGTAATTGTAGGAGCTGCTGCATTTGACCCGTATGTGCTCTGACAAATTGACTGTGTCAAACATTCTCATAATTATATTAAAAATAATATTTAAAAAAATCTATAATCATTCAATTATACACATTTTGACCTGATTATTTATATTAATAAATTTCCATTCTGCATTCATGTGTCTGTTTTCAATACCGTCTCCAATATCTCTAACTATCCCCCACTCATCGCTCGGTCTGCAGCTGCTGCTGTTGTCACCCTAAACATTTTATTCATCGGTATTCAACTTTGTCGTCGACATGCCAAGAATAAATGTACTATTAAAGAAATGTCTGTTGGCAAATTAAGCCAATAGTTGTTGTTTTATCATAAGTAATAATCTCAAAGAAATGTGACATAGTGGTGTTAGTGCAATTTTAGCTACGATGACTGTGTGTTTTTTAGCAACATTTTAAAAGGGGTACACACGGACTTACATACAGTACGTAAGTCCGTTGTGTTCAGTTGTGTTAAATCATTCGCGCATCGACTATAAACAGTCCTTCCACAAATAGCCAATAATGATCGGATATCCACTGAAATTTGTGACATTCTATGTCAGTATATTGATGTGATGTTATACAAAATATAGATTTGTATACGTATGTTTCAGATATTGCTCGTGAAATGAGGTTAGTGGCTTTCGATAATGTGTGTGTGTGTGTGCGCGCGCATGCGTGTGCATCTGCATGCATGTAATAGAAATGTGTTGCTGTTCCGTGTGTGTGTGTGTGTGTGTGTGTGTGTGTGTGTGTGTGTGTGTGTGTGTTGTGTGTGTGTGTGTGTGTGTGTGTGTGTGTGTGTGTACGTGTTTGTGTAGTGTGTGTGATCTTGAAATGGTATAAACGCTTTCACGTTTATGCTTGTGGTTGTGTTGGTTTTCTAGTAACAATGCGTAGAACATTGTTTAAAAGGATCTGCAATTACGATAATTTCAGTGTTCTGTTCGGTTCTGAACGATTATACTCATTACGCTAATCAGAAGATGGTGCGCGCTCTAAACTATTATGCCACCGTAACGTTATCGGGTTTCGCTTCACAACGTGACAACGAAAAAGAAACGCACGCCTCTTCTGCATATATAAAAACGACCTAAATTCTAAAGGGTTATGGGGCACGTGTTTTCCAGCCCATATCCCAGACCCGCCTATGCATTAGGCTAGGTTTGTGGTAGTATGTTTGTCCTTGGCAATATAATCAAAATGCGTGTATGCTGTATGCTAGATGTAAAATATGTTGTAAGTATGTACTTACATTGTATTATTAATAAGTTGTAATAACATGTACGCAGAGGTATTTGTAAATTGTGACTTTTTGTAACATTTCTACGCAGACTAGGTTACCATTGGAAAACGTATTAATGTCAATGTATTACTAGAAGATTACGACTTTTCCATGACCCAAACTGCTTTATTCGACTTTCCAGTGACCCAAGAAGACATGGACGAAACCATGCTGTAACGAGTACTGAATTTAAAGATGACACTACTCAGTATGAAACTCTCACCGAAGGTCACACTAAAGATGTTTCGCCGCAACAAGGTTAGACAACTGATTATGATCAAGAAGACCTGCTTCAAGGGTAGTAATATACATGTATTATATATTTGAATATACGAGTACGCATCTCAATAATGTGTTTTGCAGTTGCCAAATCTATTTTTCAATTACCCAAATATTTAACTGTTCAAAATGGCAAATTTACTTTCATGTCATGTGTATCTACCGTATAAATTGCAGTTATGTATGTCAAGCAAAATGTACCAGGTGTTTTGTTTACCGTCGCAGAAAACTTTGTCTTAATGTGTTTGTGTCTTGTCTTCCCAAGGGAACCTAACGCCACCATTCATACGTCAGGAGAAACTACACCTCAGTCTGTGCAACAAGCTACTATGAAGACATTGATGCCAATAGAACAGAAACACGGCACGCGTATGTCAATGTATGTACACAACATTACATATGATGCACCGCTAGTTATCACTGTTCAGTACTCATCACCAATACCAACGAACAATTATAAAACAGTCCAGTGTCAGACAATAACTATGTTAACCTAAATTTACGCTTATAAAACAGTACCTCACATTTCACAACTACCAAAATTGTACGGTTTACTAGTAATAATTGGTATATTGCTCTTATGGTTGCAGGCAACAGTGGTCGATCAAGGCACTACTGTATATTCTGAAGTGTGTCAGAGTATCGCGGCAGAAGATACACAAAGACAGCCGACGTACGTGAACATTCACACCAAAGACACTGTTGGTCGATAAGAGAATCAGTGTACACCGACACATCAAGCATATTGTGTAATGAGTGACAGTAATTCAACTATGTATTGTTTAACCAGTTTGGTTGGCATAGGGTCAAGGACACAGTTGATTGTTTTTGATTTCATGATCAACTTGCGCACATTGATAACATCCAACAAATGATAGCCATTTGTTCGACAGAAAAATACAAGTACGCTATCAATTTTGTTTCAGGGCATCCGTTACAATGGCTAAAACCTCCACCACAATATCGTCTTAGCCAATAAAACAAATGCAATGATTACAACAAGCAGTTAACAAAAGAACTGGCGTTCACTGTATATACTCTTCACTCGAAAATGTCATCCCTACAAAATCAACGTATTTTGTTCAATTAACATAGACAAATAACTCTAAACATTGTCCAGTGATCGGGCAGATTTCGTCTTAGGCGTGTGTGACTGCCCATGCCGCTTGGGATTCTGGAGGCCTCTCCGTCTACGGTAAATGGTACATCTGAAACAACGATTTCACTCATCAGTGGAAAACAACCAATGTACTGTAGATCTTTTACGTTTTGTTTTCAATTTTTCACATTATTTCACTAGTGTTTGCAATAGAACACCTCTGGCCAGGGGCATGAGACAGGTCTCCATTGTGGCTGAACCAGTGTGTGTGTGTGTGTGTGTGTGTGTGTGTGTGTGTGTGTGTGTGTGTGTGTGTGTGTGTGTGTGTGTGTGTGTGTGTGTGTGTGTGTGTGTGTGTGTGTGTGTGTGTGTGTGTGTGCGTGCGTGCTGTGCGTCGGTGCGTGCGTGCGTGCGTGCGTCGGTGCGTGCGTGTGTGCGTGCGTGCGTGTGTGCGTGTGTGTGTGTGTTGTGAAAGATGAGATCTAACACTTCACAGCCGTCCGTGAATCCATAGACAAGCAAGACCCTTATCATGTTGACAATACCTGGCATGGAGATGTTCATCGACTTCTCCAGGCCATGCACTGATGTCGATGGGGGAGCAACAGTAGCACGTGTAGTTGATTCTTCCTTGTGTCGTTTGCGATGTCTGGCTCCCTGTTGGTCTGTGGAAGTCAATGAATCTTTCTGTCTACTCGACGGCACTGTCGCGGCCGCTACAACATTAGTAACAAGAGTTTGAAAGATAATTGTCATCTCACGCACCTCGCGACGCAGTTGTTCGGTAGTGTCGAGACGACGTTCGACATTAGCCTACCATTGCCAATGCGCTGTCAACGATATAGCTGCCGTAACGAAAGGAGTAGTACCTATTACAGGTTCGGCTGCCGCGTTTACTGGTCTGAATGCATGTAAGCATAACAAATGTATACGTTGCTCAAAAACATGTTGTACTCTGCAAAAGATGGCGTACTTTTCAAGATCGCCAAAGACAAGTAGCTGCCCATTGCAACATATCCCTTCTAACATAATTTCACAAGTGTTTGCAATAGAACACATTTAGCCAGGGTCATGAGAAAGGTATCCATTGTGGCTGAACCAGTGAGTCTGTGTGTGTTGTGGAAGATGAGATCTGACACTTCACAGCCGTCCGTGAATCCATAGACAACATCCTCATCGCGTTAACATACCTGACATGAAGCTGTCGATCGATTTCTTCAGGCCATGCCCTGATGTCGATGGGGGATCAACTATAGCACGTGTAGTTGATTCTTCTTTGTGTCGTTTGCGACGTTTGGCTCCCTGTTGGTCTGTCGAAGTCAATTAATCTTGCTGTCTACTCGACGGCACTGTCGCGGCCGCTACAACATTAGGAACAAGAGTTTGTAAGATAGTTGTCATCTCACGCATCTCGCGATCATAACAAATGTATACGTTGCTTAAAAATATCTTGTAATGTGCAAAAGACGGCGTATTTGTCAGAGTAGCCAAAGACAAGTGGCAGCCCATTGCATTGGCATTGCCATTGAAACCCGTGTTAATATATCTCTGTATCAGGTGACATCTTGTTGAAGTCATCCTGTTACACATCGCTGTGCCTAAAGTTGGAAATTCTAGTATAAGCTTCAGATCAGCAAAGGAATAAAGTAGTCTAGGCAGTTTAATGATTTATCATACTTAATTACTATTTTGGCAGCGGCGTTATACATACATGTTACTGATAGACACTGGTAAAACAGCTATACTAAAACGTACCAATTGCTTCATACTGACAGGTTCCTATGTTACCCTCATGATAAGTTCGAACTGAAGACTTGAGTTGACACCTGTCATTCAACTATATCACCAACTGTATCACTATCATCAATTGAAGATGACTGGCAATCACGTCTTGGTTACCCATCTTCCACATATTCACAAATGCCTATTCTTGAAATTCGAATAGCTGGCGTAACCAAGCAGCTTAAAAGCTGTCTAAATCATTACATAAATACGTACATTAATCCGGCATTCACCAAACTTCAGGAATAGCACATAGCGACACTTCCTGTATTTATCGCCCATTCTTCCTGCAAAATGTGCCTATTTATCGCCCATTCCATTTTCGATAAGTTCCCGTTTTATTACAGATATTATCGCATGACATTTCCTTAGTTCATATACAAACATTCCTGCAAACATGAAGATGATAATTTTACTAAAAATGGGCCAAGTGACTCTGAAGTTATTTGGACTATAGTAAGTTGGCAATTATGAATGAAATGTGTTTTGGAGAATTAAAGTTGCATTTCCTATGGTTATCCATATGAGATAACCAGAAACACAGGCAACATTTGTAAACACAGTAGATAAGATCAATAACATGTGTGATTGTTCACTCTGAAGTTGTCTAGGATATTACTTTGCTGTCTGTGCCAATTGTCACTTACAGGTGACACTATATTTTTAACCAGTAGACACCACAGTTACACCAATTTAAAGATACGTATTTCTCTGCTTATCCATATGGGATGACCAGAAACATAGCGAAATTATGTGAATGCAGTGACAAAACTTGCCATTAGTGATGTGTAGTCAAGATGGAGTTATCCAGTTCCAATCCACTCAGCCACACCAGGATCAGAGTGCAGTTGATATCAATAAAGTATACTATATATTTCATTATAACAATTGTTATTAAGAATATTAGTTTTATATGTTTGTCACCAATAGATGACAAAATACCACAGTCACCCAATTTTAAATATAATGAAATATGTATCAAGATAAACTCAACATGCATAAACGTTACAGCTTAATTTATTAAATACGAATTAATTTTCCAGGCAGGCCACCTGGCCTTCATTGCATGGCAGAGGGGAGCAACGAATACCCAGTAACCAATTATCCATGGTTCCTTGCTGCCTCGCCTCCAGAGTATTTTTTCGCAGCCTGTTCAGGCAGACACTAGCAAACATGTGGACATGTAGCTCTTGGCTAGGCCCTGGTGTGCCCCTAGAAGTATTCAATCAAATACTACAAGTTGTAGTATCTTCACTGTAATCACCTAATTGGAATTTGCTTTTGTTATTCATATGAGATTATGTGAACGTTGCAGGCAGTATCAATAAAGTTTATGAATTTTAACTCGAAAGTTGTCTAGAATATTAATGTTCTATCTTTGTCAATTGTCACTTATATATCGATATATCTGTAACCAGCAGACACCAATTTTTAAAGATACATAAACATAAAAAAAACATAACTTGCATTTAAAACCGGTAGTTTAGATGAAAATATAACTTGAAACATATACGCAGTAATTGTCCTGTTTAACAGGAATCTGCTGAACAATTAATATAGGCTGTGGACCAGCAACTAGCTATACAGTGGCCCCTATACATTCTACAGCCCCAGTGGTATGTAGTTAGGAAGTTCGGAGTACGTTCCCCGCAAACAGGCTGTTTTGGTAAAAAGAAAAGGACATTTTGTTGTCTTGAACTCCCACCGTCTCCAGGAGTAATCGGCACCATCTGGCGGTAGTGGTAGGGTTACTTACTATTAAATACATCTAAGGTAAAGATCGTCGATATTTAATGCAACTAATGCATTCCAATCCACGGGTAAATGATGTCCAGATGTTAAAATACAACGATAAACGAAATTGTTGACCCAACATCAAAACCGTTTGCGCCAGACATCTGATATCATTCATCAGCGACTGCGTGCATTAAAAGTCGTTCTATCGCTGATCCCTCGCGAACTGTCATTGATTTTAGTTCATTGACGCGTGCACCGTGGCTGCAATATAACTATTTGTCAGATGATAGACAGTCTAGACCACATGTGAGGACTGGAGCTGAGGACTGGAGCTATAATTATAAGGAACTTGGTTAGAATGAAAAGGCAGTCTCCCGGCGGTACAAATTATTGATTAATTATGCCGTTGTTATTATCGTCATAGTACAGCAGACATGTGTATTCATAGTATAGCAAACATGTGTATTCATAGTGTTAATATCTCAGTAGACCCCTGTGTGTACTTTCAAGTAATACTTAACGGATGTAATCCTTATAACCAGACATAACCTGCATGCCAGCCAACTTAGTAAATACTTCACAATTTTGTTGGATAGTAGATTATCATTGAACATCGGTTAATTATTAACTATAATAATTATATTAGTAAAAAATAACCGAGTCACACAAGGACTACATTGGAGACAGACTATAATTATTGTACAATAGACCTATATGATTAATGTTTTGACAGTAATAATAGGACACTGGATATTCATTATGTTCACTGTATCTATATTATGTGGACTTAACTCTTGTCTTGTATACGAATTGCGGTGGTCAAACCGATATCACCATTTATTGATTAACTATTTTAGTTACTGAATATTTCTACAATTTACTACATAACGCATGAATACCACGAGCCGAGGCAACACATTTTCAGCTGAAATATAATTGAATTGAGTTATACAATGGTTTCTTATGAATTGTCAGCTTAAATTAATCACATAAAATCGCGCTATTGTGCTGAGTCAAACGATGAGATGAAACATACATATACACCATTAGCCATGTTAAGTCCACAACCTCAAAAAGTCATGCGATGGTTATATTATTTGTAAACGTCCACTCAGATAATCAGACGAACAATAACTTATCATTCCAACTATACCAAAACAATCGGTAATCATACACCGGCTTAACACCATTAGCAATGTTAAATCCACAACCTATATTTACAAATGGCGGACGTGAATCCCGGAGAAGGTCAAACGTAACCTACTTGAAATAATTGCTCAGCGTTGCACAAATGTTTTGCTATGAGGAAATAGGTTATCGGCCCCCATCTTAAAAATGGCTGTCAATGTTTTCCAGGGCGAAATCTGAGATGGCACCATTTACATTATTTTTTTTAAATTATGTACTCTAAGTGTGTGCCAAATTTCGTGCTAGTAGTATAAAACGTTCAATTCGGCCATATTTTGTCACATATATATCGGCTGGGCTAGCCATGCAGTTCTCACAATGAACGTATTTACAGCGATCAAGTTGCGCGGATGGTGCCGCAATTGTCTACAACATTTGCCACGTGGGTCGGTCGTCATTGTTCGACGTTTCTTTCTTAAACTAGTGTCTTTGCATACATTAAAGATTCACGGTTAATTAATTTAAAATTCACGAGTGCCACAGAACAACTAAAACAGATAAACGCAAACTTCATTTAAACTCTTCATATTAAAAATGATAATTTAGTGCAACTAGCGGATACGGATACGCCCTGTGGGTAAAAACTTTTGTTAAACCTAATTTTGTTTTGGTTTTAATGTTTCTTAAGAGTTTGTCAGAGGGAAGAAGATCAAAGAGTAATTGAAAACACAAATATATTATGATGTAAAGTAACACGTTGTGTTCTGGGATAATAATACTCCTGAAGTGTTTGTTAGAGGGAAGAAGGTCAAAGAGTGTAGTCACTATCAGTGTATTTTAGCATCTGGACATTATTTATCCGTTGTTTGGAATGCATCAGTTGTACCGTCAACCGTCATGGCCCTTACCCACCTCTACCACTAGGTGGAGCTAACTCATTCCGTAGGTTACCATCTCACCGGGAAGCACGCAGCCACGCTGCTATTAAGAGGCGAAACCAGGTACACATTCATACATAATCACGCGCTAAGCGGTCACCTGATTCATTATGCTGTGGCTAGGTGGGTGGGGAGGGTAGTCGACGTCCTACCACTACCGACAGATGGCGCCAACTACTCCTGGAGACGTTGAATAGCTCAATACAACAAAATATACGTTTTTTTCTCTCACAATGTCACCACCGCCGCCGTTACTCCGTCGATATCCCCTACATATTACTAGCCCTTACCCGAGAAATAAGTTACGCAGCCGCACCTGTACACAAATCACCACAGGAAGTCCGTGACCTGAAAGGAGCTAAAAGTTCAGGAAAATGTTAACATGTTGCTATTGGAGGAGGCCGTGAAATGTCATTACAAAAGTATAGCTAGTTGTGAACTACACATTTCTTGTGTACAAACAAAATATCCTCAAATCAAAATCTTCCGAAAAGTGAAAGGAAAATGTAAAATGTACAATTTTTACTAGGAATCTTAAAAACAAATGTACACTTCTTGTGCAAAGTTTAATCAAAATCTTCCGAAGAGTGAAAGGAAAATGTAAAATGTACAATTTTTACTACGAATCTTAAAAACAAATGTACACTTCTTGTGCATTGTGACATTACCCTAAGAAACATCTATGCGAAGTTTGAAAAACAGATCTTCAATGGTTTCTGAGAAACAACAGCTAATGTCGGACGGCTCACGGTGAAAGTGATGCATATGCCCACTGGACCTTTGGCATAACGGACTAAAAACAAATGAAACTGCTAATCATGTGTACTTCTGAAACGCTCGAGATTACTGGCAGAAAGAACGGATGGATGTTTTCGTTTTGGGGGTGATACATACTGCTGGGTTACCATCTTCCCCCAGACCCACATCGGCAATACCTGGCATAGAGCTGTCGATCGGCTTCGTCCAGCCATGCGCCGATGTCGATAGGGGCGCAACTGTTGCATGTGTAGTTAATTTTTTCTTGTGTCGTCTGCGACGTTGGTCTGTCGATGTCACTGAAGCGTTCTGTCTACTCGACGGCATCGTTGTGGCAACTGCAACATTATGAACAATAGTTTGTAAGAGAGTTCTCCTCGCACGTCTCTCGCGACGCAATTGTTCGGTAGCGTCGAGGCGACGTTCTACATCTGCATATCATTGCCGGCCCCCTGCCGTAGCGAAACGAGTAGCAGCTATTGCACGTTCAGCTGCCGCGTTGACTGGACCAGACACTGCTGGTTGGTCCAGTTCAATCATCGCACTGGCCTGCGCCCTACTCCCCATTAGGCGCTGCGACTGCCTAATTGGTGGTGGTGGGGGATCTGAAATATTATCATCAATTATAACATCGGTTGACAAATCTCATTCCTAGATATGCCTTGTCATTTATCACTGATAATTGCTACTTATGCCTGAAACCATCTGCATGGCGGTTACGGCTCAAGTTATCCATGTCTGAAAATGTCCACATGTTGGTTAAACTATGAGCCCAAGCTCATACCTCCATTCCAAGTGAACAGCAATTCCATGCCTACGACATCTTGCATGGCATTTCATTAACATTATCCCACCAAATAGTATAGTAACGAATAAAGTAAGGCCAGTTAAATATAAAAGTCGCACAACTGGTAAATGAATCACCCACCATCCATATGGTCAGGCACCGTGGTAACCCTTTACTGCCTGATCATCTTGTCGTCGCTAACACACAGCACCGTTAATGGTGTGGAACAACTTGTGATTCTCCAAATCATTACGATGTACCATATCCGGATGAAATATGTGTTGCTGGTTATTCCAGAAAACCTTGTAAAATCAAAATGGCAAACGAGAATCATTACACACGGACTTCAAAAATTCGGTAATTCCAGCCACTATGTACGATCCATCCTCATACATTACGGGCCGCCAACTCTGCCTTCGCACCGCCTGCCACATAACTACCCTCTCAACGCCCATGTTAACCAATTCATGGGCGCATTCATACATTCGCTTATCTGTAAACAACCAAATCATTACCACCAACTCTAAGAGTACAAATACTAAGGACGCCGTCGGCCAACTTACTCTTCAACTCCCGACTATTTGCGAGGAAAACAAAAGTCCCTCCGTGATATCCGTGGAAGGCAATCTGACAATCCAGACATTCTTAAAAAGTTACCAAAACATCTCCGCAGACGCAATAAACCGCTCAAGACAGAAAACGTGTGAATCACCAACGATCCACACCAAGTCTCGACTCCACGTCATATTGTTTGTTTCTCACAAACCTCGGAGGGAAGGAGAAGGAAGATCGCAGTGATCGTGATCCGATGAAATTCGTTCCTCAAGTAACTCGAACTTAAAGCATAAACTTGACAATGTACACAAACAAACTAATCTATCATCAAATACCAGTAAATAACAATTACATAAAACATAATTTGGACAATACAAAACCGAAAATTCGGAAAACAAAATTAATGCGTGTTCACTCTCGAATATAGCTTTGAATTAATGAGTCAAAAACGCTTCAGCTATCCTTTAATGTAGCGGTGTCTATGCATTAATTGTATTCATATAAAGGAGGTTGTTAGGGAGGGAAGGAACTTGAGACGGAGGGACAGAAGATTGGTGGATAAAGGGACAGTAAGCAGAAAATAACAGAAACATCATTAGACTTGGGCAGACAGACCCAGAAGGGATTGTAAACATTTAGAAGAAACTGAACGAATAAGACACAGAAGTGAACTTGGAAAGTGACAAGTAGCACGAACACTGGTGCACTTTGCGCTATGGCTAGGCACCGTTTACCAATCGTGGGGCACTGTGTATTAAGGGGAAGGCACCATGACCCTATTTTACACCCCAATAGACAGCAAAGCAGCAGTGATATACCACAAGTCCTCAATGTAACAAGTAAGATAATATAGGCAATAACAGTGACCTGAAGCATTGCAGTAATAAACAAACAGGTGTATTAGCTACAAAGACGGTAGCTAAAACATCAGCGACAGCTGTATCAAGACGCCAAAGTCAACTGTAGTTTACGTGAATTGATCCAATGAAACATACGTCAGACTGTGGAGTCCTTTCTAATGTAGACTTTGCCACCCAATACATGACAAATCACTGTACATTAGAAGTACATCTAATCTAAAAGTAATTTTTGCATAAGTAATTAATTAGAGTACGTTAACCCCGTAGGACAGAAAGTTAAAGTGTAGAGATTCTACAGAGTAAAACATTACAACAAACTACCAACTCATCCTAGAGACACCAACTACTTTACTGCTAAGACAACAGAACAAAGATGCTTACCTTGTCTCTTGCGTTTGCCGAAGACGAATATTTTCAAACAAAAAATGAAGGCCAGGAAGGCTAAGGCTCCTAGAGCAATGCCTACGATTGTGCAAGTTCCAAGTCCACCTTTTTTGGCTGTCAAAATAAAACTGATATCACCTCTTATATCCTACATCAACACTTAACACACAACACCAAGTTAAAGGCATTTTAATTATTTTAGTCAATGTGACTCAAGTATGAATTATGCATAAACCGAACTGACGTTTTACAGTACAAGTCCTGCTTAGATGGGTATCAGCTGTTCTTAGGTTGTATTTATTATTTACCGTATAATCCCCCTAAGTGCTTAGGTGGCAACTAAGTAAGTAAGACAGTTTATTACAAAGTAATATTAAGAATCCACAAAAATATTTTGTCTTGTGATAGTTACATGCATATCATACATACATACGCATTTTCATACCTCCATCGTGAACCCAACATTATAAAACTACGCTATGCAAAATGTAAATATAGCAGCCAACTGACAACAGATTGCAGACAATTCTTCGTTTATTTACATAAAAAGTCCAACTTCGTAATATCATATAAATATATTTTGAGAATTATCTTAAGTTAAAATGCACATAAACATGTATTTACACAATATCAGTAAATTAGTTAATAGCCTATAACAAATTAAGATGACCGTTAAAGTTGTATGTCGCTCGCTAAATAAATAAATAAATAGTTAGAAATATGTATGGCGACATAAAACTAAAGTGAGTAAAGAAAGCATAATGGGATATAAAAATATAACATAAAATTAATTAGCAATAAAAAAAACTGACACTTTTGTGGTAAACACATATAAATAAACATACAAGTAAACAAATAAGTAATAGATAAGCAAGTAATAAATAGCCATGGCGACATAAAATAGTGTTACATGTACTAATAGTTCAAGTGTCTCTCGGCCTGTGGGTAAAACCTGTTTTTAAACTTCGTTGTTCTGGACTTGATACTCCTGAAGCGCTTGACAGAGGGAAGAAGTTCAAAGAGACGGTTGACAGCTAGAATGGGGTGGCGGTGTTGAATGCTGAGCTGAAGTTAATTAACAGGATCCTCGCATAAGTTCCTGGCCTCTCCAGGTGCTTCTAAATGTGGTGAAGGCCTAACGTGGTGGCAATGTCTACTAATCTGTCTCTCTGGTATGCAAACTGATGGTAATGGCCCGTGCCTTGTACGTGATCTGCTGCAGGCTCTGCCAGACATATCTGGTGTGGTTGGAAGCGAAATGGTCTTCAAGTTTGCTTTTGTATCTAAACTTGTCTTTCTTGACCGCCTCCTTTATCGATGTCATACAACGCAACAGTCTTTGTCTCCGACATAGGAAGTCACGACGTCAGCGTACTCCTCTAAGTCAGGACATGCCTTTTTAAACATGTCCTAATCGGTGCACACCTGGCATCCCCGAAGAGCTTCAGTCGCGTCATCGTCTTTGTTGGCTTCAACGTTTTCAGTTTCTGTTGGTACTTGGGGATGAGAACAAACGTTGCGTGGTAAGATTATTCGAGCGGAGAACTATTCATTGCTCACATAAGGCATAAGTAGCACACGATGTCAGTGTAGGACAATATACATTGTATAAATTGCACACAAAACCTCTTAGATCACACCTGAAAATTTGAATTTGTGCATAGCTTCACCTCTAGAAAAAAGGGAACATGTCTGTTAGGCAGCTTGCATTTATTAGGGGTAGTACGGTTACTTAAATGTCTCAAGACTATAATAAATATGTTGAAGGCCTGCCAAACTGTATTTATCTGGGTATTATTAGTGACTAGACACTTTCATTTAAAAAAAACTTACAATAACATATTCTTTCTGAATATGTTATCGTGTGTGTCCGATACCCATGATTACGTATGCAGTTGAAACATATTTCGATCACTTCTTTTATATTTCTGTAAATCATACAATGTCACTAGTTGACAAGGTATATATTGGTGTACACTGTGCAACTGTGATGTGGGTAACTTGACTAGTCTTCTCAATTCCCTCAGATAAAAACAAGCCAGATTACAGCATGATTCATACATAATGCAACACTCATGTTTATGTTCTCTTTTTAATCATTTGATCGCCGCTACTGAAAGTGCTGCTCACTGCCTAAAACGATTCCTGGAGTGAAACTGATATCGCGAAAGTGTCCAGAGCTGTGTGTGTATCAATCAGAAATACTGGAATGATTCGTAAGCATATCAATCAGCCGTTTGCGGAACTACTCACTCACGCGCTCATTACTTTCAGATTGGACACGTGCAATTCACTGCTTCACTGCCTCAACAAGACGCGGCTAAAACGACTCCAGCGATTACAAAACACTGCTCCCCAGACTTGTCACGCTCTCCAGGAAAATTACTCACATCATACCTATCCTCAAACAACTACACTGGCTACCAACCGAAGAGAGAATCATCTTCAAAATGTCCGGTGCCTCGCCTACTTACTTGTGTAGCTTTGCTAAACCGTACGAACCACAGAGGCGAGATATTTGCTCTGCAAACAAGCTGCTATTAACAGAACTCAAATCTAAAAACTGGTGGGGAGCGCGATCGTTCACCGTATCCGCAGCAAAGGCCTGGCATACACTTCCAAACAGTATCAGAGCCAGCGCAACAATCAGTGTCTTCAAGACAGCACTGAAAATACATCTTTTCAAAGCTTACTTTGAGTAATACATGTGGACTTTTCATGGACATGTTCTGGACGAATTGACTGAATTTAAAATAAATTTTCTATATTTGTCAACTGTCATTTACAGATGACAATATAATTATCTTTAGCAAGTAATAATAGTAATGACTTCCTTTTCACAATTATCTTCGAAACTCAAGCTTGAACATTTGTACAGTAGACGTTTTATAATATGCTACAGTGTATACAGTTATTAGTTACAGTTAGATTTGGTGACGATTGGGATTATTTATTATTTTGCCTGCGTGCTGCCTGCCTGCCTGCCTGCCTGCCAGCCAGCCAGCCTGCCTGCCTGCCTGCCTGCCTGCCTGCCTGCCTGCCTGCCTGCCTGCCTGCCTGCCTGCCTGCCTGCCTGCCTGCCTGCCTGCCTGCCTGCCTGCCTGCCTGCCTGCCTGCCTGCCTGCCTGCCTGCCTGCCTGCCTGCCTGCCTGCCTGCCTGCCTGCCTGCCTGCCTGCCTGCCTGCCTGCCCAGTTTAACAGGGATATATTGGTACAGCCCCCACAACTACTTGGAGAGAGAGAGAGAGAGAGAGAGAGAGGGAGAGACAGACAGACAGACAGACAGACAGACAGAGAGACAGACAGACAGACAGACAGACAGACAGACAGAGAGACAGAGAGACAGAGAGACAGAGAGACAGAGAGACAGAGAGACAGAGAGAGAAGAGAGAGAGAGGAGAGAGAGAGAGAGAGAGAGGAGAGAGAGGAGAGAGAGGAGAGAGAGGGACAGAGAGAGACAGGAATTAGTCACAGTCAGGATGGACAACAGAAGGCTTGAAGTGTCCAGCTAGACTGGTACTGTGGGGATTGCAGATCCTAGTGGCCTGAATACACTTTAACATTTTGCCCAGTGAAGACTGACAACACTTGTAGATTATAACAACAATCATTTATATAAATGTGGTAAAATAAAAATGTATAATTCTATTTAACCAGCCAGTACTACCCAGTAGCCACTCGGTGGTTTTTATATGTCCTTCCTAATTACTCAGTCAGTTTGTAATGCCTTGCCTGTATTGACGTTTAAACACTGGTTGATGCATTGAAATACGTTGAGTTAATTGTTTATGTTATGTCTGCATGCTTCATTATACTACGTGACAGTGAGTCAAAACCATTTTAATGTGCTGATCTAGTGTTTCACAATTATGTTGTGAACGTCTGTCCTGTAACTTTTTCATAGCCAAAATAATAATTTTTATTTCTGTCAATCCTACGACCAAATTCTCGCTATTGACTTGAAAATAATCACAATTATTTGGTGATCATATGTGTTTACAGTTCCTGTAATATGTACTATATTATAACAAACATGACAGTTGATAATTTATTATTAATGTTTTGATGTAGTATGATATGGTTATGTTATCTTAATAGAAACGAATATAAATTCAGACATTTCAGTTACGCAATGAATCCAGTGATACCTGGATTACAATTCTGTGCAATAAAATGTCACTGAATGAATTCGTTTAATTTTGGTGATTATGTGTGTATGTTAAAGGGAACCAAAAGGGAAAAGTTACATGCTATGCACGTGAAAGAGTTAATAAAAACGAACTATTCTGAACAGTAATCACATTTTTAAAGTCAGTGGTTTATTAGTAAAATAATTCCAAAGTGGATAATTTTACTGAAATCATCGGCTTCATAGAGGCGTCCATGGTGCGCCTCTTCCTGTTGTCTGACCGTGGTCTGACCACTCAGCACGCAGAACCGGCCTTAAAGTCACGTGTCCGATAACGTGCGTCAATGCTATCGCCGTTGTAAACACAATGTTGTAAGATACGCGAACTTCGAAGAAGGACATCTGTTCGAAGAACGTTGCTTCGAATAGGATGTTTCTCACCGTATATACTGGGTCAAGATCCGCAGAAACGTCGGCGACGTGGAGTTTAGAAGTATGTAGCTGTGCAAACGATATTAGCGCGATATTTAATCACCAACGATAGTCGTCGAAACGGGTTACCGGTCGAATCCTTCCGTCGCCGTAGCCAAGTCATCAGAGCGCGCAAGAAGGTTAGTAAATATGATTAAGGCTTCTGTATCTAAATTATTTAAATCTTGTACCATTAGACACATTGCGATGTCTGTCCACGGACTTATATGCATATAAGTCCACGGACTTATGTGCATATAAGTCCGTGGTCTGTCGTGATGACTTATGTACATATTGATATTGTTCATAAACGTCCACCACAGTTAACGTTCTAGAAGGTATGTACATGGGATCATGGAGTCGCTAACTAGGTCCAAGCGAGTTAGGCCGTCCGATTTTGTTATTCATTATTATTAGTTTTATTTTATCCTTCTTTGAATGGTATATATCACGTTAGCATGAACAGAGGCATACAAATAAGGTAAAGCCACATGACCATAACAAAAAACACCCAGCCAGATCATAGACATAGTCATAGACGACATAGTCAATTCGCATGAACGATAATATAGGCACTTTGATATCACTCGCTAAATACGTTTTCAAAAGTACTGCCTTTCGAGTTTCGTAGCTACGCATGCAGTTCCTATTTTCAAGTTGACCGCTCTGAAAGTGCCAACATGACTGCTAAATTTTTCAGTAAACATATTATTCAAACATTAAAAAATAGCATTGCGAATGTTGTTTTCAATCATGTTATTTGTTCAGTGAGAGAACAAATTACAAATTCTGTGTGCTATATCAGTTCAGATACTCATACAACATTGATACTAGGACATGTTACAGGCTTACAGTAAAGGATGAATAATTAGCTATGATGAGACAAAACTTATGTACTGTAAAAAATCACTTTGCAAGTTTGCAATATTGTCTTTATTGGTAGTTTCTTGAAATATTGGGGACACACTGAGCAAACAAGAAGAACAGTCCAGTGCATAATAAACATTAACAGACTAGCATAATATACTAGGTGGAATGTGGACTTGTAGATATCCCACAAGATCACTCTATCCAATACAATACTAGATCTTCAGGTAAACACTCGGTAAACATTTGGAACCAGTTTCTTCTCCACCACAATGAGTGGAATTATCTACCCTCAACCACTGTGTCGCGCAAATCACTAATGTAATTCAACAATAATTTAATCCAATAGTTTAGCAAGTAAGTCAGATGATCCACCATGCACATTGGCGTGATGTCTCAATATGACATTTTGCCAGTTAACAATATACATTGTCATAGATATTCCTGTTCATTTAATATTTTGAGGTGCCAACGTTTGTGTTTATTGGATAATATAAATTAAAGCACTTAATACAAGATACAACATGACACAAACAATGTAGCGATAAATGCTATTGTGGTCATTTTGTGAGAGGAATGTCATAGTGGAGTGAAATGTTTGTAAGATGCAGTATTATTTTACCAATTATGTATTCAATACCACGTTTAACAACATTAGGAAATTGCATGACTGAGCACTGTCAACTCTAGTGCATCAACACTAAGTGATCATGTAATCAGTTATCATACCTTAGTTTATGTAATATGTATCACCACACAAACATACACACATCTCTATTCAATGAAGACAACAGGTGGAGCAGCATCACCATCTATCTATCTGTGCAAGCACTGTGCAATAATATGAATGCAGTTCTAGTGCATGCAACTCAGTATCTGTCACTCCTGTCAGCTGTCAAATTCAGATCTTAGTGAGTGTATGTCATCTGCCAGAAAACTTCTGTACTCTATCCATGACCTGTTCCATCCTTACAGTCCCATTTGCTTTCTTGATAAATGTATCTAGCCTAATCCTGTCCTGGTTGTTGATATTGCCACTTCCAACACACTGCACCAAAGTAAAGGACACTGTTCACTATTACACTGTAACATATATGCTGCTTATTTGGAGCAGATTGAATGATCTTTTTTCATACAAAAACATAGTAAATTCAAACAGTCAATATTTAGCACTACAGCTTGTCCTGTTTATTCATAGGGATGGAACCATGGCTCTAGCAAGAACGTCCGGCCACGTCCTAGCGAACACTGACAACATGGCTGTTTTCTGGTCAAGACGCAAGCAATTGGAGCTGCGGAAGACACTACAGGTATATGTTTACCAGCACATCCACCAGCCCATGGCAGACAGAAAGAGAGAATGGTGAATTACATCTTTGTCAGAACTCTGGCCGCTGCCCACAATGACTGTCCATGTCGGAATTGCAGTCCTTGGTACAGATATGCCCAAGATAATGAAAGAAGATCTGCTGGTGTCAAGAGTCAGTTGATTTGTTCATAATCAATCCAACTGCTTCTTTACAAATCAACTGATAATTTGTAAGGGCAGCAGTCAACAAGTCCTGAGTGTTATCCCATATCTTGTTCTCCGCTGAGAGCACAGAAGTTCCATCTTATGGCTGGTATACACTGGTACGACTCTCTGTACCCTTCGACCAAGCCTGCCATGGATCCACCAGGTAAAACTCTCTGTATATGGCCGACTTGGACACCTGAAATAAAATAAGGCCTAAATAAATAGATCAACTATGTATAATGGCGCAGTGGTTTAAAGCTTTGGACTCGGCTTCAGACTCTCAACTACGAGAACGAAACCATGTGGTGCTGTGTCTAACCTTGGGCAAGTCTGTTCACCCGTCATTGCTCCAGTTCACTCAGCTGTGTAAACAAGTAACTGGCTATAGACAATAGTGAATATTTGTACATAAACCGTCTTGATTAATTAATTACAGCTTGGCGGGATGCTTCCCACAGTCATGAGATGGTGTTTAATTAAGTAGGTCTGCCAGGGAGTAAAGTGTAAAGCACTTTGACAAGGACAATGCTAAGCAGACATTGGGTCAAATACATTGAAATTTATTTAAATACAAATATTCTTGAGGGATCCAAATACGTTTTATTCCTAAACATCAATTACAACTCAATCCATTATCATTGTAGAATACATGTTGTGTTTTTATAAAATCATTGGAACTTTATTTTGTTCTGACATAGTGGACAACTGGGCATGCTACTCGAAATGTTCTAGAATGATCCTACATCAGTTACTGTTAAACATGAATTGTTGGGTATATTTCTACTATAGAATAATGTGTGGTGTTTTCATTGTATGAAATATCATTTGTATTATATAAATGTTGTATCATGTTAGCTTGCTTGGTGTTCTGGTTGCTCTAATGTTATTTTCACTGTCAATAAATTGTGAGCAACACATTTCACTGTTTATAATACATAATATATACTTACATTTTTGTTGGCAGATACATGTGAAAGTTGTCTAACCGGTTACATTTGGAAGCACTGTCTGCTCCAAACACAGAATATAAAATCCATGGCCATTTGTAATATATCATGGCACATCTGAAACAGAACCAGATGTTTAAATTCGTTTTTCATGAATAAGAAATATTAGTAGCACAATGTGGAACCTGACAGCTACTATTATGGTTACCTCGCCACTATTATGGTTACCTCAACAACAAAGTTACATTGCAAATAAGATCACCGCAGAATATACATAAATATATCCACATATGTTATAGTTTAGAATATTTGTTCTGCTAGTTGTGTTACCTTTACCCAGTTTAAATGGTTATTTTTAATAGAGACATTCCACTGTACATATATTTCAGCTAAAAAACAACTATTAATCAGAATGAAGTCGATTTCATAAAGAACATGGGTGGTGATCTTCTTTCTTTATTTAGCCCTCCAGAATTATGCTCCAAACTCTCCCTTTAAATATACCACGCCTATTAAAAGAACAATCAATATTGACCCCACGTAGTTAGATAATTAATCTTTCCCCTATAGTTCTACTGGTGTGTTCTATTTATATCTGTGATTGACACACATCTGTTTCATAGCCGCACATGTCATGCTATGTCAATAATACAAAAACATGCCACAGTCGCTACTGTTAATATAATAATGTCCAGTATTTGAAAAACAACAATTAATCTGCATTTTTGTCACAGTTGTGGACAATTTGGAAATTGATTCCTGAAACAGTTTTAAGATAGGACGAAGAAACGAGCCTGTCATTCTGTGTCAGGTTGAGATAAATCGGAGAGCAATGCCCATGACCCCATATGATATTTGTTTCAAATTGGGAAACCTCACGTTGTGTATAACATGTCCGACACTACACCACTGACTTGTAGAATAATACACGGCATGGCTGTGACTAAGTAGAAACTCGCCGAATCCCGGGATCGAATGCGAGGTGGCCATCAACTTACCTGTCAGTGTTTCGAAGTTTCAGCGAGTTTCGTCCACTTGTCAATGTCGCCTCGGCTTGTTACTCGCCTCTGCATTTCGGCTTCCGGCGGGTCTTCTTTATCAGGTTTACCAGCGCGTTCAGTTCTATCTTGAAAATGTTGGCCCTTATCGTTGCAACCTAAATTCAGCTATTTCTGAACGAAAACCATGTTCGCTTTCCTACACGTGTACACGAAGCGGATGTACACATCGCGAAGCGCTACCTGGCGATTATTTTAACGGAATTTTTAATACAGATTTGCCCGATCTGCCGCTCATCGCGCCAAACATTCAACTACGTCACACATCAGTCAAAATGGCGCGACTTACGACCTTTGATAGAAAAGGTGTTCAGATTTTTTTACTAATAACCCACTGACTTTAAAAATGTGATTACCGTTCAGAATAGTTCGTTTTTATTAACTCTTTCACGTGCATAGCATGTAATTTTTCCCTTTTGGTTCCTTTAATGATTATATAATTATATATACACATCAATACATAACATGCTGTATCACCCCCTGTATGCATATTAATTGTATAATTTTATGGTTAACTTTTGATATGAGAAATGGAGTGAGTATTGGAATTGAATAGTTAAAGATGGAATAGGAATTTTAAAAATGTAACAGAAAGAATGTTAAGTTGAATTGAATAAAAGTCATTGCAATGATTTGGAGCAGGAATTGGAACTGATTGAATGGAATTGACCCCAGGCCCAGCCCTGCCAACAGGGGTCAATGAAAAAGCTTTGTAAGTCTATTAGGATGCATGAACTTGATGTGACAGTCCCCCATCTAATCTGAAATGTCTCAAGAAGTTAATAATGTTGATGGTTCCATCAACAAGACGGTCGTAATACGGAAAGTGCTAACTATATCTCTAAGCACAAGAGGCCGAGTCACTCTCCTTGGTCACACATTGTAACATCAATGAGCCCTCCCTGAGTTGGCTCGTGTTGCTCAGATGAAAGCGACTGTGTATGTCTGTGTGATGGTAAAATTGCCTGTGATTGAACTGCTTATAAAGTGTCCAGGTTCTAAGTCACACTTGTATATGATTATATTTATGACTCATAATACTATCAATTATATGTACACCAGAACTATGATTGTCCAAACAACTTGAAGACACAAAACTGACAACCAACCAGTAAACCCTACAACTATTGGCCCAGAGTTTACAGGGCAAGGCAAGGAGTCAGTCTGAGCTGGTTTTGCAAGGAGTTAATGTCGCTGTGCACCTTGTCATTGTATTGTAATTTCGAAATGGTATCACTGTAGGTATTTATAACTGAATTAACTAAATCAAGTCAAATATAAAATATTTCTAACGAACATCAGTTATTGGAAGAAAAGGTAGGATGATAAGTCTAAAGTCAACATTTGATGCTGGTAACTTACAGTCAAGTGAACATCTGTAATCACATAAAACAATTGTTTTGGAGAAAAAAAACAGAAATACCCATATATATTTTAATGCTCCGTTATATAGTGACTTTGTGTTTTGGTAATCACGTTTCTGTTATATCTCAATAACAACTGAATGTACAATCTAGCTTCATGGTGTGAACTACTTACACAGGACTATCAGTGTGACAGTGGCAGTGCCATGTCCCACGTCATTGCCCAGTTGACACGTGTACTCTCCAGCATCTGTCTTCAAGACTGACCCAATGGTCAGTGATGGTGTCTGGACAGTTCCTCCTGAATACTTGGAGTCAGTGATTACATTGATGACCTCTTGACCTTTCTTCCACGTGACACTTGTCACTGCTGGTCTTGCTTGTGAATGACACTTGATGGTCTTCGACTGTCCTTCTATCACTGGGCCTAGTGTCTCCACCGACACAGAAGGTTTAACTACAACATGTACACAACTGAATTATTACAATGGTCAGTACAGTTAGAATGTGAAAAAATTATTGGCGCAAAACCATACTAAACATTCACAGTAACCTTAATACTAAACTATGCGTCTATCCTAATTTTACACCAATCAATGACGAACATTTCAAATGAAGTCATCCATTGTTCTAGATTTGGATGCAAACAAATGCATTACCTAATCAACAAACCTTGTACAGCTACCGGATAATATTAGCTACATATATTGTTGTTTGCTACAGAAATTATGCATAAATGTGTTTTGATGAATCATACTCACTCATTGCCTGGTCTTTTCACCATAATCAACCAATTGGCATATTTCTGGCTATCCATTATGATATGAAAAGAAACTTGTGTGAATGCAGTGGACAGGACTGGTCATTAGGGGTGGAGTTATCTATGTCCACTCCAATCAGCCAGTCCAGTTATCAGAATCCAGTTAATATCAATGAAGTGTATGACATTTCATTGTACAGTTGTTCAGAATATAAATGTTATGTGCATCACCAACAAGTGACAACACACCACAGTCACACCAAAGGTAATTACATAGCTATACAAAATGTGGTTGTTTACATTATGACATGGGTCTACTGGTTGTTGACAGTGTAACATGGGTCCACTTGTTGTTGACAATATAACATGGGACCACTGGTTGTTGACAGTGTAACGTGGGTCCACTGGTTGTTGACAGTATAACATGGGACCACTGGTTGTTGACAGTGTAATATGGTCCACTGGTTGTTGACAGTGTAACATGGGGCCACAGGGTGTTGACAGCATAACATGGGTCCACTGGTTGTTGACAGTATAACATGGGACCACTGGTTGTTGATGGTGTAACATCGGTCCACTGGTTGTTGACAGTGTAACATGGGTCCACTTGTTGTTGACAGTATAACACGGGTCCATTGGTTGTTGACAGTGTAACATGGGACCACTGGTTGTTGACAGCATAACATGGGTCTACTGGTTGTTGACAGTATCCATTGGTTGTTGACAATATAACATGGGTCCACTGTTTTTTGACAGTGTAACATGGGTCCACAGGTTGTTGACAGTGTAACATGGGTCCACTATTTGTTGATAGTATACCATGGGTCGACAGATTGTTGACAGTGTAACATGGATCCACTGGTTGTTGACAGTGTAACATGGGAGCAACTAGAATTGTAAATTTTTTTAATGCGTACTTGTCATTTTTAATCGTAAAGAAAGAATTGCCGTTACACCGGGTATAAGTGGCGAAACAATCAGCAGCTGCCGACCTCCTTTGCACAATAACAAATCGCACGTGCTTTTGCGCGTCATGACTAAGATTCCAAAGGCAAAGTGATTCTTCTATGAAGGTACGCATTAAGTGCATTAACGCAGTTAGCAACAAGAGCGAGTAGCCGGGGGCTAATCCACTCTTGTCAACGTCTAGTCGACGCGGGTTCTTTAACTTGTAAGATGATCAGTGTCGCTGACGAGGCAAGCCAGTTTGAGTTGTCAGTCACCATCAATATCGCTCGGCATCACTCAGCCAGACACAACCTGTGTTGATATGTACCGGTATTGTATTTGATTACGCAGGATCTTGCTAATAAACTTAGTAATTGCGAAAGTACATATCCATAGAGAATAGATGACGGCAGGGACGAAATGATAAATAAAATTGATATGGGGGACTGGTAGTAGGCTCTTGTTGGTCGGGCAAGAAGCGTTGTATTTTTAGGGGGAGCATCCGTTATCTCGTTAACAGAACGTCAAACGGAGAATTACATTAATCTCACAATTATTAAAACAGTGTTTTGCGACTCACATTTTAGTACTATTACTGAATGTTGTTATTTCCATTACATTTTATGCAAAATAATTTAGATTTTTATGACAGCGGTGATTGATTAAGATATTAATACATTGGTGTACACTATTATATCATGCAGGTATTACATATAACATTCTTGCACTTGTTTCCATTGTAGTCAATGATGTCTGGCTGTAGTCTATGTACCTGGTACCTTTCAACTCACACGTGCCAGCTGTTTTCAAATATTTATCAACATTTTCATCACAGCATTATATGAATGCATAATATATTCGAATTATAATATTGCTACAGGCCACACTACAATGCAAAAGTGAGACAAGGCATAGGAGAGGCTAAGATTAAGGCAGTCACATGGGTATGGCAAATGCCTGGAGGATACGTAGTCTGTGGGAGGCTCACATCTGATCAATCCAGGTAATTTAAACATTTTAGCAATCAACAACGTATGAATTATCAAATTATTTTAATATATCCATTTAAATACACATTGTTTTCATTCACATATTATCTTGAACATGGAAAACTAGAATGACCTTTGTTCTTGTTAGTCTTGTATAATGCATATTATACCCAGTGTGTCAACACAGACATTAATGCACATATACTATGTGAGTCGGGGGGGCATGGCTATGTAGATCAATTTTTTTAATTACCATCAAAATGGTGCATTCTTTTAACTTATTCCCTGAGAAATAGAGAGGAAACAAATGCACAGCTACAAGTGTAAACATGTTTATAGCAAGAACTACCAATGAGGTGGCATCCTGGCATATTTTAAGCAAATTGGCTTAGAAAAACACTGAGGTGGTCCACCTCACTCATCATATAGCAGGGGAAATACTGCAGCGATGACTAAAAAAATCAATAATACAGTGTTGAAGAAGATAGACATACATATTATGAATGCTTGAATATTTTCTGAGTGAATGTGCTGTTGGCATCACAATAACCTTATTTTGTCATTTCCAACATTTGCTTTGACCAGACAACCTCACATATTCATGTTTGACATAAAATTTCAAAAATGAATACGTGTACACCATGTAATAGTTATTACATGGCATTATTATTTACTCCCAACTCCACTACCATGATGCATGTTTTTTGTTTACTGAAATTGAATACATGCTTTTCTTTACAGGTCCACAAGAAACTGAACAATGCTTACTACCACTCGTTCAACAAGTTAATATGCTATACAGGACAGTTGTATTTGTGGACAAGATTATACAACCATGAGCCGTGCAAGATGCTGCATATTAAATGTCAAGTATTTGAATGTCGACCAAGTGAAGTGATCCCAGTTGTACTGTGTGTTGCACCATGACAGACTCCGCAGTACTGGTGGTGTGTACATTGGCTTCCATACCGGTCAGATACCCTGACTGACTAGAGACCAATGCAGAATTCAGAGTGTTTGACATGCGAATATGGTGAAGCCTGACTAGCTTTGCAGTTGGTGATGGAACGGTGGATGCCATGGTCTGTCAAACATGGCATAAGCCTTGGTCAACCTCTCTCGACACTGTTAGACAGGTTCGACATTCTTTAGTGAACTACATCAGCTTGGATATCGATGACATTGTGTGAGTTCACTCTCTTTGATGGTACTGCATACCAGCTTCCTGGCATTTTACTGTACATCCGCATCTGCCTATACAAGAAACAAAGTGACAATTAACATGGCTCTGCCATGTATGATATTTTATATGTGACGACACACTTAGCCAAAGTCAATACCATGGTAATGTAATTGTTTTATTCATGTTATAAAATTTGCATGCCCACATGTTATATATACATTACTCAGGTGTAAAGATACATAGCATTAAAAAAAAAAAATATCTACTGATTTAAAAAAAAGTTAATCTAGTTACTTTATGTAATATATTTATTATTTCTAAAGCACAATATCCAACATGGTCAAAGTGCTGTACATAATGTTATTATATGTACATAGTATGTATATGATATCTATTTACAGCATGTTTCTGTAACAATTGTGTGTGTGTGTTTATGAGGGAACTCTTTGCAAAAGTAAATTTCCAGAAATATGTTTTAGTACGACAATTCTTTCATAATATTGAACAATTTTCCCATGACATATATGACATGTATCACTAAGCACATGTTTGCTAAATCTAATGTATTCTCTGTGAAAGGCATAATTTGAAAGCCTAATGAATGGGATTCATGTTTTTGAACTAATTAGTATTTGATATACCATGTGCTGAATGCTCGATGATACAAATATTTATAAAAGTATGTAACTCTTTTTTACATTAAGCTAACACGTTTTCAATTTTTTATTGCTGCTTTGCTTGTTATCTGATGAAATAAATACATATATCAAGTGCAGTGATTGTACCTGTAGTTATATTGTGCTTGCCATTATTTTTTGTCAATTTCATGAAATTGTTTTTGTTTTTATTTTATGATGTCTTTACTTATAAAATTTAACAAGTAACCCCCCCATTAAACAGACAAATAAAATATCACATAGGGGGTCAGATTCAGAAATCGTCTTGAGGGCACAAACACCTCTACTGGCCTTTGAACCAAATTGTGTAGTCTACATTTTTATTGATACCGCATAGCTTCAGCTTCCACTGTCATCTGGAGTGGTGATATCGGAAAATGCCACAACTTATTAGTATCACTTAAACTGGGTCATATTTCAAACAATATTGAGGCACATTAGCATTGACCTGTTATAAAAAGTTTGCAGGCATACAAAATTCCTACAATGTAGGAGGCACATCCACAGGGCCCCAGGCCCCTTGGATTCACAAATGACATACATCTGTACAATATATTACAACACTCATTTACCTGAGGTGATGAGCTTTTCCGCATGCCCTATGGTGATGATACCTCAAGTTCTGAAAATGTAACCCATTTGAATTTTAGTGTACTTGAAACAATTGCAATTTTATGAACGATCACCTCCCAGGCTTCCAAATGCAAGTAATATCTTCTTATTTTATTACATTAATGTTACTAATAAATTAAAATAATACGTATATACCTATTTTTATGTATTAAATTATCGTCATTGCTTAATGTATTAAATTAGTATTATAACTATAATATTATAATATTGTCATTATGAATAAGTATAACGAAGGCCTAACAACTGTTACGGATCACTTATAATGCATTTACATTATATACCTATAGCTACTATTAGGCTAATTAAGCGTAGTTAATCTTAGCCTTTGAATATTAACCTGCTACATATCATATGTGACATAAACATTACATAGTTACAGTATTATAATAAATCACTGACATATCGTAGTCATCTAAGTATAGGCCATAGTCTATGCCTGGCGTAGTCATACTCGTAGCATAGCCATACCTTGGTATTTTGTCGTACCATGGTCCATGGCATTGGCTGAATAAGCGCTAAGGTTGAAGGTAAACAATAATATAAATTTAATAAAAACAATAGGAATATCTGACATATTTTTTTTTATAAAATTATATATATATATATATATATATATATATATATATATATATATATATATACGTGATTATAGCTGAGCAATTCGTAATTACTAACCTATTGGAAGAACATTGTGGAACGCCTTTTTATTTACGGCTTCCCGGGCCCCAACGGTGCCGAGCTTGCAAACCAGGGCACTGTGACTGTCACTGTTCCGAAGTCTTGCTATCCACTGCTTAGTTACATATTCTTTCCCAATCATGCGTCGATGCTGTCTTAGTCTGCTTAATTTGCCGTATTGGTGGCATATAAAAATCATGTTTGTGCCTAAACTCGCTGTTCCTAAACTCGACAGGATGAAGGTTAATCTCGCCCCCAAGTCGCGTTCGCATGAAGACTAAAGCGTATTCCCCTCAAATCTCCATTTCCATAGTTAGATTCCGTACAGAGTTTCGATCGGGTTCTATCGAAACGAAAAGCGAAATAGTTCTTATTTATTTGATTAATTTAAGAAAAAAAGAAGTAACATATATGCATAAACCAACTAAGCAATCATTAGGGAGTATTTGATACCTCCGCTGTTTGTGAAATTACAAAAAATCGCTAGGAGCAAACGATTTTTACGCGAATGAGTGGGGGGAGCAGTTTTAATGGTCAATCTTTATTGTCATATTTCTGTTGTGTCTCATTAGCACGTGAACAAAAGAAAATGCAAATTGTTGGCATAACAAAAAGCACAACGTCAGTTACAGTAACATTCACTGGCATTCACAGGTGCACACTTACAATTCACCAGCAAATGAAACTTTGTACTGAAGTTTCCCGTCCCAGCGTCATTTGTTACAGCACAAGAGACAGAGATACAGTACCAGAGGCAAAACCCAAGACATTGATATTCTAAAAAGAATCACGGCCAGATGGACAACATTCGCCAAGCACTGTGACATCTTCATGGGTAAGATTGGAACACGCTTGAAGTGACAAGTCTACAACTCTATTTATGTCCGCCAGGGTTTGATAGAAGCAACGCCATGCATAATGTTTATAATGCTCTTATGTTGCAGAGTTGTTTGCATTACATAATTTTAGAACATTTATTAATATAATTCATTAAATGGAAATAACCAACATTAAGAAGTCAACTATCTTCACCAGTGACAAGAGTCAATGTGTTTTTGTCAGCGTTGTGTCTCTTTCACATATAACATAACAATTAACCTTTTTATTTCAGACATTCACAAATTATCTGTTTTCACAGCGAAATGTCTATTGATGAAGTAAATCGGAAAAGGAGTGACTCAAACTAAATGCAGTTTGAGTGTAATATGGCAGTGCCCTGTAGTCACAGATAATGTGTCAAATTGCTGTAGTTCCATATACCATAAAATGCATACACTTCGACAATCGAGGACTTCTCATGGTAAATTTCCAACATTACTACATAACTATATATATAGGCTGCAGTGGAAAACAAACAAAGGATGTTTCTTGCGACCACAACAATCTCACAACATTCTTCTATGCAACACCTGCAACAGTCTGTCACAAAGTCCCATACTACATAAAATATAATATAAATGTTGCACTTACAGTTGATCTGAAGTTGAAACTTTGCACTGAAGTTTCCCATCCCAGCATCATTTGTTGCAGCACAAGAGTAGTAACCATCGTCCACGGTGTGATTAAGTGAACTTATTGTCAAGACTTTGCCATTGTCACTGGGTGTGTAGTGACTAGAAGAAGGTAGTGTCATGTCTCCTTTCTTCCATGTCACACTCTTGGTGTCATTTCTAGGTCTGCCGTCAGTGATGTTGCATGTCAGTGTAACAGTGGTCCCTTCATATGGATTTCCAGAAACACTCTTCGCCACATTAGTAGATGGAGAATCTAAAATATATGTTTTATTCATGTGGCAAACACCAATTATTTAAGTGTGTCTGTAAGTCAGCTTATTGAACTTGCTGTATTCACCAAAACAAAACTGTAAATGTTGGCAGACTTACCATACAACTTACCCTCTAACTCACAATTGTCTTGCTGCCCCTATATCTTATATATGTCCTAGTAAAGTGGTGCAGTGGTGTAACATAACTACCCCGCCCCACCCCCAGTACACCTAGTCCATAACAATAATAACTTAACTCAGGTATTAGAACACATACGGTAAGCTAGATCAGACATTATGAAATATAGGGTAACACAAATCACTGATGATGAATGCACGGGACTATAATTCATAGACTTGCCAATTTCTTTGATCTTTTTAAACAGGCAAGACTGTACTATAGCGCAATATTCAGTCCAAAGTCCTTTGCACTTAACTCCCTGGCAGCTCAATGAAACGTCCTTCCACATTAAAAATTGTATCAACAAAATAATGTCAACCTTTTTTCCATTTGAAAGGGAAACGCCCTCTTTCACTGATAAATTTAATCCATCCAAATGGAACGCAAATTTGTTCTCCAGTTTCTAATAGTTGTTCGGGTATAATCCCATCTACTCCAGATGATTTAAAATCCTTGATGATGTAGTCTAGTTGGAAGCACCCCTCGGAAATATACTTTTCATCAGTGTCACTAGATCGGAAACAAATATGTAGTAAACAATTTACAAGGCAGCAAAATGTCCCATGTATCGTTTTATGCAAATTAGTGCCAACATTACTCAAAAATCTATTATTCACTACATATCAGCCAATATTGCAAATAGCTGAATAAATAAGGCGTATAGTAAATAATAAGATAAAGTCTTCATTTTTTTAAGGCGGCCAATATACAAAATCATTTAGCGTAATAGTACACTGGGACAGGACGATTCATCACTGTAGCATGGAACTTCAAAAAGTTTAGTTGGGATGGAATGCAATTTCAAACAAATGTGAGTTAATTGACTATTGTTTCAGATTATGTTGTAGTGATTGGGAATCTCAGATTCAAGATGGTCCAGTGGACTTGGAAGAACTCATGAAGTACCATCTAGTGCCTGTGCCACCAACCTTGGGGCACCAGATGTTTGTTCTAAAGCCGAACAAAGCCGGCATTCTGCACCACCTCAGAAGATCTGCCATACCCTAAGAACGCCGTGTTCATCCAGGATGACATGATGCTGCTCCAATCCCTTGCCAACCTTCCCCGACCTGTGGTGAGATATGTGTTCTCAATTTACAATTACTATCCAGAGTCTATCAAAGTCAAGGATAGGTTGATGCGCGGGAGTTCAGAGAAGATCATTCTGGCTGGACAGGCAACCAGGTAGCCATATGATATCAAAATGTTCCTTGCAACTGACAACAAGAAGAAGCAGCGCTGCCACCTCCTGCTGCGAATATGGAGTGGTCAACAGGCAGCTTCAATGCTAGAACCGAGATGGCAGTGTCGATCAACTGGTCTCATCAAAAGGTGAAGTGAGTTGAAAACCCGTATTATTATTATGACTGCATAAATATCACATTATTATGATAGATCAGATCGTTTTCACTCTTTCTATTATTACCTCAGCTTTCAAACACCAGTTGCCTTTTGTGTGTCAGGTGCCTGAGCTCCCAATAATCTACGGCTGATACAAGACAGGTGCTGTACCTCCATCAGAACCCTTAACAGAGATGTCTTCGTGATTCATCCTTATCACACCCATGCCATCAAGCTAGCTTTATTCCTTGATCCAGGGTCAAGGAAACACCCACAACTAGTCAACCTCTCTGAGCTCGCAGTATCCCTGGGAGAAGACTACTGTGCGACTCTTCTTGGGTTGTATGTGTTCAGTGGAGCAATAGAGCATTCAAAGGGAAGGGGAAGGTGGGTCTCCTGAAAAAGCTGGAGAAGAACCCCAGCTGTTTCTCAAAGGTATTATGCAACTCGGTGATGACTGGAGCATCAAGTCTCATGTGCTGAAACAGTTTGATGTACGGACAAAATCACGAGTGTTCGGTAGATGTTGTCCACCAAACCCCTGGAAAGGGGGGCGGGATGAGAAACTCACCTCCATGTCTAAGTTCGCCTCCCTCCCTCCCTCCCTCCCTCCCTCCCTCCCTCCCTCCCTCCCTCCCTCCCCCCCTCCTCCCCCCCTCCCTCCCTCCCTCCCTCCCTCCCTCCCCCCCTCCCTCCCCCCTTCCCCCTCCCCCCCCCCCTCCCCCCCCCCTCCCCCCCCCCTCCCTCCCTCCCTCCCCGGTAGTCTGTTTGAACCCCAACGTCTAGTGTTTAAACCCTCTGTGTTCTGTACAAGGGACTAACGAAGTCATCAGGGAAAACCCAAAACCCTATGATGATGGGCAATGGGGGATAAGGACTGAGGTGGGGCTTTGGGAAACGATGTGGTCCGTGTTTTCCAACAAACGCACCTTGGTTTCCTGTTTTGAGTGTTGGGGCCCCCCGGTCAGAGATATCCAAGTTTTGATCAATTATTTAAATATATCGTTGCTCCTTGCTCATCAAATCAGGTTACTTATCCCTCACGGTATGTTTTTTGTTTCAAGGGTTTCAGCTTTCAGCCCCCTTTTAACAAACAATATGGATTATAATAATGTTATTTCTTCCCCCCAAAAAACATCTTTGAAACCTTATTTGTGCAGTTATGGCAATATTGTCCGAGAAATGCCAGAAATTTTTTACTGGGCGGCACTAATTACATAATGCCAAAGAAAATTCATTTCAAAAATAGTTATACAATGATTGCTGACCTTCAAAACATGGATATATGCATCTTGTCTATGCAGTTATGTGCAATATTGTCCGAGATATGGAAACAAATATATTTTTTATCATGGCGTCACTCATTTGCATATTAGTCTATCACAAACACATAACAACAATTTTCATTCAAAACATAGGTTTATGCACCATATTAGTTAAGTTATCTGCAACATTGACTGAGATATACTGAAAAATTGATTTTTCATTAATGTTGGGACTAATTTGCATAAAAACTATATGTGGGACATTTTGCTGACTTGTTAACATACTTTATTAAAAATCGTTATCTACCTATGTTTTTCAAATCATAAAGTGTAATATGGCAGTGCCCTGTAGTCACAGATAATGTGTCAAATTGCTGTAGTTCCATATACCATAAAATGCATACACTTCGACAATCGAGGACTTCTCATGGTAAATTTCCAACATTACTACATAACTATATATATATATATAGGCTGCAGTGGAAAACAAACAAAGGATGTTTCTTGCGACCACAACAATCTCACAACATTCTTCTATGCAACACCTGCAACAGTCTGTCACAAAGTCCCATACTACATAAAATATAATATAAATGTTGCACTTACAGTTGATCTGAAGTTGAAACTTTGCACTGAAGTTTCCCATCCCAGCATCATTTGTTGCAGCACAAGAGTAGTAACCATCGTCCACAGTGTGATTAAGTGAACTTATTGTCAAGACTTTGCTATTGTCACTGGGTGTGTAGTGACTAGAAGAAGGTAGTGTCATGTCTCCTTTCTTCCATGTCACACTCTTGGTGTCATTTCTAGGTCTGCCGTCAGTGATGTTGCATGTCAGTGTAACAGTGGTCCCTTCATAGGATTTCCAGAAACACTCTTCGCCACATTAGTAGATGGAGAATCTAAAATATATGTTTTATTCATGTGGCAAACACCAATTATTTAAGTGTGTCTGTAAGTCAGCTTATTGAACTTGCTGTATTCACCAAAACAAAACTGTAAATGTTGGCAGACTTACCATACAACTTACCCTCTAACTCACAATTGTCTTGCTGCCCCTATATCTTATATATGTCCTAGTAAAGTGGTGCAGTGGTGTAACATAACTACCCCGCCCCACCCCCAGTACACCTAGTCCATAACAATAATAACTTAACTCAGGTATTAGAACACATACGGTAAGCTAGATCAGACATTATGAAATATAGGGTAACACAAATCACTGATGATGAATGCACGGGACTATAATTCATAGACTTGCCAATTTCTTTGATCTTTTTAAACAGGCAAGACTGTACTATAGCGCAATATTCAGTCCAAAGTCCTTTGCACTTAACTCCCTGGCAGCTCAATGAAACGTCCTTCCACATTAAAAATTGTATCAACAAAATAATGTCAACCTTTTTTCCATTTGAAAGGGAAACGCCCTCTTTCACTGATAAATTTAATCCATCCAAATGGAACGCAAATTTGTTCTCCAGTTTCTAATAGTTGTTCGGGTATAATCCCATCTACTCCAGATGATTTAAAATCCTTGATGATGTAGTCTAGTTGGAAGCACCCCTCGGAAATATACTTTTCATCAGTGTCACTAGATCGGAAACAAATATGTAGTAAACAATTTACAAAGTGTCCCAGATTTTTTAGCTTATGCCAAACAACCAAAAACATTTTCCCTCATTAGCCAATATTGCAAATAGCTGAATAAATAAGGCGTATAGTAAATAATAAGATAAAGTCTTCTTTTTTTTTAAGGCGGCAATATACAAAATCATTTAGCGTAATAGTAACGGGACAGGACGATTCATCACTTAGCAGGGAACTTAAAAAAGTTTATTTGGGGAGGGAAAGCAATTTCAAACAAATTATTAATTGATATTTTTCAGTTTAGGAATGATTAATCTAGATTCGAGGGCCCAGGGATTGGAAGAATCTGAAGTACCATCAGTCCGGCCACAACCTTGGGGACCAGATGTTTGCTAAAGCCGAACAAAGCCCATTCTGCACCACCTGAAGATCTCCACCCCTAAGAACCCCTTTTCATCCGGGATGACATGATGTTCCAACCCCTTTCCAATTTCCCCCACCGGGTGAGATATGTTTCTCAATTTACAATTCCCATCCAGAGTCATCAAAGTAAAGGATAGGTTGAGGGGGGAGTTCAGAGAAGACATTCTGGCGGACAAACCAGGTAGCCAATGAATCAAAATGTTTTTTTTTAACTGAAACAAGAAGAAAGGCCACCCCCGTGCGAGATGGAGGGTAAACAGGGCCAATGCAGAGAAAACCCGAGACAGGGATCAACGGGTCCATAAAAAGGGGAATGAGTTAAAAACTATTAAAATTAAAAATATCACATTATTATGATGACGCTTTTCACTCTTTTATTATTACCTCAGCTTTCAAAACCAGTTGTTTTTGGCAGGTGCCAGCCCCCTAACAGGCTGAAAAAGGGTGTTTACCCCATCAGAACCCTTAACAGAGAGTTTCTGTTTCTCCATCCACCCAGCCATCAAGCTAGTTTTTTCCTTGATCCAGGGTAAGGAAACACCCAAACTAGTCAACCTTTTGAGCCGCAGCCCCTAGAAGACACGTGCACTTTTCGGGGTTGAGGTTCAGGGAGAATAAATTAAAAGGGGAAGGGGGAAAGGGTGGGTCCCCTGAAAAAGCTAAAGAACCCCATTTTTTCCAAAAGGTATTATGCAACGGGGGATGACTGGAGCATCAAGTCTCAGTGCTAAAACAGTTGCCTGATGTACGGACAAAATCAGAGTTTTCGGTGAGTTGTCCACCCAAACTCCTGGCAAGATGGTGGGGGGATGAGAAACCACCTCCTGTCTAAGTTCGACCCCCCTCCCCCCCTTTCCCCCCCTTCCCCCCCTCCCTCCCCCCCTCCCCCCCTCCTCCCTCCCTCCCCCCCTCCCTCCCCCCCTCCCTCCCTCCCTTCCCTCCCTCCCCCCCTCCTCCCCCCCCTTTCCCTCCCTCCCCCCCTCCTCCTTCCCCCCTCCCCCCCTCCCTCCCCCCTCCCCCCCCCAGCTGCTTTGAAAATTTCTATGTTTAACCTCTGTGTCGTCGTACAAGGACTAACAAGATCAGAAAAGCCGAACCCATGATGAGGGGAAAGGGGGATGGGATGAGGGGGGGGCTTAAAAGTGGTCCGCTGTTTTTCCCTCAAACCCACCGGTTGGTTTCCGTTTTGGTGAATGGGGCAGTCCCCCGTAGTCGAGATATCCAATTTTTGACAATTAAAAAATGTTGCCCCTTTGTCATAAAACAGGGTTACACCTTACACGGTATGTTTTTATTTTTGGGAAAGGGGGCAGCGTTTAGCCCCCTTTTAAACAAACAATAGGGATTATAATAAGTTTTTACCCGACCCCAAAAAAGGGGGGACGGGTTTAAAACCCTTTATTTGTAGAGGCAATATTGTCCGAGAAATGCCACGAAATAATTTTTACTGTAATCCAAATTAGCGATGATGCCAAAAAAATGTTATTTCAAAAATAGTTATAAATGATTCTGACCTTCAAAACATGGATAAGATCGCTTATTATGTGCAATATTGTCCGAGATAGGAAACAAATATATTTTTTATCATGGCGTCCCCATTTGCATATTGCTATCACAAACACATAACAAAAATTTTTTCAAAACATAGGTTTATGCACCATATTAGTTAAGTTATCTGCAACATTGACTGAGATATACTGAAAAATTGATTTTTCATTAATGTTGGGACTAATTTGCATAAAAACTATATGTGGGACATTTTGCTGACTTGTTAACATACTTTATTAAAAATCGTTATCTACCTATGTTTTTCAAATCATAAAGTGTAATATGGCAGTGCCCTGTAGTCACAGATAATGTGTCAAATTGCTGTAGTTCCATATACCATAAAATGCATACACTTCGACAATCGAGGACTTCTCATGGTAAATTTCCAACATTACTACATAACTATATATAAAAAAGGCTGCAGTGGAAAACAAACAAAGGATGTTTCTTGCGACCACAACAATCTCACAACATTCTTCTATGCAACACCTGCAACAGTCTGTCACAAAGTCCCATACTACATAAAATATAATATAAATGTTGCACTTACAGTTGATCTGAAGTTGAAACTTTGCACTGAAGTTTCCCATCCCAGCATCATTTGTTGCAGCACAAGAGTAGTAACCATCGTCCACAGTGTGATTAAGTGAACTTATTGTCAAGACTTTGCTATTGTCACTGGGTGTGTAGTGACTAGAAGAAGGTAGTGTCATGTCTCCTTTCTTCCATGTCACACTCTTGGTGTCATTTCTAGGTCTGCCGTCAGTGATGTTGCATGTCAGTGTAACAGTGGTCCCTTCATATGGATTTCCAGAAACACTCTTCGCCACATTAGTAGATGGAGAATCTAAAATATATGTTTTATTCATGTGGCAAACACCAATTATTTAAGTGTGTCTGTAAGTCAGCTTATTGAACTTGCTGTATTCACCAAAACAAAACTGTAAATGTTGGCAGACTTACCATACAACTTACCCTTAACTCAAAATTGTCTTGTGCCCCTATATCTTATATTGCCCCAGTAAAGTGGTGCAGTGGTGTAACATAACTACCCCGCCCCACCCCCAGTAACCTAGTCCATAACAATAATAACTTAACTCAGGTATTAGAACACATACGGTAAGCTAGATCAGACATTATGAAATATAGGGTAACACAAATCACTGATGATGAATGCACGGGACTATAATTCATAGACTTGCCAATTTCTTTGATCTTTTTAAACAGGCAAGACTGTACTATAGCGCAATATTCAGTCCAAAGTCCTTTGCACTTAACTCCCTGGCAGCTCAATGAAACGTCCTTCCACATTAAAAATTGTATCAACAAAATAATGTCAACCTTTTTTCCATTTGAAAGGGAAACGCCCTCTTTCACTGATAAATTTAATCCATCCAAATGGAACGCAAATTTGTTCTCCAGTTTCTAATAGTTGTTCGGGTATAATCCCATCTACTCCAGATGATTTAAAATCCTTGATAATGTAGTCTAGTTGGAAGCACCCCTCGGAAATATACTTTTCATCAGTGTCACTAGATCGGAAACAAATATGTAGTAAACAATTTACAAGGCAGCAAAATGTCCCATGTATCGTTTTATGCAAATTAGTGCCAACATTACTCAAAAATCTATTATTCACTACATATCAGCCAATATTGCAAATAGCTGAATAAATAAGGCGTATAGTAAATAATAAGATAAAGTCTTCATTTTTTTAAGGCGGACAATATACAAAATCATTTAGCGTAATAGTACACTGGGACAGGACGATTCATCACTGTAGCATGGAACTTCAAAAAGTTTAGTTGGGATGGAATGCAATTTCAAACAAATGTGAGTTAATTGACTATTGTTTCAGATTATGTTGTAGTGATTGGGAATCTCAGATTCAAGATGGTCCAGTGGACTTGGAAGAACTCATGAAGTACCATCTAGTGCCTGTGCCACCAACCTTGGGGCACCAGATGTTTGTTCTAAAGCCGAACAAAGCCGGCATTCTGCACCACCTCAGAAGATCTGCCATACCCTAAGAACACCCTGTTCATCCAGGATGACATGATGCTGCTCCAATCCCTTGCCAACCTTCCCCGACCTGTGGTGAGATATGTGTTCTCAATTTACAATTACCATCCAGAGTCTATCAAAGTCAAGGATAGGTTGATGCGCGGGAGTTCAGAGAAGATCATTCTGGCTGGACAGGCAACCAGGTAGCCATATGATATCAAAATGTTCTTTGCAACTGACAACAAGAAGAAGCAGCGCTGCCACCTCCTGCTGCGAGTATGGAGTGGTCAACAGGCAGCTTCAATGCTAGAGAGAACCGAGATGGCAGTGTTGATCAACTGGTCTCATCAAAAGGTGAAGTGAGTTGAAAACTATTAAAATTATGACTGCATAAATATCACATTATTATGATAGATCAGATCGTTTTAACTCTTTCTATTATTACCTCAGCTTTCAAACACCAGTTGCCTTTTGTGTGTCAGGTGCCTGAGCTCCCAATAATCTACGGCTGATACAAGAGAGGTGCTGTACCTCCATCAGATCCCTTAACAGAGATGTCTTCGTGATTCACCCTTACCACACCCATGCCATCAAGCTAGCTTTATACCTTGATCCAGGGTCAAGGAAACACCCACAACAAGTCAACCTCTCTGATCTCGCAGTATCCCTGGGAGAAGACTACTGTGCGACTCTTCTTGGGTTGTATGTGTTCAGTGGAGCAATAGAGCATACAAAGGGAAGGGGAAGGTGGGTCTCCTGAAAATGCTGAAGAAGAACCCCAGGTTTCATAAAGGTATCATTCAACTCGGTGATGACTGGAGCGTCTAGTCTCACTGCTGAAACAGTTGCCTGATGTACGGACAAAATCACGAGTGTTCGGCAGATGTCGTCCATGCCAAACTCCTGGCAAGATGGTGGGGGAGGAGGAAAACCCCCATGTCTAACCCCCCCCCCCCCCCCCCCCCCCCCCCCCCCCCCCCCCCCCCCCCCCCCCCCCCCCCCTCCCTTCCTCCCTTCCTCCCCTTTCCCCCCTCCCTCCCCCCCTCCTCCCTCCCTCCCTCCCTACCTCCCTCCCCGCTAGTCTGCTTTGAAGCCACACTTCTAGTGTTTGAACCTCTGTGTCGTCTGTACAACCGGACTAACAAAGCCATCATGGAAAAGCCGAAACCCTATGATGATGGGCAATGGTGGATAAGGACTGACGGTGGAGCGTTGGAAACGATGTGGTCCTGCTGTTCTGTCCTAACAAACTCACCGGTTGGTCTCCTGTAGTTTGAGTGTAATGTGGCAGTGCCCCGTAGTCAGAGATATCCACGTTTTGATCAATTATTAAAATATATCGTTGCTCCTTGCTCATCAAATCATGGTTACTTATCCTCTACACGGTATGTTTGGGCAATGGGTGTTCACGCGTTTCAGCTCCCTTTTAACAAACAATATGGATTATGATAATGTTATTACTCTCTGACCCCGAAAACATGGGGACGGGTTTGACACCTTATTTGTTCAGTTATGCCAATATTGTCCGAGAAATGCGACGAAATAATTTTTACTGTAATGGCGGCACTAATTAGCGTACTAGTATGCCAAAGAAACAT